>CM062290.1:371958928-372303554 GCA_031216915.1 Pictodentalium vernedei | reverse complement strand
GCCCATTAACTTTTGGTTGATCTCATATAAACTTGAAAAATGCACTCTAAAATCAATGCTGCGTTAAACATTAACTCAAATCAACTGGGCCGAGTGAATATGAACCCAATTGGGTTCATATTCACTCAACCCAGTTGATTTGGATTGATCTTTAACCCAAATTATTTTAAAGGGCGTATGTCCAACTTATCCAATTTTTTTTTAATTTAAGCAGTATTTATTGAAAAACAATTGGTAGTTACATGTAACAAATAGAATTTATAAGATGTACAATAAACACTAGAAGTTACTGTACATTTACTGTGTAGTTATTTGTGATAACAGGATTCGATATCAATCTTAAGACTTATGTGTGTCGTCTCCTAAGAGTGTGAAGTTGCGATGTAATAATTTTTGGTTTTGAGTAATACAATTAGATTGATTATTTATTAATTTATTTATTAAAGTTTAATGACTCTTTAACAGCCAAGAAAATATCGTGTCGGTGCCAGCTTTAAGGGTGGAGGAAGTCGGAGAACCCGGAAGAACCACCGAACATCGACGAGTACCTGCCAGCTCTCCAACATCGTAACTCCGCACTGCAGCACAGGCAGGTTTAGATTGGTTGAAGACATGCGCACCATTCGACGTGCAGTACGCCCTAGTGCACGGCGTCATCGAGCCCTCATGTGGACAATCGGGCCTAAGTGCCTTGCCCAAGGACACAACGCGGGAGTTCAAATCGATCGCTCAGATGGTCACCCATCCAAGGACTAACCGGGCTCGACGTTGCTTAACTTCGGTGATCTGGTGAGAACTGGTTACCGCAACGCCCTCCCCCTTTTTAAATTGATTAATGGGCTGAATAAAAAAATATTCAAAGTAGTTTGTCATTACCATGGTGCTAGTAATCTGACAGATTGAGACATCTCTGTGAATAAGGTTTGTGCTAAACTCGAACCCGTTAGAAGACATTTTAAAGAAAAAAGGAAAATAATCATCTAACAGGCGACCTGTACTCCCCCAACCTGCCGCCACCTCCTCTCAAACATCCCATGGATTTTTTGTTTTTTTTGTTTTCCACGATTTAACCATGATCTGCCTTCTCTATGAGTGAGGCTGGCAGTGGCGTAGCCAGAGATGCTGGGGGGGGGGGGGGGCAAATCCAGTCATGCCCAAACCCCCCATGTTCACCCATATTGGGAACACCAGGCAATAAATTTTAATATCTAGCAATATACTTGATTCTGTGTACGTTTGTGTCATAATTTATAAGTGGTAACAGGCATCAAAAATTAAGCCACATTGTGACCTAATTATTGATGTCTTTCACAACTTGTAAATCCACACTGAGGCCTTATTATTGATGCCTTTCACAACTTATATATAATGGACACAAAGGGGCTCAAAGTCAAGGAAACTGTGTTTTTTTCTCTCGAATTTCCATTTTTTCCCGAGGGAAGGCCCAAGTATTCCCTCCCATGGGACAGAGACATCCCCTCTTGAGCTCGCCCACATCTTGCTGTCGTAGGGTTCGGGCGTTGCTACGAATCATATTCTGAATATCCCCCTAGATATTACTCTTGCCCCCCCCCCACCCCCCACCCCTCCCCCCCCCCCCCACCCCCGACCCCAACTTTGAATCCTTGCTACGTCCCTAAAGGCCGTATGCCAAATATGGTATGCACTGCTGAAGTTGTGAACTAGAAATCTAAAATCAAGTAAATGCTTGTCAATAAAGGGATATAACACCACAAAATGAAATGTTGGAACAACTTAAAATTTGAACTTGATTTACTTTTGGATAAAATCACTCAGCTGGTTTATTTTGCAACTATAAAACATTTTTCGTCCCGATTTGAGGACATATCTTTAAGTTGGCGCCTTCCGTAAACATCGGGGGATATACTCTCCATATCCCATCCGTTAGTTTTTCTGAAAAGACCAGGCTTATCAGGTAAAAATGCGATTTTGTTTGAGTAGTGTACATTCTGTATGATGCGAAGGACAGGAACAGATGATGCCAACGAGAGAAATTGTGGCCGCCGCACCATACAATATACACCAGAAGCGTTTTATCAGCAGACTTACTTAGTGATGTCTATGAATATATTTTGTACTCACCATTGTTGAAAAATTGTCAGGATGGTTTTGATGGCCGTCGACCCATTTTGATGACCGGAAACCCGGATACTCAGCATGGGACAAAGACGTTGAAAAACTGAACAAAATAGAAACTCTTAATTAAAGAAAGGCATTTACATGTATAAACTAAATGTGATGCAAGCATTCCCGACATTAAGAGTAACAATTATAAAATGTTTATCCCAGTTTCTTCACGGTGTCGTGCCTCTAATGCGAGCCTCATATTTATTTATTTATTTATTTATTTATTTATTTATTTATTTATTTATTTATTTATTTATTTAATTATTTATTTATTTATTTTTTTATTTTTTTATTTATTTATTGGAATTTAACGACACATTTGACAGCCAGGATCACCTCGTGTCGGACAGTTTTACGGGTGGAGGAAGCTGGAGTACCTCCGAGCAACGGCGAGCAACTGTCAGATTCCCCAACGTACCAACTCCACACAAGCAGGGTTAGCATTGGTTGAAGACATGTGCACTATCGACGTGCAGTTCGCCTCAGTAAACAGCTCCACCGTGCCCCACGTTAAGTGCCTTGCCCAAGGACACAACTCAGTAACCTCTAGTGAGGATCAAACCGTGGACCTCTAGGTTTGTGGTTCAGTGCCAAAACCACCGAGCCACCACGCTCCCAAACCATGTTAACTGAGTGTTAGAAGCCACTAACATGGCACTATTATGGTTAGAAGTCAATTCTGTGGCTTTATACTGTATTCGTTATCCTGATGTTTGTTCAGCAGTAGAAGAAATTTTTATATAAAATTGTTTGGTTACAATTCTTTATGAACACAATCTTGCAAAACTAATAGTGACCGTGACAGTTTTACGGGTGGAGGAAACCAGAGTACCCAGAGAGAACCACCGCGCACCGACGAGCAACCGTCAGCTCCTCAACATTATAACTCTGTTCAAGCTCCGGTCAAGCAGGGTCACAGCGGTTGAAGACATGTGCACCATCGACCTGCAGTAGGTCTTCTTAGTACACGGCGTCACCGTGCAACCATGTAGGTAACCGGGATAAAGTGCCTTGCCCAAGGACACAACGCGGGTCGTCCCGGGCGGGGATCGAACTCGGGACCTCTAGCACAGACGTCTAACAGTCCACCACTGAGCCACCACGCTTCCTTTACCCAGATTAAGATGCTATATAACTAATAGAAATTTATTTACTTTGAAATTAACACCTCTTATATTCCTTAAATTCAAATTTAATATATACAAATTGAACACCAAAATGAAGGTTGTGATGCAGAGTACACGAAAGACATATGCAGTCAACTCGTAGAGTTGACAGCGAGCACTAATGGTTCCTGGAAGTCTGCTACCGAATTCGTCACAGAACTGATAATAAATAATATTTCAGAACAACTCATGGTCAGGTGTGCTACATTTATTGAAGATGGATTCCAAGGCTGACAGACATGCACACAGAACACGATACCACAAATTTTCATCGAAAAAAAAAAACAATCGCGTAATTCTGCGAAATTCAAATAAGTGTCATGATACCTTGCAAATAATATGGCAACTGTACCGTCTTCGGCGAAAGTGTCAATGACACTGCAACTCAACTTGTCAAAGAAGGGACTGAACTAAATAGAAAGATCCAGTAATGCCAAGTCATTAACTCAAGTTTCTACAGAAACGACATCATACCAAAGCTACATATGACATCTGAAGAAGTCTAGTGAGGGGTGGGGCCTGTTGGATGTATCAATAGAACTGTTGACAATTTATATGCCAAATCCAAGGTGGCTGGTGGCAGCCATCTTTTTCAACAGAATTCAGAAAAATTTAATAACTCTCTTCTAGACATCATACCAAAGTTACGTATAATTTTTTTAAAAAACATCGGGTGAGAGGTGCGGCATATATGATGATCTGCTCATAGAATTGTTGACAATTTATATGCCAAATCCAAGACGGCCACTGTCAGCCATGTTTTTTAACAAAATTGTGAAAATAGTTGATAACACCAATCTAGACATCACACCAAAGCTACATATGACATTTTTAAAAAGATGGAGTGAGGGATGGTGGGGCCTGTAGGGTGTGCTAATAGGATTGTTGACAATTTATATGCCAAATCCAAGATGGTCACTGGAAGCCACATTTTTCAACGAAATTTAGAAACATTTGATAGCTTCCATCTAGACATCACAAAAAAATTCCATATGAAATTTGAAAAAGATTGGAAGAGAGCTGTGGATGTCAGGGTGTGCTAATAGAATTGTTGAAAATTCATATGCCAAATCCAAGATGGCTGCTGGGGGGGGGAGGGGGGGCAAATTTTTTAACGCAATTCAGAAAAATTTGATAGCTCCCATCTGGGCATTGCCCGAAAGCTATATAAGAAATTTGGGACTGAACGGGTGAGAAGTGCGGCCTGTAGGATGTGCTAAAGGAACTGTGGACGGATATACGTACGGACGTACAGACGTGCGGACATACAGAAATATGGACGTACGACGGATCATAACCCATCTCAATAGCTCATACCTGACGTAGTCAAGTTGAGTTAAAAAATAATAGTGTGTGGTGTGAAGGCAATCTGTCTCATTATTTGATTTTCGATGGCATGTTGGTCAATGCTTTTCGGCTTCGATGACCTTTGACTAAAATGAAAACAAACCGAAAACAAAACAATGTACCCTTCACGCAGCTATGTGTCTGCATTTTGAAGAATTTTGATTCCCTAGCTTTTTTCCTGGATATCTGAAGCACACTTGGCCATGAGTTGTTCTCCTGAAATATTATATTATTATCAGCCCTGGTACGAATACGGTAGCAGACTTCCAGGAACTATTGGTACCTGCTGTCAACTCCGTGACTTGAATGCAAATATTTTTCACGTTCTTTACATCACAACCTTCATTTTGGTGTATAATGTGTGTATATTTAATTTAAATGTATGGAATACTAAATGGTTGAATTTCAAAGTAAACAAATTTCTCTTAAAGACACAGTACCTTAACAGTAGATTACTCTGTAACCTATATGCAATTAACAGGTCAAATTTGAACTAACGATATGAAAAATGGTTCTGTGTTTGGAAGTATATTCAGTTCACGGGGTTATTCAATTAAGAGATATTCAATTAAGTGGGCTCCATTGTATATGTGAGTATAATTTAAACACGTCAGTTTTTTAACTGTATAGTTCATAGACAGAACGGCCGGCATTCGCGTTCGAACGAGATCGATTTGGGCGGAGGGATAATATTGAACGAGAAGCCTTCGGCTTATCATTCAATATTATTCCTCCGCCAAAAACCATCATCAAGTGCGATAAAAATGAGAGTTCGATCACGTATGTCGTTCTGTATTTATTCCATGCCTACGGTTTACTAAAAAGATAATAAAAACACAAATTATTTCCAAAAATAACCCAAACGTAAAAAAAAACATAGTTAAATAGTCCGCACAAGTGATCCGTATTGTTCAAGGACAATACCAGCAAGTTATTATTCGCTTCGGTTTTGCATTTAATTAATGAAAATAAAAGCATAGGCGTGCAATAAAGATATTTTAATGCATAGTAAATAGAGCCCTCTAAAGGATAAATACAAAGTAGGGCCCTGCGAAGCTTTGAGATTCGTTTCGATTTCGAATCTTTACCACAGTTGTTTACAACAGGCTTGCACTGCAGTGTAGGTCCCTAACCCGGAAGTATACTCTCTATTTTGTTATTTCCCAAGTGATTTGGGGAAGAAAAGTGATGCAAAAGCACAAAGAAAAAATAAGTCAAAACTGGGTCGAGTGCGACCGGCGCACACCCAGTGGGAGACACTCTTCTAGTACTCATCCACGGCTTCCGATACCAGTGCGCAGATGTATAACCAACGTGTCATTCCATTTGAATCTGCCAACATTGGAGTTATGTGATCAGCGGTGGTCGGGTGGAGAAGATTCTTACCCGAATAAGAAGACGGCAGGCCCTCCAGGTAAACAATTGTTGTAGGTACAATAAGAAAGGAAATTTACTATTAAATTTAAATTACAATTGTTTACAACAAGCTGAACAGACGATAGGAAGAGGGAATCACATAACCAACCCTCACATAACCCGACTGCGCTGGAACCGTGGACAGAAGAAGAGTACCCAAGACCTATAAAACCATAGCATCATAAACATTAGAGACGACAATGAGAGATGAGGCGTATGGCTATGTGTGACAAACAGACGGAAAGGACAGTAACCAAGCACAGACTTGGAACTGACCTTGGAAAGAAGCTTACTGGCTAGGGTTGATAACAGCCTGAGCAGAAGAAAGAGAGCCTAAAGAAAAAAGTCCTCAGACTGCTCCTGCAACTGACGCAGGTAGAAGGTGGAGAAAATAGAAGCGTTTCTCCAGTAGGCATAACATCCGACAACTTGACGAAATTAGCAAAAACCCACGAGGTAGACAATGCACGCACCTTGTGGGCAGAAATGCGACAGGCAATACAACTGTCAGTCGCCAGACGAGCGTATGACGCGCGAATACCAAGACAAATCCACCTAGAAATGGAATGACGGGAGATCTTCTGTCGGCCAAGGATGAGACCGAAAGAATCGTTCTCTGCATTTCCTAATAAACTGCATCCGGTTGAGGTAAATGCGAATTGCACGAACCGGACAGAGCAAAGGACGATTGCCCTCGGCAGAAGGAAGAGCCCTGATACAGATAGGAGGCGGAGTAAAGTCTTGTATCTGATTCTTGGCCAGAAAGGAGCAATCAGTGGTAAAAGTGACACTGTTGGCGGAGCTCCTGAAAAAGGCCGGATCAACCGAGAGGGCGTGAAGCTCACTAACCCTTCTGGCTGCGGCAAAGCCATGAGAAAAGCCGCCTTTATGTGAGAAAACGCATATCCACCTGGGATAATGGTTCGAACGCAGTTGTTCTTTGGAATGACGCAGGACATCGTCCCGGAGGGTCGTCACGGAATCATGGAATAGACGCGGACCCACTAAAGAAGTTGACCAAAGAGCAGCGCGCTGCCCTTCAGGAAGGAAACGGCTAGTGTCCAATACATCATCCCGGCGAACTAATCCAGATTAGCCGTGTTCTAGGGATGCGTGTGAGTAAGATGCATGAGCGCCTAAGAAATCATACGCAAACGTATCTGGAGGCAGATAAGCCGCCAAAGCAGAGATGACGTGATCCGAGAAAGCGTGCTCAGCATATCTCTGGACAATCCCAACAGGGATTCCAATGTCGCCATAGGAATAACGGCAGACTTTGGGCTTGGAAAGCCCGAGGGAGGAAGAGTTCTGACCCAAGACCGTCAAAATCTGGCAGACCGACGGATTGGCGGAATCGTAGGAACGATAACGATAAGTCTTCATAGCCTTGGAACTCCGCTTAGGGTCCAATGCTGCAAAAGCTTTGACCACCTGTACCGACTGGTGCAGTCGAAGGCGCCCAGAGACAGGCTGCTCCACATGATGTAGGTGCGCAACCGATGCCGTGGCCTGACTGAAGCCTCTGGCTGGTCTGACGATTTGAGTTCCGGAAGGAACTCAAACAGAAGTCAAGAGCTGCCCTCAAGGCAGAAGACTGGTTGCTCTCGACATCAGGTGTGTCTGACCCATCCCCTAAGTCGGAAGACACATAAGTAGGTATATATTGCGGATTTACCAATCACTTTGTACATGTACGTGTACACGATGCGTTCACCAACGTGGAATTCGGTGTTAAATCGCACGCTTGTTCACACAAGTGTACAGTGATGTTGAATCACCCATGTTTTTTGTGACTCCTAGATCGCACTTTCAACGTTCAAATACTCGTGGTGAACGCGCGTTTTTAAAAAAGGGTGAAATTGTACATCTTCACTTTTATCTTTTACTTTAAAAATTTTTGTCGACGTTTCCATCGCAGATCAGACCATCGATCCATCGTTGGTGAATGCGAGCAAAAAATTCTGGGCTATCATAAAAAAAACGGTCTGCGGATTCTACATCAGTGATCCAGAATCCGCTATTGTTTTGAGGCGGTGGGTTTTTCCAATTTATGACGTCCCCACTATGGGAATTCCCAAACTCAACTAATCGACCGATTGGATCGCTCGATTCTCCGTCAATTGACCGATCGGATCGCTCGATTCTCGTAAACTCGATCATACGGAGTTATCTCCCCTCGTCGTGGGGTGGGGGAATATCCTAGGAAATAAATAAAAGTGATCGATATATATAGGAGAGAAAAAAAATATATAAATAATAGTTATTTAGAAAAATAAATATATCAAATCAAATAGATAATAAAAAAAAATACGTAAATCATGAGCTCTTCCCAGACTATTAGAGCGAGGATTCTTTTAAACATGCTGATGAGAGCATACGCAATCTGCGTGAGCGATGAACTATGTTCCATCTTGTTAGAACGATGCGTCGGATGTCGGGATCATCTAGACTTCGATCACGAGAATCATTCGTGTCTGACGATGGAAAGGGAAGATATGGTCGTCATGTATTTCGAACCGGCGTTCGAACGCGTTAGATTCGACGATGTGATCACGTTTTGGAAGAGATTAGTCTTCTGTAAGAATCAAGACAAGCCCACAGTTTCGGAAGAACTGAAATTGGCGCGTAGAAGTCTGACTTTAGAAGACAAGGGATGCATCAAGAAATTATTGCTGAACGAAGCATACGTCCAAGTTTTTTCGTTGATATAAAATAAGGGAGAATAGAAAATAAAAAAATAAATACACACATAAATTTTTTTTATCTAATATTAGAAAGAAAAAAAAACACAAAAAAATGAGAACCAGAAATAAATTGTATCCGACGTTAGTGGACGACGAGGACGAGAAGCCGATCGACGTTTTGCCGACGGCACCGTCGCTAGAAGAAAAAGAAAGAGGAGAGAGGTATCGCATCGGTCAAATCAATAGAATCCAAGAGTATCTAACTCGAGAGAGAGATTCTCGTCGTTCCCTCAAGAAGAAGTATTCACGTTTCGTGACATTCGTCAATGCGATCGACATGACACTCATCACGATTTCCCTGGGTTTACACGCGGTCGGCATCGGATTTTTGTCGACCGCGGTCGGCATTCCGATCGTGTTGACCGTAGAAGGAGTGGCCCTCACCGCCGGATTGTTTAGCACGCTCGGAAACTTTTTGAGTAGGAAATTATATCTGAAGGCGAGGAAACACAACAAGATTTGCATCTTGGCTGACTCCAAGATCGACACGATATCCGAAATGATCTCTATGGCATTGAAAGACGGTAGGATATTGGACGGAGAATACTTCGCGATATTGAGTGAGAAAACGAAATACGATGCCATGAAAGAAGCCGTGAGAATCAAGACTCGTCAGATCATCAAGGAAGAGATGAAGGATTCTCTCGTGGAAAAGGGGAGGAAAGATGCCAGGGAGGAATTCAGTAAGATGATAGAACTCAAGAGCAGCGATTGAAATATATATATATATATATATATATATATATATATATATATAAGAACAGAATTTAAAAAAAAAAAAAATTAAATTTATATATAAAATAAAAAAAAACGAAATTAATTTAAATAACTCTTAAAAAAATGTATTGCGTAAAGTGTAAGAGAGTTACCGAGATGAGTAATTCTAGAGAAGTGCGAACTAAAAACGACAGACAGATGCTTCGTGGAATTTGCGACGTGTGTGGTTCTGTCAAGACACGATTCATCAAAAAAAAGAACGCAAGCAAAGGTAAAGGCATCATGAATAGAATGATCAATAATCTACCTTTCGAAATGCATCTGCCCGGTCACAGTTTCACGGGACCCAGAACGAAATTGAACAAGAGACTCAACGCCGATCTGACATCCAAATCTTGGAGCAAACCTGTGAATAGGGTGGACGCGGCCACGTATGATCATGATCTGTGCTACGCTGGACATCCCGACACCAAGACTCGCAACGACGTCTGCGATAAAAACATGTTGAGGAAATTGAGAGGCATATCGAATCCGACCAGGAGAGAGAAGATGGAACGTTCACTGGTCGGCAATCTGATCGGTGCGAAACGTCGATTCAGATGGGGCGTTCAAAAAAAAAAGCGCATCTGAAAAGAAGAAGAAACGATTATTGATGAGCGAATTGGCCGAGGAGTTACACAAACCCATAGTGCGTAAATTTCGAAAGAGAAGGGTGTTCGTGAAGGGTCTGGATGATATTTGGTCTGCCAACTTGGTCGACATGAGATCGTTTTCGAGGTGGAACGAGGGCGTCAAATATCTACTGACAGTCATCGACGTGTTTTCCAAATACGGTTGGATCAGAGCTTTGAAGGATAAATCGGGATCTTGCGTTGCCGAGGCTCTGAAGAGCGTGTTCGACTCGTCTTCTCGAAAACCGAGTAAATTGGGGGTGGATAAGGGAAAGGAATTCTACAACAAGCACGTTCGTCGATTGGTAGACCTCTACTCGATTGAAAACGAAGAGAAAGCCAGTGTGGTGGAACATTGGAATCGAACGATGAAGGAAAAGATGTACAGATACTTCACGGCGAATTCGACCAAGAAATACATATACGCTCTGAACAGTCTGGTCAAAGATTACAACAACACCCAACACAGATCGATCAAGATGACTCCCGCGGAAGCTAGCGATCCTCGAAACGAAAAACAGGTCTACGCGAATCTATATCCTGAGAGATCTAAGATCAGGAAGAAGTCTAGAAATCCGAAATTTGCGGTCGGTGATCGAGTGAGAATCTATGCTTATAAGAAGCACTTCGAAAAGGGTTATACTCCTCGATGGACCTCGGAAATCTTAATGATAATCAAAATATTTCACACCGATCCGGTGACTTACGAAATCGAAGCTTTGGATGGAGAAGAGATCATCGGAAAGTTTTACGAACAACAATTACAGAAGACGAAGTTTTGATGAAGAAGACAAAATTTTTTTTTATTTACTCTCTTTAACATTTTCTTGTTTACACACATATATATAAGAGAGAAAAAAATAATAGTAAAAAATAATTAAAAACTATTTTTAGATAAAGAAAGCAAGTTAATTAATAAACAAAAAAAACTAAAAATCCTTTAAAATGACAAATATACTAGATATAGCACAAAGCATAGTGAAAGATGAAAGTATTCAAGAATATGAGGTTCACGAATATGAACCGGTAACCGGAACGAGTTTGAACAATGCGGGAGAGATAAGAATCAACGTCGAAACTCAAGATCTATTTGTACATCCTAGCGAGAGTTACATAGTGGTGCAGTGACGTCTCATCAAGGAAGATGGGAGCGACTACGCCGACGACGACATGGTTATTCTAGCCAATAATGGCATCATGCATCTATTCAGTAACATAAAATACATGCTATCAGGACAAGAGATAGAATCTGTGTTTCATCCTGGTCAGGCCACCACGATGTTCGGACTCTTGACATATCCTGATGATTTTTCGAAATCCAGAGGACTTAATCAGTTGTGGGTGAAAGACACCGTCGGCCCTGCTAGCGCAGGTGCCGTCTTGATATTCGACTATGTCGTCAAGACGTCCAGACCTAAAGGAACGTTTTTGTTCAGGGTACCTTTGAAACACATCTTCGGATTTGCGGACGATTACAACAAGATCATGTACGGATGCAAACACAATCTGACGTTGATTCGAAAAGGAAACGACGACGCAATAGTGAGACTCACTGCGACCGATGCGAGTAAGATAACTCTACACAAGATATCGTGGTTCGTTCCACACGTGGAGCCTTCGATCGTGGAGAAAGCGCATCTCTACAAGATCATAGAATCCAAGAGTAAATTACCCGTGGGATTTAGAATGAGACAGTGCGACACGGCTAGCATTCCTTCCTCCATGAATCACTTCGATTGGAGATTGATGGTGAAATCCGCTTCCGAGCGACTGCGTTTCATCATGGTTGCATTTCAGACTGATAGGGACGGGTCTCAGGAAAAGAATGCATCGCTGTTCGATCACTGCAGTTTGAGAAACATGCAAGTGTTTCTGAACGCCACGAGATATCCAGCAATCGATTACAATGCATCGTTTGACAAGAATGATTTCTGCAGACTGTACAGCGATGCCGCTGATTTTAGAAAGAAGTATCACCGTCTAGACGAATTGATGAGCAACCCTAACATATCTCCCAGCGAATACAAGTCGATGTATCCCATGTTCATATTCGACGTCAGTAAACAGAGTGAACGACTCAAGAGTAGCGTGTTAGACATTCAGATCAAGATGTAATTCGATAGGAATGTGCCGAGAAAAACCGAAGCCTTCACCCTGGTCCTGTCGGACAGAGAATTACAATTCGAATCGGATGGAAATAAGATGTTGATCATTCGATGAGAGATGAGGGTGTGAAAAAAAAATAAAAAGTAATGAGTAATTATTAAAAACAAAAAATAAAAAAATAAATTCGTTTTTAATGATATTTTTTTAACAAAAAAAAAGTTTCATCCGAGAAAAAATCGTCTTTTTTCAACATTCTCAACGTACAAAATGTTACAATTCGTAAGTAGTCACGTAGAAAACGAAATACACATTCCATTTTCGCGTTTGAAAAAAAAAAGATTTTTACGATTACGTTCTGAATTATTTAAAAGATCGCGTGCTATTCACTCGAGAGAAACAAAAAGGATATTTCGTGATGAAGATATTAAAACTCGAAGAGATCTTAGATTGTTCGATCCTGTGCGATCGTCTCTCCATTTCCGTCAGATGTTCCATCCTGTGTTGCAAGCCAAAAAAACAAAAAAAAAGATGTGGAAAAATGGTTAGGTAAACAGCGGGATAGACGGTTGAAAATGAAAAGAATGAGACGCTTTCCACCATCACCACTACCTTCTGAAGAGAATGGTAATGATGCGAGTGTTACCAAGAGATGCACAACATTCGTTCATAATTATGATTCGGATCAACAAAAGTGTTGTTATAAACGTATCATATCACAAAGAAAAAGAAAAAAAGAAAAAGAATCGACGCGAAAATTGAGAAAAAAGGAAACGTTATTATAATATATGGTGATAGTGAAGAAGAAGGAAAAAAAAAAAAAAAATGAGATCTAAAGATGATCTCATTACTTTTTTTTGTTTTTGTTTTTAATAATCACACATTATTTTTTTTTTTAATTCATTATTTTCCACGCGTTCACTGTTTGTTCAAAGAATCTAGTTCGTTCAGTAGACTCACCACGGAAGTGGCGGCTTCAGGATTATTGGTTTTCATAACGAAATTAATTCTGTCACCGGCGTTCACTTTGAGAGGCGTGCCGAATGTGCTAACATTCGCATGTTGATTCTCAGTCTTTTCGATGCTGTATCTCTTATCGCTCTCCACACCATTCACCATGAGATTGACGACCGCTCTGTTATTCAAATCCGAGGAAGCCAGACTCATTCGAAGGATTTCACCTCCCAACTGCATGGGATATCCCACCTGACCATGTTTCGATCTGCTACCTCCATTTCCGAAAGACCACTCAGCTTTTCCCTCATCTAAGGTGCCGGCCTCTTCGGCCCACACGGTGATCAATTGTCTAGCATATTTGACTTTCTCCACCACCGAAATCAGGGTGCAGGCATCCGTCATGTTCACGGGATCCGGTAGATTCGTGAGCGTGTGTCTACCCATGTCTAGTTTACCTTCCATGATGTCACCCTTTCTCCAGACCGAGTTGTCGTCCACGTACTTCCTGCTTACCGCGCTGGAATCAAATTCGGGATCATGACCGAGACCGAATAAATTCTCACCATTCATGTTGATGCCACCCTCCATGGTTCCACCAGATTGTTTGTTCAGGTAGAGATCATCCACTTGCGATTCTACGTATTCTTGTGATCGTATCACGGCAGAATCTACGTAGCCCTTGTTGACCGCGGTTGAGTCTGCATCTGTGTCGTCAATCTTTGACAGATTCAATATCTTGTGGAATCCTGCATTCAGATCCGATTTCATTTCTCGTTGGTCAGACTTTCTCTGTTCCAGATCTATGTAGTGTTTGGTTGCCACGTCCTTGGGATTCATGGGAGTGGCCACGTTCGTTATCTTGTTAGAATTGGCGTTCAATTCTGAGTGCATCGTTTTCTGAACGTATCTATTTCTCATGTGTTTGCTGAATCTCGCATGAGAGTCGTCAGCGTATTTCTTGGTCGTGGCATCGGTGGGATCTATGGGATTCGCAACGTTCACCAAACGTTTGGATTTCAGATCGAGATCGTCGGTCATGGTTTTATCCACATAATTATCTAGCAGGATTTGTTCGAAATCGGCGTTCCCCCTGTCGACGTATTTTTTAGTCGCAGCATCTGCGAGATCTATCAGCTCGGGAAGATTGTAGAGCTTCTTATCGTTCATGTTCAAAGGTTCTTCTCGAGGTTCGTATCTCCGAACGTAACGTTCGTCCAAGTTGGCAACGTCGTAACCATCGTCGACTTCGAACGTCTTCCTCTTCTTTCTTGGGTTGACTTTTTCATCGTCACTTCTACCAAATTTATCGACTGGCATGTTGTTGTGGGATTTTTTGTTTTTTTAGAAAAATATGTTCAAACGCAGTTTATTAAAAATGAACTATGTTATTTTATTTTTCGTTTTTATTCGATTAAAAATTTTTTTTAAATAATTTTTTATCTTTATATATACTATAAAAAAAAAAAATCTCTCTCTAATGTAAATCATTGAGAATGTCTTGAAATCAATCTCCTTCAGACCATCTCTTGAGAACGTAGAGACACAGGTGACCGCAAAACACTTGATGTGGTGATTGCACTTGTTCCGTGTTGTAACGAACCATCGATTTGTTGAAATAGTTCTTTATTTCTTTTGGCGGGGAGATTCCGCAGCTGTCGAAATAATAATTTTTCTTCTTCCCGTTCTTCATCCACGCCACCCAGTAAGTGCCTTCACCCGATGAATCATCTAGATTTAAAATTCCGCATTCCGATTGTCGAGGTCTTTTCTTTGGCAAGGCATCTCTGGAAAACACTCCTAGAAAATCTTTGATTTTCAAATCTTTTGCCGCATTCAACAGATCGATGTTGGATAGGGGTTCGTTAGGTAAGACAACACCTTCTACGGATATCTTTATTTTCTTATTCATAAATGCGTATATATTTTTTTTATTTATTTTATTATAATTTACTAAAAATGACGTTATTTTTTTTCAATTTTTCTCTTTTTCTTTTTAAACTAACTTTCTTGATGTCACTATCGATTTCTATAATTTTGTGTTCATCTAATTCTTCTTGATTTTCTGGAATCCTATCATCCACAATCATATCTGGAATCTTATCATCCACAATCATATCTGGAATCTTATCATCCACAATCGTATCTAGAATCCAATCATCCACATTCATATCATCTAAAATTAGATCCAAAGTCCAATGTCAGCGTGCGAAAGTGCTTATTTTATCGTCTAACACGAATCTCTTATCGTCGTCGGCCGTCAGCAAAATCTTGTTGACTATTTCGGTATACAAGTCATGATTTTCGCTTCGAATCGATTTCATAGTCTTATACACTGGACCACTTCCTAACAGACAATCTTTATACTCTTGGAAAGAGATGTTTTTCTTCACCATGCACGCTTTAACTCCTTTGCACTTCTTGATCTCTTCATCATCTTCTAGACGATAAGCATACAGTTTGGGTCTCAAGCCCACGAATTCGACGATCTGTTTACCGCCGCTCTCATCCTTAAATTTACCCAACACCTTCTTGTTGTCGTTCGATTAAATGTTGGATGGGTGATCGATGGGATAATTGCTCGTGTCGAACCACTCAGCCACATCCGGAGATATATCTCGGTAGACGTCTTTCGTCTCTATCTCGTAAACTAAACTGTCCGTGTCGGTGAACAGTAGTTTGGCTTTATCACCAAATTTTCGTTTGACATAATCGTAGTGAAACTCGTACATCAATCGCTTGCTGATATCTAAGATGATCGGTCCGAGATAATACGGTTTGTCGAACTTCAGGTGCGTCTTTTGCATGTGAACGGCCACTAGATTTTCATCGAATATGGTTCGGTGTTTGTAATTGGGTTTCGCCACTAATTTTTTAGCTCTTTTCTCAGACGTGACGAGTCGAACGTCGGTTCTCTTCCTGATGTTTTCCATCAATTTGTTGTTGTTCATGAGTTTGAAGAAATCTTTTTCGAAATCGTTCTCAGCTCGAGTTCTGAGATTCGTGTTGAGATCGATGTATTTTTTCATCCAAGGCTCTTCGTCGAATCGAATGATGCGATGTATGTTGACTAATTTCATCCCATAATCAACGTACTGTTTCAAATTCTCGCTGTAGACGACATAGTTACGTTTGTTAAATAAATTGGGAATAAGTTTTTCCTCGTCTCCTTCGTTTGGTTCCATTCGTTCGGGAGCTAGCGGATAATCGTTGTGTGGATCGTGTAATTCTTCTGGATAGTTCAAATCGACTTCTAAAATGCAAGGATAGTCTCTCCATTTTTGCATCTCTTCCGGTTCCTTCACCCATTCAAAATTTCCAATCGGTAAAGGATGACTCATAGCCCAACCGTACAGATTATTGGCATCCCAATACTGTATGTATTTAGTCGATCGTTTCAAATCGAAACCTTCTTTCATGTAGGGATTGTTAGCCACAGAATATCTGTGGGAGATCATCGAGACGCCACCTCTCGCAGCCCTTTCGAACATGAGCAACATGTCCACGTCGGATAATAATTCCAATTGGACTTCGGTGGTCTTCAACAGAGCATCCCACGCCAAACCGGGTGCGGTGAAATACCAAGCGGGATCCAGATCATAATTTCAACAACAGACGTCTCGAAAATCTTCGAACACGTCTGCCAAGAGCAGAACGTCGGTCTTCAGATAGAGATCATGATAATCTCTCATGGTTTTCATATCGAATGATTTCCACACGTTTTTGGCGTGTTCGTAATTCTCGTCGGAAATGTCGGATTCGTATAATTTCGAATAAAAATCATCTTTCGAAGGTAGTGCGGTGTCTTCGAATCTCTTTAGATCGTTCGTGTAATCGTAAGGATAGACTCCTTTCCTCAACATGACGTCTACTCGTTCTCTGAAATGTTTGCTCGTGATTTTAAATTTATCGTTGCTCATGTTATCGACTAATTTTTCCAGAGCGGTCGACATGAATTTAAAACTGTCGATGAAACGTATGCATCTACGAATGGATTTCGTTTTTTCTTTCAACGTCTCTCCGTCGATTACTCTTTTCTTCTCCATGAGCTTCCATTTTGTGAAGGAAATGTATCTTTCTTCGCTGTTCGCGATGCAATTTAATTCTTCGTGTGAGGTGCCAAGATTTTTCACGAACAGATGACTGTTGTAACCCGAGAGATTGTGAAACATCACCGGATAGAAAGCGGCGTCTCGATATTTTAAATTACACTTGCTGTGAGCCGGACCGTGATACAGACCCGTGTAATGATCGTGGTCTCTGACCTTCTTATTTTCCTCTGAATTCTCGTCGAACGATTGTCTGCATATGTGACATTCGGTGGCTCTGTTATTTTCGTCCTGCTTCTCTCGCGTGATGATCATTTTCGCTGGAGTTTTGAATTTGTCGTATAACATTTGAATTTTCGATTCTAACTCTTCCACGAACCTTTGTGCCACGTCATCGTCTTCGCACTGTTTCGTGTAGGTGAAGGGACCCATGTCGTGTTGCGAGTCGAAAGCACATTTCACATAAATGCAATAGCCTGAAGGTATGTGTTTTTGATATCTTTCGACGTAACTTTGAAGAGTGTTGGGTTGACAGGAACTCATTTTCGCGGTGAAACATTCGAAATCAGCGTACACGACGAATGGTACTTTTAACCTTCTATTGTGATTTTCAAACTTCGCGATGGTGTTGGATTTGGGCATTTTGACGGTGACACCTTGATTTTCGTTGCAATATTTTTGATGTTTAGCTAATGATTTTTCGCTGTGAAACACGTTCATGCAATTGTAACATAAACATATCTTTCCTTTATGATTATTATTTTGTTTCGACAGTAATCGGGTCGGATGTTTAACCCAACAATAATGACGATTGTCACCATTCAAAATCAATAATAAAATAATCGTCTTTTCTCTTCCGCAATACGAAGTCTGTCTGAGAGGATAGATCTTTTGTTTTTCGTCGTCGTATCCAAGGACGTTCACCGCTACGGTGGGATTTTGAGCCTCGAAACGTTCGATATGTTTTAACTCTGTTGGAAAAGTCACTCCGATCCAATCGAGATTTTTAGAAGTTTCCATGCAACGAGAAACTCTATCGAAGTTTATTTCGACAGGGTATAAAGCGGAGGTGACTGCCCATTTAAAACACTGATCATCTTTATTTCTCACGTTGACCACGGCGTGTTTCTTAGTCAAGAAATTTCATTTGTAAGAATATTTTTTTTGGGGGGGGGGGAATTTTGTATTAAATAATTTGTTAAAAAAGTTTTGCTTTTTTACTCTTTTTATATATATATAATAAAAAAAAAAAAAAAAAAAAAAGTTAAATATTAAATTCAATTTTTTTCTTTAATGTGTTTTTTTATTCAAAAACAATTTAAGACCGCTTTTATTTCTCATTCGCAAAACGAACACGTTTTCTCGTCTTCGGAATAACATTATCTACAGTCACGCAGGTGTGTGCATGGTAGAAACAAGACGTTTGTGACACCTTCACAGAGCAGACACTTGGTGGACGTTTTACTCGGCTCGTTTTCGACGAGTGACGATAACTCGTCTGCTTCCACCATGAATTTGAGGAGATGTTCTAAAGTTATGAATTGAGACAGGGTCTTGTTCGCGTTGTTTAATGCATTGTACAATTGTTCCTTGGTGTGTCCGAGTTGTAACATATCCATCAATAATTTTTGGTTTTTATCTCTATCCCTTTCTTCGTCTTGGATTTTGATCAACCCCAACGTTAGGATCTTGTTCAAATAATCACATTCGCCTTTTTTAATATTACTTATGTGTTCTAGTAAAGGTCTGTCGTGAGGTTCCCAATTCATCAAATGTATGTTACAACAAAAACATTTGACTTTGTCGCCTCTACCCACGTAAACGAAACCTGCGGCGGCTAAATCTTCGGGTTTTTGAGCGAGATGCGAAGGCCAATTTTTAAACGTTTGAAGTCTTGCATGTTCTAGACTATAATTTGGATGTTTGGACTTGATCATTGTTTTTACCTCAAAATTGAGTTTGTAAGAATATTTTTTTTAACTTTTATTTATATATAAAGAGAAATAAAGAGAAACTTTTTTAACAAATTATTATTTAAATACAAAATTTAAAATATACATTATTTGCACGAATTCATAAAATCAAATAATCGATCATGACAACAACACCTAAAAGATGCGAATTGAAATTGAAACGAGATGAAGCGTATGACAAATTCGGTTTTAATATCTATACATTACAACCACACGATCCCATGGAATTGAATGAGGTCGAGATGGTGGACTTAGAGCGCTACTACTACAAATATCGAATATGTTTGAAATTGGATAAAGCCACGCTCGATTTGTTTTATGAGTACCAAAGCGATCTGCTGAATAATATCATCGTCGCCAAAGACAGAGAATTCGACAGGGGTGATTTATTGTTGTCCTATGGAGGTTACATATATGCAATAATCTCACTCGAACTCGTGAACAAATCGGGTGGTGAGAGCGCATTCGCCTATGAAAAAAAACTCAAAAGAGTAAAGATAAACATTGACACCATTTTCGTATGTGGAAAAATGACGAATGCCAACCTGCTAATAACGGACTTGGAAATATAAACAATAGAGAGATTGAAATGTTAAAATTTAACTTTTTATATATATATAAAGAGAAAAAAAAACTTTTACTAAAAAATTTTACATTAAAAAAAATTAAAAATTAAAAAAACAACTTTTTTATATATATATAAAGAGAAAAAAAAAGATAAACAAACTTTTTTTAAACAAATTATTATTTAAATACAAAATTTAAAATATACATTATTTGCAAGAATTCATAAAACAAAAAAAAACAAATAATCGATCATGAAGACAGCAACACCTAAAAGGTGTGAATTGAAATTGAAACGAGTCGAAACGAATAAGAAATTCGGTCATAAAATCTATAGATTACAACGACATGATCCCATCGAATTGAACGAGGTCGAGACGAAGGGCTTAGAGCACAAATACGACAAATATAAGATGCCTTTGAAATTGGACGAAGCCACGCTCGATTTGATTTACGAGTGCCAAAGCGATCTGCAGAACATCGTCATCGCCATAGATAGAGAATTCGACAAGGACGATTTGTCGTTGCCCTATGGAAATTACATATTTCCAAACATCTCATTCGAACTCATGAAGAAATTGGGTGGTGAGAGTGAGTTGACCGATGTAAAAAAACTCAAAAGAGTAAAGATAAACATTCAACACGTTTTCGAAAAAGGAGAAGACACGAGTGTCAACATGCTAATAATGGACTTGGAAATATAAACAATAGAGAGATTAATTTTTAGCGAAGAAAAATGAAAAAAAAAAAAAAAAGTAATGAGATCATCTTTTGATCTCATTTTTTTTTGTTTCTTCACACTCTGTCTCTCGATATTCGTCATTATTGTCTAATTGTTTCTCCACCTTTTTATCCATTTTAAATATATTATTTTATACTTTCTATTATTTTATATTTTATATAATTTTATATTATAATAACATATTCAAAATCGGTATGTTCTTAAACGGCGAATTCTCACCAAGCAACAAACCCTTGCTGAGTCGCTCAACGTTCCGTCCACTCTTCAGATAGAGACCGTTTCCTCTCAGAGAGTTGCCACCTCTAACGAGTTCTAGATACAATCCTTTACCGCTGTCGTCTACGTGGATGCGACACACGGCTCCTCCCTTCTTCAAAAACAGTCCGCTGCCACCCATTAATTTCTCAACTGCCGAACTAGCGAGTCCCGTGAGAGCTCCCATGCCGAGAGTCTTTCCGAGAAAGGGTAGTGCCTTTGCGGCGAAGGGTAATGCTTTTGCAGCTATTCCTGCCAATAGCGGTAGGAAACCACCTTTCATTCTCAAATTGTATCTCAATTGAGCGGGACTCATTCTCACTGTCAACCCTCTTCCATCGTGAATCGCTTTCTCCATCCTTTTGATTTGACTTCTGGTCCAGGCGATCGAATCCTGACCACCTCTCGTCAGATCTTCGTGAGTGAATTTGAATCTCACTGCCTCGCCTCGAGTTGTTAACGCTCTCTTAAGTTTCTTCCTCTGTCCTGCGGATATGTTCACGTTTTTAACCACGTATTCTGTCATAATTCTGTTTTTTTTAAAAATTATTTACTTCAATTGTTTCTTGTTTAATAATTATATTAAAATAATTTTGTAAAATTAATGTTGCGTTTATTTTATTTTTGTTATCTATATATATACACAATATTTTTTTTTTTTTGCTTTTATATTTCTCTTATGTGAAATTGTATAGTCACTCTCTCTCCGCGAAGATCTAACACAGTTCACCATTTTGATCCGTCAACGTGGTTTTGAGACTATACAACATGTCTAAAATCACTGGTAGATAAGCTAAATTTCGAGGTCGCTCCACGATCTTATAATCAGGCGACACGTTTGGAAAGAAGGAATAGATCGTCGGTTCAGCACTACCATTCACGTAACTTCCAGCAATCTCGTCCACGTTCACCAGAATGCTATTGACTGCGAGAATGTCGACCATATTTTCAGATGCCGCGTGGCCTCGATACATCTTTCGATCGAATCCCAACATCTTGCCTATAGAATCGTCCGTGTTGAAATCCACTCGAAAATTATCTTCCAAATCCAACATCGTCTGTAAGGTATTAGGATTGGGAGCGAGTCTGATCTTGTTGCTTCCCTTTCCATCCGTCTTCATTCGCGTCTGAATGTAATCGTTCAAATCGTCTATGTCGTAACTCCCTTTGGGAATTCGAATCTCTAACCAATCCGTTCCGTCGGAATACTTGAACGAGTTATTCTTTTCGGTGATGTTGGGAAAGGAATAATAAGTCTCCAGATTCACCAACACCATCTCGTAACTTTTCTCTCTATTCAATTCGATGGAAGGTTCGAATTTCGTAGCGAATCGTGTCGAATCGCCACTCACCACGATTTGAATGGATTGTTTTGCAGCCGTATTCTCGGCTATCCGTCCTAACAATTCTCCATGTTCGAACATTATATTTAATTTTATTTTTTTTATTCAAAACTAATTATTTGAAGATTTATTATTTTCTAAATTTTTATTTTCACGCTCTATCTTATTATTATCATCAGAAACATAAAACTTGTCGAATCCGCACCGATATTTTCCGCGATTAAATTCGCTTGTCAAATCAATCACGACGAAATTGTAAAGTCCACCATCCCAAACCCTCTTGCAGAATCTCCTGAATTCCGCAGCACTCATGTTGTTTGCGACGTGATCGCCGTAGATGTGATTGAGATTCTTGAGATCTTGGTGAAAGAGACATAGAAAATTAGCGTTCTCCCTTATCGTCTGTCTGGGCAATCGAAAATAATTCTGCGACAGGTAGAAACAGTCCACGTTGCTGTGTCGACCCCTAACGTAATACGATTCGCATCGGTTCTGTCTCTCCAAAAGCAGATCGTCGAAAATCATGAGATTCTTATCTTCCGATTTCAGTTCTCTAGGATCCGGAACGTCGCAAGCATTCTCATAAAATCGACACTCGACGTTCGAAGATGCATTTCAGTTCCATCACCGCACCGTCCAAAATGGTCGAGAGTGGAGCTCCGCTCTTGTCGAATTCCTCCCTACTGTCAAAGATTCTGGCTATGACGTCCTTGGGCAATCTACGATCCATGCACTCTCGAAGCAATCTGTATTCGGGTTGAAACAAGCTCTTGCCAAACATGAACAATCTGTCGTAATCCAACCAGTCGGGTCTGGACAACAGATTCATCAACAGATTGGTCTTTCCACAATTCGATTTTCCCACTATCAAACCTCTTATGCTCTTGGGAAAGAACTCGTTATTCGACCTCTTGGTCGCGGCGTCGTTCCAAGACATATCTTTAATGTTCATCTTTGTTTTATTTTTTGTTGTTGTTATTTTAGATTCTTTTCAAACGCAAATTTTTTATGTTTTTTCAAACTCTGTTTTTTTAATGTTATTATTTATTTATATCGCACCGTTGCGAGTTCTCTTCAATCTGGATCCACTCGTCATTTTGGCTAAATATTGTATGGGCAACACAGCATCCTTAAAATCTTTCCAACTTTTCAGAGTTCGCTCTAACGCAGCTCGCTTCACCGGCGGACTGATCAACTTGTCGATCAATGCATCGGCTGCCCTCTTGCTAGCCACAGAAGCTATCCTACCACTGGCTTCGGAAGTGGCTTTCTTAACAGCATCCAAAGCCGTCTCCTTACTGACCTCAAACGCAGTCGATGCGAGTTTTCTACCCGCATCGCCCGTGAACGCTCGCATTATAGAATCGACGATGCCAGAACCGCCTTGAACGTAAGTCCTGACGTATCCCCTGTTCTTTATCACCAACATATTTTATTTTTATGATATATTTTTTTGTTTTTTCACTGGTAAATCGTTTTGTTGTTTTTAAATAGTTTTATTATTCTAGTGTAAGAATTTACTGTTTTATTTTGTTTGTTTGTTTGTTTGTTTGTTTGTTTCTCTCTACTTATATACACATCAATCTTTCAATTCGTTCATCAGCCTTTTATACTGGTTTTCATTCAAAACCTTCTGTCTTAACAATTCGTCAGATATAGCAACTATCTGATTATCTAATCCTGTGTTACCAGCCCGTCTGCTCGCCATCAACAAACTCAATCTCTGAAACAGAGCGTCGGAATCGCTCGGAAGAAAAGTGGTTTTCACCCCTTTGCCAGTCACCGATTCGACGAACTTCTTGTTCATATCCCATATGGGTTTCACCACTTTCGTCCACTTGTAACCTCTGTTGGCTTTGGGTCTCGTCTCTCTGGCATCGTTATTTCTCTTCATGGCGTGAGTCTAAACCAGAATGTCACCGTAATTGTCGAAATCCTGATCCGTGTAATCGCTAGGCTTGTCGTAAAGGAGCAATCTGTGCAGACCATCAGTCAATTCGTATCTGTTCGAACCCACGATCAATTCATCATCGCCAATATCTACTTCTATGTCTCCTACAAAAATCCTTTCCTCCGAATCCTTATAAAATCCATACAACTGATCTCTCTTACCACCATCATCATCAGACGATGCGACGCTACTAGTGGTGATAGTCAAAGCTGTATCATCAGACTCGCTCTCTGTTTGAATTCCCGTGGGAACGTAATCCGGTGTAGATTGAACGGAATACCGATTTCCAAAACTAGGAGGCAACGAACCCATTCTCAAAGAACTCTCCTTTATGGGTCTCAATTCTTCGACTATCTCCTTCCTGCTTCGCTCTTGACCCTCCGTCACGGGTTTAAATATTTTTGTGGCTTCGCATTTGAGTTCCATCTCACCAAGACGTCTGCTCCTATCAGCTGACTGAATCCCCTTCTTAGCACGCTCAAACTCTTCTAAAATTCGATCTCGGTGTCTAGGATCCATCTGTAAAAACATCTTTCGTTTTAATTGTTTTTATTATTTTCAAAATTAAATGTTTAATTATATTTTTATGTTTTAAGTAATAAAACTCTTTCCGTCTTTAATATAATAATCTGAAAATATTCACATCTCAACTGTTAATTGAATTGGTGAAGTTTAAGAATACGTTTAAACAGTACATGACAAACCGGTTTCTGATTTAACGCATTTTGACAGTAGTTTTTTTACATTTTGTCAAAAGATCACCATTCACACATCAAACAACCATTCACTCATGTCGAATTAAGAGAGAATCCCTTTGATGACTGTTAAACAGTTTCAACACACAACTGAAAACTAATTTTAACGCTGAGAACCTATTTCATCTCTCTCTGATTGCTATCATGAATATATTAAAAATTCACCACTCAAAAACCTAATTGAGCGGAAAATGCGTTTTAAACATTCCACTAAGTGTTTGCCTCTTCGAACAATATCCTCGAAAACTCAATTTCTATTCGTCTCATTCAAGACAAAACGCGAATATCTATTACAGATCGACTCCTTCAAAACAATATCCTCCAAAACTCAATTTCTATCCGTCTCATCAAGAGAAAACATGAATGTCTATAATACAGACCATATTCATAATCGACTCTTTTTGAACAAAAAAACCTCATTCAATCATAACGATAACATGTGTTAGTTTTACTTCAGGAAGACGTGACAGCGGGCTCGCGAATTTCTAACACACCGACAACACTCTTCATTCAGATCGAGTTTACGAGAATCGAGCGATCCGATCGGTCAATTGGCGGAGAATCGAGCGATCCGATCGGTCGATTAGTTGAGTTTGGGAATTCCCATAGTGGGGAATTCCCCTAATGACGTCATAAATGGGAAAAACCCACCGCCTCAAAACAATAGCGGATTCTGGATCACTGATGTAGAATCCGCAGACGGTTTTTTTGATGATAGCCCAGAATTTTTTGCTCGCGTTCACCAACGATGGATCGATGGTCTGATCTGCGATGGGAACGTCGACAAAAATTTTTAAAGTAAAAGATAAAAGTGAAGATGTACAATTTCACCCTTTTTTTTAAAAACGCGCGTTCACCACGAGTATTTGAACGTTAAAAGTGCGATCTAGGAGTCACAAAAAAACATGGGTGATTCAACATCACTGTACATTTTTGTGAACAAGCGTGCGATTTAACACCGAATTCCACGTTGGTGAATGCATCGTGTACACGTACATGTTCAAAGTGATTGGTAAATCCGCAATATATACCTACTCACATAGCCCATCTCGGGCATACCAGACGATGTCTTCCATAGTGTAGGAACACCACAGGAATCAGAAAGTGGCCTGCTTCCAATCCTGGGAGGCGGCGCGCCTAAGGGCGCCTGGAGTCCACTAGCAGCCTCGCTGGAGGTAACTTGAAGGCTCATGGAAAGAACCCTTTTGCTTTTGCACTACCTTTATTTCCCAAATCGCTTGGAAAAGGAGAGTCGGTTGCAGTGCAAGCCTGCTGTAAACAATTGTGGGGAAGGTTGATAAGAAATAGAGAATCGGTAACCAGAGGAGCTGATGTGATGAAACTAATGGCCATTATTGTCAGTACAATACACTCAGGGGGTCTTTGCATCTCATAGGATGTGATTCTTGTGGTATGTTTATTATTCTCTAAGTTAATCAAGACTCCCAGTTGACGCCATGAATAGTCCTAGCATTTCTACTTACTGAAATCAACGGGAACTGACTACAGAGGATGACTTTTGTTATGCACAGTCATGATAGTATTAAGGGTGTCGATTTATGCCAGAAATCATTTAAAACGTTTACTAACATTATTAAAATTGGATACTTTTTCAGAAATGTGTTTGTTGCTTTGCCTGTACACAACACACCCGTTTTGCAATATATCTGTATCAATAAAAAGAGTTATCTCACCTAAGGTGTCGGTTCTTTCTCGGCTGAATAGTGAGCAATGGAATAAATAGTGGTCAGTTATTTCCCGAGCTCCACACACACAAAGAGGGAGGATAAATGAAGATGTTTTTTATTGAAATGGTGATCGTTGAGATTATTGCGAGATAAACGTAATCGGCAGTGGAGTATTTGTGCTTGGCACGATTTGTCGTGAAAACAGAAACTAGGAACAAGTATTCGATATTTCAACTAGAGACAAAAAGGTAACAAATCGATATATAATATTGATTGTTAGTGTATTATAAGTTATCTCCACCAACATGTATGATATATGGAGATTTAATACCTGGATGTCGGTTTTTAAAGACCAAGCCACAAGTGTTTAAATGAGACATCCAGGTATTAAATCTCCACATGACTATACATGTCGGCGGAGATAACACTTTGTCCCGTTTGAAACACAATAAAGCATAGTAGAAACAAATTTGTGGACGCGTTTCTCACGCTCCGCAGAGGTTGGACCAAATTCGTGACTAATTGTTTGGTTTTTACAAACGCAGAAAAGAACAGATAGAGTTACATCCCTTGGGTCGTTAAGGAAACGAGTAAACAGTATGTTGTTGACATAATTATTGGCTCTTATTTTATTTTCTCAAGTTGTTTCATTTAATTATTCGACTATTTAATTTATAACGGCAAAATAAAATCGAATTGTCGAAAAGATTGTTTCGTTCTATTTTACATCGAGGTGACCGAGAACGAAAAACTTTCATTTAAAACAATATACCCCGATGTTTCGCGTGCCCATGTATCTTGGATGTTGCACCTTCTCATACACCTTGGATTTTGGGAGCACCCTTTGCCATGGCCATTTGTCCAAGGCATTCTGACCAATCAAAAGACAGAATTCATCGGGATTTAGGGACAAATACTATTGAAACTTAAAAAACATATTGTCTGTATTGTCTGGAAAACAATTCAACCTTTTGAAATGTTTATATTATTATTCATTCAAACGCCAATATTTTATTACATCTTTTTGCGCGCTAAGTTCAAGCAATGATCGAGGCTCGAGTTTCAAAAGCCAACTCATTTAACGAACGCAAAATTAAAAGTAAAATTCCGAGTTAACACCCTTGACTAAATCTTACATTTTGTTGTTGAGCTGAAATGAGAGCGAATTTGAGAATAAATCAAGTTTTAGTTTCCTGATGAATGCTACAGCAATCTGGGAAATGGGATATTTTCCCTGAAAACAGTGTGCAGATGTAATTTAGAGGAGGTTCTAGGCAAAATATGAGAGGTTCTGTGGGGTTCCGGTGTTTAGTATTCTGAACACCTGAGACCCTCCCCCCTTCGCCCCCAGAATCGCTCAGACAAAGGCGACTTCGATTTTAACTTCACTTCTGCATTCCTTACGAATGCTTCCCACAAACTGGAAATGAAATACTTTCTCTAAAACACCACGCAAGTGTAATTTAGATGGGGGCTCTGTGAAGTTCCGGGGGGGGGGGTCTGGGGGGCGGAGTCCTGGTATGGTATTTAGCAGAACCGTTTATTTCGCAGGGCCCTAATACAAAGCACTCGTAATCAAGCTCGGCACCTCATCAGTTTTAGGAGCTAAATGCAAGGAGTTTCAAGAATGTTTTGGTGTTGAATTTGTGTACTTTCTGGAAACAGTATTAAAACATTTGCAAGAACATTTGGTAAAAAGAGATGAAAAATCAACATATTCAATTTTTATATGCAGGAAAGGAATGATAAAATTCAAGATCGTTTCTTCATTTTTTTAAAGACCCTACAAGAGGTCAGTTGAAGGATTTTCAAGACTCTGCCATCACTGGTCCTAACCGTGACCCTTTTAGTCATTACCCCCTCCTCTCAATTCCATTCAGGAAACGTGACTGAAGGAGCTTATGACCAAAGGATGCTAATTACGACTATGCCGTCACCAACTACGACATATGAAACTATATAACGAGTTATATGATAACACGCTTCGTTTTTATTTTAGGAATATTTAAGGCTTTTCGGGGACTCCTGACCCATTTTCCGCGATTTCAAGGTCTTGAACAGCCCTTAATCAAAGTCAAGACAATTCCTTGAATCCAAGGCTGTGCAGGTTACTTTTCTATAACCGTAACTGGTTGAGTGCAAGAAGCCACTATTATAGTTCTATTGAAAAGTGTTGAAAGCTTCTTTAGTGGCAAACTTATGTTCTGTCACAAAATCTACTTTATGTCGTCATATTCGTGAAAAGGTTTATTTTCACAATTTTCTGCCCAAACCATCAACATTTCACCATTTTTCAAAAGTCTCAAAATTGTGTACAGTTATCTAGCTCAAATTTTCCAAACATTTAGAGCACAATGTGATACACCAAAATCACCACACAAATATTTCAAAATTAACCCCTATTGACCAAAAATGAAATGAATACAGCAGTTTTGTCTTCAGAATTGACCAACTTCAATGGCAAATTTATCTACTTGCAAGGTTGTTGTAACAATTATTTTGATTGCAGAAGAAAGTTACTGTTTACTTTCTAATCTCAGATTTAACCCCCAAGCACAATGAGGGCGGGAATGAGAGTGCTGTTTGAAAATGCGAAAATGAGCCAACATTGGTTACTTTTTCTATCACTTTGGAAAGGGTTAATTTCAAACCCTTTGCATGTCCGGATTCACAACTGACCACTGAGCATATTTGCTGTTGTATGTCTGGTTGTAAAGTTTAACCCTATGCCCATTCTGGTTGCATAAAAGCGGGTACTCCCATTTTTTCAGAATTTGGTAAGTTTAAATGACATAAATGAAATGCTTCAACACAAAACAAGAGTCAAGAAGGAAAGTTACCAGACTGCCGATGCTGATATTTTTCATTACAACAATTAGCTTTGTTCACTTAATTCAAGTTTAATTATGGCATAAATAAATAACACAATTCGGGTATAGAGTATGGCAGAAAGGAATCAACAAACCTTAGTGGAGTTCTTCCTGTAATTCCCATGTGTCTTAGGGGCTCTTAAAATATAGGAAAACTCCCATCTTGTGTCGTTGATTCCTGTTCCCCCGAGCTCCACCCTCCATCATTGTGTTCTGTCTTATTATTGGATGCAAAAACGCCTGGATTGCAAAACTCAGCTCCTTCTAAAAATTCCTCCTTCAGGTCAAAAAAGTTAGAAATCTGTTTCTCAGATAGTCACGCATGGTCCCTTTGGATGACGCATGCTCTCTTTTTATAACTGGTTGAATGATAGAAGCCACTATCAGGGCTTTCAGAACTAGAGTGATGTCACGCATGCAGCCCGACTGTCCCAGGAATGGCAATGCTTAGACGCAAAATAGTCCGAGCCATTTTTTGTTAACAGTTTACCTAACGAATCTGCCATATCTGCACTCGTGATATACAAAATTTGCTATTCAAATTTTATTTTTTCATTTCTCTGCTTCAAAACATACTTCATGACCTATTAATGGAACAAACTTGATGAGCTTGTTCCAATAAGGAGTAATAAGCCATGGTTAGAAGTAAATAAAAAATGAAAAAAACTGAGGTTTCAGAAAAATAATTTGTACTGTTGGCTTCAACTTGTGTAAGGTAAAGGATTAAAGATGCAGTACATAAAGCTATGTTGGGCAAAATGAGTCAATTTTCTTTTTTGCATGTAATTAACTCCCTATCCTTCAAAATGCATTTTGGGAATAATTGCCTAAGTGATAATTTGTGTGGGGGTGGGGGGGGGGGGGGGGGGCAGTTGTGGAATCTATATTGAAACCTGGCCTGCAATACTAGCTGGAAAATACACATATCAACTTTGGTTGAAATCAAATAATCCAAACTGGAGTTATCAGTCAGAAACCAATTGTTTACAGACAGATGGATGGACCGACAGATGGACGGACGAAAGTCATGACTATAGCCCTGACTATAAACAGTAAGGCTAAAAATGCATTTTGTACCAAAAAAAATATTGCATGAATGGCCCTGGGTGAGGAGGAGGTGGGGTGAGGTGGGGGATGAGGGGTGGGGGTGGGGGTGTGTTAGGGGAGTCCATTTTTTCCACATGTGGTCAGTCTAAATCCTTCAGAATGCAGGTAGGTGGTGTTTGTCTGGGTTTTTAACCACAAGCATTAACCAAAACTGTAAAAAAATCATTTTTGACGAAAGAAAAAAAAAGTGCCTAATTGGCCCCCCAGGGGGCGGGAGGGGGGGGGGGTTACGTGAGTTTAAAAAAAAGGTTCCACATGTAGTGACTTAAATAGTTCAAAATGCATATTTGAGGAAAGAAAAAAATAAAAAATGCCTATTTGGGGGGGGGGGGGGGATAATTTCTGTCTGGATTTTTAACTTTTGACAAAAGGAAAAAAAAAGGGTTCTGCATGTAGTGACTGTGTAAATAGTTCAAAATGCATATTGGAGGAAATAAAAAAAATGCCTAATTGGGGGGGGGGGGGGGGGGGGGACTGCGGGGTTTGGGTTTTTTAACCAAAACTGTAAACAAGCATTTTTGACGAAAGAAAAAAAAAGTGCCTAATTGGCCCCCGGCAGGGGGGGGGGGGATACGTAAGTTTAAAAAAAAAAGGTTCTGCATGTAGTGACTGTAAATAGTTCAAAAATTCATATTAGAGAAAAGAAGGGAAAAAAGCCTAATGGGGGATGGGGGGGGGGGGGGGGGGGTATTTGTGGTGGTGTTTGTCTGGGTTTTTAAACACAAACTTGGAGTCATCCTACCAAGCTACAATGAAATCCCTTCATAATTATGGCCTGTGGAATATTCTAAAGGTTTTTTGGGCTTCGGGCCTCTGTTGCCGTCACAGATGCCCAAAAGGGGACGTTCTCATCTAGACATTATATGAAGTCAACCAATCAAGTTTCAATGAAATCCCTCCATAAATATGACCTGTAGACTGTGCTAAATGTTTTCGGGCTTCGGTCCTCTGTTGCCGTCACAGTTGCCCAAAAGGGGACGTTCTCATCTAGACATTATATGAAGTCAACCTATCAAGTTACAATGAAATCCCTCCATACATATGACCTGTAGACTGTGCTAAAGCTTTTAGGGCTTTGGGCTCGGGCAGCCATCATGGTTGAATGATCGCAACCAAAAAGGGGACATTCTCATCTGGGCATCATGTGGATTGATCCTACGAAGTTACAATGAAATCCCTTCATAAATATGACCTATAGACTGTGCTGAAGGTTTTCAGGCTTCGGGCACCTGCAGCCGTCACAGTTGCCCAATCACGTCCAAAAGGGGTACTTTCTCATGTGTAGAAATGATATGAAGTGAACCTATGAAGTTACAATGAAATCCCTCCATAAATATGACCTGTAGACTGTGCTAAAGGTTTTCGGGTTTTGGGCTCGGACAGTCGTGACGGTTGATAGATCACGCCCAAATGCGGAAATTGTCATGTAGACATCATACGGAGTCATTGTATCAAGTTACAATGAAATCCGTCCATATTAAACATGACCTGCAGACTGTGCTAAAAGTTTTTGGGTTTTGGGCTTGGACAGCCATCACGGTTGACAGATCATGCCCAAAAAGGGACGTTCTCATTTAGGCATTATACAGAGGCATTCTATGAAGTTGCAATGAAATCCCTTCATAAATACGACCTGTAGACTGTGCTAATGGTTTTCGGGTTTTGGGCTCTGGCAGCCATACCGGTTGACCGATCACGACCAAAAGGGGGACATTCTCATATAGACATGACCTAAAACCTGCATATGAAATTTCGTGACGATCAGACAAGAAATACCGGGTATAGTCTGTACTTGAAGGTTAAATAAAAAAACTTTAACCACAAACTTTAACCAAAACTCCAAATGTCAACTAAACAGGAATAAAAAAAAAAAAAAAACAAAAAAAAACCTTTGAACCTTCAGTAAAAAACTTTAACCACAAACTTTAACTAAAACTCTAAATGTTAACAGAAAAAAGGCAGATTGACAGACAGACAGACGGACGGACGGACGGATGGGCAAAAGTCATTACTATAGCCCTCACAGTAAACAGTCGGGCTAAAAAACTTTAACCACAAACTTTAACCAAAACTCCAAAATGTCAACTAAACAGGAATAAAAAAAAACAAAAAAAAAACCAAAAAAAAACAAAACACTTGAACCTTCAGTAAAAAACTTAAAACTTTACCCACAAACTTTAACCAAAACTCTAAATGTTAACAGAAAAGGGCAGACGGACAGACAGACAGACACACGGACAGACGGACGGACGGACGGACGGACAAAAGTCATTACTATAGCCCTCACTGTAAACAGTCGGGCTAAAAATGAGGGTATTACAGTAAAAAGCCAATATTTTCCTTGCTCATGTTTTATATATTCACTCAAATGCAAATAACATTTTGTTTATATAATTTGTTTTATTAAAAATTATTGGAGAGTGCCTGTTGCACGCTCCAATAATTTGTAATAAACAAATTTGGAATAACAAATTCTAACCACCCAAAATAATCTAGCCCTGAACAAGTTAACCATTGAAAACGTTCAAAAAAATTAAATGGTTTAAGCCTAATTAATATTTTACCCAAATTAATAGGGATGGGATGATACACCGAATTCATGATACGATACGTATCTAGGTACACGAGTCATGATAAAATATGTATCTAGATAAGTATCTTGTTATTCATCCTGGTACTGAAGCAACAGTTAAAGGCCTATATAAGTAAGGAAATTTTGATTATTTTGAAAATTCTCACCTCTGATGTTCCTTCAATTCAAATTAAATATACACAAAATGTACATCAAAATGAAGGTTGGGATGTATAGAACACGAAACACATGTGTAATGAACTCATAGAGTCGACTGTAGGCACCACTGGTTCCTGGAAGTCTGCTGCCGTATTCGCACCAGAACTGATAATTTAATAATATTTCACGAAAACAACTTGTGGCCAAATGTGCTTTACATATCCAATAACAAAGCTAGGGGATAAAAAATTTTCAAAACACGGCGACAGAGCTGCCTTGGGGAAAATTCCAAAGCCTTTGCTTTTGTTTATGTATGAGTATACTTTCGATTTCCGGTCGACGTCATCGGACAGAAAAAAGCATGTAAAAACAACGCCGTCTAAAATCAAATAATGAAAAAGATCGCCTTCATACAGTATACTGTTATTAGATAGAGATTGCACAGTTGCCATATTCAATGCAAGGTATCATGATACCTGTTGAAATTTCTTAGAATTACGATTTTGTTTTTTGATGGAAATTCGTGGTAACGAGTGATTTGCGCATGTCTGTCGAGCATGGAAACCATCTTAAATAAAAAATGCAGACAGTGTTGTCCGTTTCCAAAATGCAGACCTATCGTTGTATTCGAAAGTGTTTTGAATGCCTAGCTTTGTTCTTGGATATATGAAACACATTTGGCCACAAGTTGTTCTGATGAAATATTATTTTATTATCAGTTCTGGTGCGAATACGGTAGCAGACTTCCAGGAACCAGTGGTGCATGTGTGGTTCGGGTTCTATACATCCCAGCCTCCATTTTGATGTATAATTTGTGTATATTTAATCTGAATTTAAGGAATATGAGAGGTGAGAATTTCAAAATAAACAAAATTCCATTACTTATATAGGCCCTTAAGATCTCAGGGACAATGGTGGAACCAGCAATTCATAGATGGGGAGCACAGATACATTAGGGAGGAGGATTGTCAACTTCAGCCTTTCCCCACCCTCTTGAATTTCCCATATTCTATCACGTACTGCACTGACCGGTCACTAGTGTCTGAGCTCATACTCTGGCATAAGCCCAGCCCTAACTTTGAAATGTGAGTTACGAAGTGGCTGAGTCTTAGCACATCCTTTTACTTTTTAGTTTTAGAATAAAGACGATTGTAGTCACAGGCGCTGATAATAACGACGAAAATAGGTAAGTAGTCATCTGGTGATCACGACAAGTAACCTTACCAAATACATAAATAAGCTGCAGTACCTTGATCCCGTAGGTTGACAAAGAAAATACATCAATGATTGAGACATGCCCTTGCAGATTATTGTTCGACTTCCACTTTGCAATTTTCAAACGATTCACCCCAACGAAAAAAAGTCGTGGAAGATGATAACGAAGAATAACTGGTGCACATCAAGGGGGGTAATTAATAGGCACTGACAACGTCGAAAACATGAGTGAAGCTTTGTCAACTGCCTTCAAAACACAAAAATTAGCGCATAAAATATTGAATAAAGTATTACAAAACCTTCTTGCACTCAAGGGGTGAAATGCACGACAGGCCATGCTGTTCTGTAAATTATAGGGCCTAAAAAATAAAACAAAACAAGTTCATGAACTGTTGATGCCAAAGAAATTATTACAAAAATATTTTTTAAACATTCCCGCCAACATGAGGCAGCAGCGTACATCTAAAAAATAATACTTGTGTTGTCATATCGATGATTTAGGTAAATGCAGAGACATAGTCTCCAGTGGTTTATAAAATGGTTGGGAAAATCTGGCTAGCTGATACTATCAGATATACAATGAAAGCAATGTTAAATTTTCTGATGACGGGATTATGTTATTAGATTTGGTAAACGCGTTGTTTGTTTAAGTCTGATCTTCTTGTTCTGCATCTACGGTTATCGGTACACGAAAAGTGCTTACAGAATTCCGGACAGGGCAACAGAACAACTGTGACTGAAGGCAGATAATGTTCTAGAAAAGTTCTCTCAAGAGGAACTACTTGAAAATCTTTTGTGTCCGGTTCTGGTGGTTGTATCCCTTCCTCCGAAATCAATCCCATATCATGAAGAATCTAAAATAGAGCTTATAATATCAATGATGATAAACCAGGAAAACTTAATGGAGGTATCGAAACCTCTGTCCAGCTTAGGTGTTTTCAATACAGGGCAGATGTGTACAGTACAGCTGCCGTGGACTGCTCATTTTCCACGGGTGGGTAATATTTCCACGAATGCAATAATATTAGACTCCAAACACTAATTACAGGAATAATCATCGAAAATGTAATTAATGAAGCACTCGGTACATCCCAGTCCTTCATTAACTAAAACTTTGCTGATACTAATTTTTATTACCTGGCGTGGACATCACTGTCCATTCGTGGATTACGACCAGACCATGGCGACTCTACTGTAGCAAGACAGTGCAATGTGAACATTCATTGAATCATCAGTGTAGAGCTGCCACTGACCTTCAGTTATTATTCTGTTATTACAAGATACTCACTTGCATTTCACAAGATACTAAATGGTAATTATAAGACACTAAATTGTAATTAGAAGTTCCTTTATTGTAATTACAAGTTATTATGACTTTGCTGACTTGTACTTACAATTTAATTTATTTATTTATTTATTTATTTATTTATTTATTTATTTATTTATTTATTTATTTATTTATTTATTTATAATTACACGTTCATAACTAGTCATGTTGGGTATACTATATGATGGACTGTGTGTATCCCTGCTTGTCTAATGTTAGTCCATAGTACTGGGTAGTCATGTTAAGGTGCGTTTTAAAGACAAAAAAGAAAACATTTAATTATTCAGGGAATGTTTTCTGCTATTGTGTCCATTTGTATAAGGTTGGTAGTTTATAAAAAAAAAGAGACAATTAATTTAATTCTCCTTCTGAAAACAAATTATTCAAAACGTTTTAACATTGACTTCTGACTTCATTCCCGTATTACATGGGTTGTGAACGATATTTTCTATAATTGGCTATCTGATGATTATGTTATCACTTATTATTGTTTCTCACAAAAACATTTCTTATACCCTCTCATTGGAACAATTTCATTGTGATCATTCTAATTAGTAGACATACCCCCCCCCCCCTTTCCTCGATCCATAGATGTATATGTTTATTACTTTATAGTGTAAAAGAATGCAGGAATAGATTTTGTATTCAACCCTGCATTTCTGGAACACGAAACATGGATCAATGAGCGATGGGTATTTATATAATTCAACACCAGATGTTCTTTCCAGCTGAGCGAACAATAAATGTAAATAGATACTTCATGCATTATCCTGCAAAGTAGTATGAAATACCGAAACTGGCTTTTTCCGATTTTCTCCCCAATTACTTGGAACATTTGAGTATTATTTTCTGTTTAAACGTGTTTAACCCTTTGAACACTGGTGGTATCTTCCATATTTATTATTTGGGTGCTGCACGTTGAAAATATTGATTGGTCTTCACCACACGTTTACTTTGCAGCCATCCCCTTTAATGACATTATGACGTAGCTTGTGACCAGGCCGGAAAAACGGCCTCTGGAGTTCAAAGGGTTAAAAATATTTTTAAAAAACTCAGCTCTTTCACCATATTTTGATGTTCTGTAACATTTTTTGTTGTTGTTTATGCCAGCAGTGAGCGCATCGTGATAAATAATACAGACACTAACTTTACCATTAATATAAAAGTCTGGGATGTAAGATTTGCTATTTTTTGCCCTGGAAGAATAAAAACTTGCAAATTACAATAACAATACATTCGCTAAATAAAGAGCCCAAGAGGACTTTTAGTGAGTTGCTATATTATTATAAAAGTTACGTTTCTTTTTGTAATTTTTAGTACACGAAAACAACAAAGAGCTCCGAGAGCTGTCTGTTCTTTTCTTTTTTTTTTAAATAACAAAAGGAAATTTCGCTTTATTTTCTATTGATGTGATAGGTGTTTTCTCAACAATAAGATGCTTCTCAATTGGACCTTCCTTGACAGTCTTTCAGGGGAGATAACTTTATCGAAAGTCAAATTTGAATTTTAGGACGAAATTAGTCAGGGATGGCTGGATTTGAATACATAGCTCAATGCTCATTTAGAAAATAATGCATATTTCGAGGTGACTGATTCACTGAATAAACATTCAGAAAACTGAAGGTTATGGCCTACTGTGAGTTCTTTCCACAAAACCATGATGCTTTCCAGCATTACTATTTCAGCAATTTTATATAAGCTCATTTAAAACTCGAGGAGAAAGAAGCCAATTTGTAACGACTCATATAACAGAGGACCCGCTGGAGATATAGCTGTATGCTTAGGGTACGATACTCTCCGCAATAGCAAGTGGATAGGTAGTGGAAATCCATCTGTCCTCGTGGATAATACTATGTCGTTTGGTCTCGATACACGGTCAGAATAAAAATGACTCGGATGGTGCAGGTCAGAATTTGTTTGCGAGACATTAGGTTGAATATTTTGTATCGCCATTTTTATCAACAATCCACCCATCCTTTTTAGACACCCGCCATAATAAACAATTGATTTTCGAGATTTGTTGCTCTGATACAGTTTCTGACATTTCAAAAACAACTGGACTGTGAGTCCTGCTTTCGCCATTTGATGAAACCTATTATTATACATCCATTCAACTTTAAACCCTTGTAGTTCATGGAATGTCCGCTATGGCATAAGTGATTCTGTATTCAGTGGGTGACGTACAAGCCGGAACTTTTTTTCCCGCACCGTTCATACTAGTTCCTTTCCCATCGAATCATTAGTAACGTTTCGAAAAGTTTCCAAATTTCGTTATACAATTATCGACAGTCTGTCGCATAGTGTGAAAATGAAAACATCCAAAGCAAAATAAAGTCGGTTCATAAAAAATTAGTTAACCAAAAAAGAGATAATATTTTTTAAAAAAGTCCAATCATTTCCAACCAGAACATTAGCCCAGTCCCGTGCTCGTCTCGTTTTGTGGATCCGTTATATCTAAATTGGTCAACTTTATTTCGGTAAATCTTCGCACATACTGACATGCTTCGAACTTCTTTTAAAAATGTTTCTCCCAGCTGATTTGCAAATCTGCAGAAATTTGTACTTATATTTTTACTAACAGTAATAGCCACCAAATGGTTAGGCGTGAATGGGCACCAGCCGAAGAGAAACAGCGATACGAATTTCAACAAACACTGGTTCCGAAAAGGTTGTTTTGATTTTTTATCGATCCATTTGACCAGTACAGCTTCAGTCAAAACAAACAGACTCTTCGCCTTTGGGTTTAAACATCGCAATTAAAATGTGTTTATTTAAATGAATTTTAATGCATGGGTTGTGTAATAAATACAGAACGCGATGTGTGGTTGAATCGATGGTACAGCTCTCGCGAAATATGACTACGCCATTCCAACTCGTTATGTAAAACACCCACCGATTCAAACACACTTCGCGTTCTGTCTATTTTTTTAAGACCAAAATTAAATTTGCTCAATGCAAATGACAGCGTGTTTTTGAGTGTCACAGAATTTCTATTGTTATCTTCAAACTCGAAACTGAGGGTGCATAGGTGGAAGACATATTCTGTACTAAGACATGTTGGTCATTATAAGAGGTATATCTCAAGTAAAGCAGGGTAAAGCCACCGGATCTGCACAGATGAAAATGATGCCGTGTGTGAATCTGTGATTTGGCATAGGCCCCAGTCAGTGTATGCCCAGTAATAAACATAGAATTCTACCTTCCAGACAAGTAGCATGTATATAGGCTTTCTGCTGTAGCAATATGTTTAGACAAGAGACGTTCATTAGCATTTGGAACATCATTTATTCGGGTGTTCTGTTGAGTTCCTTTGTGCAAACTATTCAAGTTCACATTTGATTGTGATTGCCAGAGATGAAATGCAGTGAACACGTAGTTAAGAACAGTTTGTACCAACGGTTATAATTATTCTCTTGTTCATATATGACGGATCACAGACTACTTCTCGTGGGTCCTGTTATGTTGCATTTCTGTGCATTTATACTGATGTTATGGAATTTTGCCTGTTTTTGTTTTCAATAAATGTTATAAAATGTTATTGATTAGAATCTGTATATATTTACAAGCTTTATCATTGGCAATTATGCTTAAAATGAGATAACATTGTTAATTGTCTGATCCCAATACCCCAATTTGACATTTTTCAAGTTAGCTTAGACCATTTAAACAAGTAAGAATGTACACTTCGACAAAACTAGAGCAAATCCTGCAACAATCGCAACATCTGCAAAATCTGACCCGGAACATGAAAAAAAATATTTAAAAAATGCATGCAAAAAGTTTCCTCTTCGATATTGGTACCCACCCCCATGAGATGACTCATGGAAGCCATTTTTTCTTGAAACTATCATGATAGTTGATACATTATTGCTCTTCTCATGACAGACAATCATTATAAACACCAATGTGATCAAATAGATTTTTAAAAAGGCTTAATAAAATTGTTTAAATGATCCAGAAAAAACTACCTAACGTCTCGCAAAAACATCCACAACAATCACTTACAACAAATAGGGGTAGGGGGTTAGTGGGCTTCCACACGACGCCCATCCATGAACTCGGTATACATGTCCTTTATTAACTAAAAATACCGTACAGTCGTTGTGGCCTGGTCGTACTCCACACGTGGGTAAAGTTGTCCACATGCGTTCACCAGGTAATAAAAAATCATCATCAGCAAAACTTTATCTAATGAAGTACAGGATTGTACCCGATGGCTCAGGAATTAAATTTTAGATGATTTATCCCTATAATTAGTGGCTACCATAACAACCCAACTTTGCGTCTCTGGATCACGTGACTATGACGTTACTTCCGGGTGCGGGTGATCAGGGGCTAGCTATCCCTGACATACTCTAACGTATTCTAAACTCCGTTGACATCATATACATATAAATATACTAGCGCCGTTAAAAGGTGTTTTTCAGTTTAACCCTTTACCCAACGCAGACGATATCAAAATTTATTATTTTTAATATCATTTTTTTTTTAATTTTTCAAAAAATCTCAACAAAACCATATCACGTGACCCCTCGTTGGAACGAGCTCGTTCCAACGAGGGGTCACATGATATGGTTTTGTTGAATTTTTTTGAAAAATAATATTTTTTCAACTGCTCAAGTTGCATATTACGCGGACGGATGCGGGCGATTCGTTGGGTAAAGGGTTAAAGGATTAACATAACATCCATTGTAAAATTCCCCTTCCTTGTGTTACTCTTGATAAAAACAAATGTCCGTTAGAGCCAAATTTGAGATCGACATCTCCGAAAAGGTAATAGTTCTTCATGACATTGTTCTTGTTGTGCCAACAGTTGATAAGTTAAAAGGTTATCTCGACGTCGTGTGTGCAATGCATTCGGCCCATGATACTTTAAAAAAAAATACCGCCAGGTGGCAATTTCCAGCTCGGTATCTCCGAAAAGATATGAGTGCATCCTTGGGTTGTTGTGGTTGAAGTGTTAATTTGACGTCATCCCACCTACATGTACCTTTACTGCATGGTTTGACTACCCCAAGGTGCTATTATTCAGCTCAATATCTCTGTAACTGTAAGAGTGTCACCCCTCGTTGCCCAAAGGGTTGACGGTTAAAGGGTTAATACAGTTTGGCATGTAAAATTCCCCATTCATGTTACTCCAGATAAAAACAAAACGCCCTCAGGTGCCCAATTTCAGTTTCGTGTCTCTTAAAATGGTTCATACCAGTGTTGTCCCGGTTGAAATGTTAACACAGGTAAAATTCCCCCTGCCCGTGAAATTAGTGATAAAAATTGAACGTAGATAATAATTTCAGAGCTATATCTCTGACAATTTAGAAGTGCAGCACAACATTGCTCTAGTGGAATAGCTTAGTGGTTGATGGGTTAATGCCACCTCTCACCGAAAAATAACTCTGTCCATGTTATTCGTCATAATAAATTACCAAAGATCCAAATTTCCGCTCAATGTTTTTTAAAATATAGCTTGCATGGCTCTATAGTGCTATAGTTGAAGGGTTAACGCGACGACGCAAGAAGCATTCAGCCTGTCCAATTAACCCTGCCCGTGAGCGCGATAGCTCAGTATCTCGGGCATTGAACCTTAAACCGAGATATCCACGGTTCGTTATCGACGAGCGGTATTTGTGTTATGTCCTTTATCCCGATTGTCCACGTGGCGGCACAGTTGCGCTGTGAACTAAGGCGAACTCTACATGGATGATGCACTTGTTTTTAAGGAACGCTTACCCTGAATGTTCGGAGTTAGTACGTTGGGGGGTCTAACAGTTGCTCGCCAGTGCTCGGTGGTTCTCGCCGGGAACTCCGACTTCCTCCACCCGTAAAACTATCCGACACAAGGCGACCTTTGTTGTCGAAAGGGCAGTAAAAACTCAATGAAATATATATATATAAATTGGATCGAGTTTATGAGCTTCCGAGATGAATCTTCGTTTTGATCGGCAAAGTAACAAACTAAACAGCAAAAAGCGCCGATACTATGCCGTATTCCGCGACACTGCCACGTTTGTATTAATTGAATAAAATCTCGTTATAACGCAATATTTATCTCGTTATAACGCAATGCTGTCTCGTAATAACGCAAAATTATCTCTTTATAACGCAATAATATCTTCTTTTTTTATAGATTTTTTACAGACATTTGGTACATTATTCGGTACATATTGTATTGTAAAAACAATCAAATACATTCTTCAGTTATTAAGTTATTATTATGATACAGATGTTTATTTTAAGGATGCTCGAACATAAAACGACGCGGAAAAACAAGTAACTATGTAGACTAAGGAACGAACTGAAGATTTTCTTTCCACTCCACCAGTGTAACATTTTTTTCACAACTAACTTTGTACTATGGGCCTAGAGTATATTAATCTCGTTGTATGGAATCGTAACTGCAGAAACAGAAATCAAAGAGACAGACGGATTATTTTCTACCTTTGTTGAAGACTACAACCAATCCAGGTATCTTCTCTAATAGGTAATATCTAGATTTCATTTTAATTTATTTAATTTCTTCATTTTAAATTCATCTACCTATTCTTCAAATGGCTCAAAAAAGACAGAAGCATCAGGGAAAGAGAGTTGCCCAGTCTGGAAGAGGCCAGGAACAATCGTTCCAGGCCTATTCCAGATTGGTCAAGGCCCTTTTCCAGGTGATTCAGTGTATGCACCATATTGGGCTCTTAGAGCAGCATTTGGCCAACCGGGATTTCCCGAAACATTTGGAGAAGAAAGTAGATGAGTTAGGTGGCTTTCTAAAGCCGGCTCTTCCCACCCCACACATTTTTTCTGTTTTTCGACAGATTAGTGTGGGATGGGGCAACCAAACATTAAATGCTTTAGTTGAGCATTACAAGATAAATTTAAACCAGTTGAAGTCTAAGATAACTTTGGCTATGCGACCACCTCCTGGACTCGAAAAAATAGACTTCAACAGCGCTTCGGCGCGTGCCTTGATCTGGGCTCAAAAAAACTTTAAAAATAAGTTGACAGATAAGACGATTTCGGCCTATGAGTCTTACATTTCGGAACTTCGCCCAGCGTCTGGAGTAAGGAACAATACGGGAGGGAGCAAGCAAACTCCGGCCCGTGTTGTCCCTCTACCCCAACGCGAAAAGCAAAATAAAAAAAAATCAAGGCAAAGCACTTCTCCCTCTTCTTTTCCTTCTACTTCTTCTTTCTCTCAGAGTAAGCGCCTCAATTTGCAAACATCTCCGGTCCATATTGAGACTGAAGATGCTCGCAAATTGAGAAACGCTGTCTCGCCTCGTCTTGCTCCTCTACCTCCTACTCCTCCTCAGCCTTTCTTCTCTGGTTCTCCTAGTGCTCTTACTGTTTCCTCTCCCCCTTCTCCTGCCTCTAATGTGGTTCAACCAGGTATATCGTACTCAGAGAAAGTCAAATCACCGAGCCGCAACTCGGGCCGCTCATTTGATTCTAAATTCTCCCAGTTTCGGCATAAAAGCGGAGTTAATTTTGACAAAAGGAATTGGCGCCTCCCCGATGTTTGTAAAAACATCCTTATGATTGGAAGTTCAAATTTAGGACGCATTGATCGAAATCCCCATCCGGACATCCAGGTGGAGTGTTACCCCGGCGCCAAATTCAATCATCTGCGCTCTATGTTTAAAGGGCACAGGGGCCAGTCCAGTCCCCAAAAAATATTATTAAATATTGGCGTGAATTCTCGAAACGATAATTCTGATCTCGTAGTTAAGCAGTTGCGGAATATGCTTAGCGATATCAGGGTCAAGTTTAGATCAGCAAAAATTTATTTCGCTGAACTAAACTTTTCGCAAAAACTCCCTCAGACTGAGAGGAGAACCCTGAGCATCATCAACGAGACCATTCGGAAAGTGAAGGACGTTAACGTGATACCTAAAATTGATGACGCGAAGTTTGATGTTGCTCAGGATTTAATCCATTGGACCACGAGAACCGCCAATATTATGTACGATCACTGGTTGAACCACCTAAATTTAAACTAAGTAAAGGCAAAGGTAACAGCCGCCTAACAGATGTGGGATTAGGAACTAATGTGGTTAACCTGTCTGGCACCAATGACCTAACAACCCAAGAGAAATCTCTTTTAGATCGCGGTTTAACTTTTGTACCAGCACCAAAGCCTAAAACTGATAACCAAACAAATTTACCATCATACAACTGTAATTTTCTTAGGCAAATGAAATTAGCCGACCGCTTCAGAAACTCCAGCGGTCGGAAACTTCCTTTTACAGAATCATCTGGTTGGTCACCCCCAGATAGTGAAGTAGATCCCGAAATTATTGAGGCTAGCAAACGAATCATCCAAAAGGTGTTCAGCATGAACATACTCTCCGATAAAGACAATTTAACAGTAGGTGAACGGAGAGCCCTCACGAAACTTCGAAAAAATAAGAAATTAGTAATTAAACCAGCCGACAAAGGTGGGTCGGTAGTTGTTCTATCTCGGGATAATTATATAAAGGAAGCCATGAGACAACTCAGCAATACTAAACATTATAAGAAAATAGATTCACTTATTTGGCCTAGTAATATCGAAAAATTCAATAAGATCTTAAAATTTCTCCTCGACGAAGGTCACATTACCAAAAAACAATTGAAATATTTAACAGCTAAGCTCAGTGCTCAAACAAGACAATTTTATATCCTACCAAAGATCCACAAGGACCGTTCTTCATGGACGGATGACTTAACTCCACCCGGGAGGCCAATTGTATCAGATTGTAATTCGGAATCTTATGCGATCTCGGAATTAATTGATTATCATCTGAAACCTATAGCAAATAGACATCCGAGCTATCTAAAAAATACACAGGATTTCCTGTCAAAAATTTCGAAATTGAAAATATCGAAAAATGCAATTCTGGCTACTTTGGATATCGACAGTATGTATACGAACATTGATATTGATAAAGGTGTTAAATCAGTTAAAAATGCATTTGAAAAATATCCGGATGCGAAACGCCCGGATGAACAAATTTTGGATCTTTTAGAGCTGAGCTTAAAAGGTAATGACTTTCAATTCAATGGAGAATATTTTCTACAAATAATGGGTTGTCCTATGGGCAAAAGATTCAGTCCTAATTTTGCAAGCATTTATGTAGCGGAATGGGAGGAAAATGCATTAAGCAAATGTGCAAAGCATCCTCTCGTATATCTCAGGTATTTAGATGACATTTTTATTATTTGGGAACATTCAAAAGAAGATTTTGATGAATTTTTAGAAATTTTGAACAATCACGATCCAAATATTAAATTGAAAGCTACTATCAGTGAAAATTCTGTTGATTTTCTCGATGTGACCGTGTATAAAGGCAAGCAATTTCAGGCGTCCGGTCATTTAGATTATAAAGTGTATTTTAAACCAACTGATTCACATCAATTGTTGCACACAAAATCATTTCATCCTCAACATACATTTAAAGGTATCATCAAATCACAACTCATTCGTTTCCACCGCAATTCAAGTGATAAGGTAAATTTCAATGGGGCTTGTTCTACTCTATTTGGCGCCCTCAGATCGAGAGGGTACTCGCTGCGCCTCTTGCGTAGCCTGAAATCCCAAACCCTGAAAAAGCTCGAAAGTCCAGATGAAACTACCGATTTCGAACCACTGAAGATTGAACACAACAGACCGTTGCAGAATGGTAGTGGCGCGGTATTTAATTGCAAAAAGCCTCGTTGTAGACTGCATACTTTTATGCCTGATCAGAAAGAGGAATTTTCCTCCGAACAAACGAAAAATCATTATCAGATCCGTAACCCCCTCCATTGTGATTCACCAAACATTATTTACCTTATCACTTGTAAGCGATGTCGGAAACAGTATGTTGGTCAAAGTCAAAATCCTTTCCGAGAACGTGCTACTAGACACAAACAGGATATAAAACATAATGCTGATGCCCCAGTAGCACAACATTTTAACCTTCCTGGCCATTCTTTGGACGATTTCGAAATCCACCCAATTGAACAACCACCAATTAAAGACACATTAGAAGAAACGGATGAATTTAGAAAAAAACGTGAAGCTTTTTGGATCAATACGCTTCAAACCCTCTGGCCATTTGGTATGAACATATCAGAGGGCGAATGCGAAAGGAGATCCATCATTCCTTTCACTTTAACGTACAACAGAATGAATATCGAAATAGCAAAAATGTTAAAAGATGAATTCAATTTTACCAATGCTAAATTAAATGAACCTTTGAATCTTCGACCTGTCATCGCCTATAAGAAAAACAAAAGCTTGCGTAACATCCTTGTAAGGACTAAATTAGAGACCATCAATGAATAACATCAATTTTTGCCAGTCAGTTTAACCAGTTCCTAAGCTCATCACTTAGTTTAAATCAATTTTATGTAATTTTTTGTCATGTTTGAAACCAATCAGGGTTCAGTAAATGAAAACAATTTTTCGGCGGCATATTAAAAGGAAAAAAAACGTTTCAGTATGAAATGTCTGTGCCAGTGCGATTTTTTAACCTCAAACACACACAGAGTCTTGTCTTCCCTACATACCGAGGTACCCCATTGTTTGTCTTTTGTGTGGACTAACGGTTTCAACCTCGTTTTGCCGGTACAGTTCTGGGAAAACAACCGAGGTAAAGGGGTTCTTTTGTCTTTTGTACCTCGGTAAGGCGAAACACGCAAACTCTTTTGTCTAGTTACCTCGTCAAGTTGGTAAGACAAACCCACACACACACACACACACACACACACACACACACACACACACACACACACACACACACACACACACACACACACACACACACACACACACACACACACACACACACACACACACACACACACACACACACACAGAGACACACGCGTGCTCACGGACATGACATGTATATATAGTCATACAGACCATTAGCATAAGAAGCTCTAGCAGCTGAAGTAATTCAGGGATGAATGGCACCTTTTTAAAACTTTGTACTATCCACCAGACAATGGTTAAACTTATTTCTGTAATCTTTTTTTTTTTTTTTATTCTTCTTTCTTCGACCTTTCGTATTTCTAACTTTTGTGTCTTCTGTCCTCTTTACTCATCTCGTCTTCCGTTTGTAGATTTACAGGTACAGTCACGTGTTTCCAATACACGCTCAGCTGAATCAATATGGCGGTCAAAATAATGTCTTTGAACTGTCAGGGACTTGGGGATGCTAAAAAGCGCAGAGATGTATTCAACTATTTAAGAGAAAAAAATTCCTCAGTATTCTGTCTTCAGGATGTCCACTTTACTCCGGATATAGAAACTCGAATAAGAGTTGAATGGGGGTTTGAGTGCCTATTCAGTTCCTATACAAGTTCTTCGAGAGGGGTGGCAATACTTTTCAATAAATATTTTTCGATTTCAAACTCCATAAGTATAAACTGGATCCTGACGGGAATTATCTAATAATTGAGATCTAAGTTGAAGAACGTTTTGTGTGATAGCGAATATATATGGTCCTAAACAAGATTGCCCAGACTTTTACAGGAAGTTAGCATAAGAAGGTCTAGCAGTTGAAGTAATTCAGGGATGAATAGCACCATGGTACTCATCTCGTCTTCCGTTTGTAGATTTACAGGTACAGTCACGTGTTTCCAATACACGCTCAGCTGAATCAATATGGCGGTCAAAATAATGTCTATGAACTGTCAGGGACTTTGGGATGCTAAAGAGTGCAGAGATGTATTGAACTATTTAAGAGAAAAAAAAATCCTCAGTATACTGTCATTCAGGATGTCCACTTTACCCCGGATATAGAAACTCGAATATGAGCTGAATGGGGCTCTGAGTGCCTATTCAGTTCCTATACAAGTTCTTCGATTTCAAACTCCATAAGTATAAAATGGATCCCGACGGGAATTAGCTAATAATAATAAACGTATTTTTGTGATAGCGAATATATATGGTCCTAACCAAGATTGCCCACACTTTTACAGGAAGTTAATGAAGCTCATTGAATCTATTAATTCCTCCTGCCGGTATATATTATGCAGAGACTTTAATTTACTTATGGATCCAGTACAAGATGCTTCAAACTACCTCCATATAAATAATCCATCCTCAAGACAGAAGTTATAAGAAATCATTAGTCATCTTGATCTACAAGATATTTGGCATGTGAACAACTCAGATAAGTAAAGGTTTATTTGGTGCAGAAAGAACCCGAGAAAACAAGAACTTGACTTCTTAATTTCCAATCATACCTCGGTATGTGTTAATAACAGTAATATACATCCGGGTTATAGAACTGACCATTTAATAATTAACTTGGAACTTAAATTTAATAACTTTCGACATGAGCCTGGGTTTTGGAAATTTAATAACTCACTACTCAGCAATAAAGATTATGTGAACTCCGCGCAATACTATCTCGTTATAACGCAATAATATCTCGTAATAACGCAATAATTATCTCGTTATAACGCAATGTTGGAAGTTGGAAAACCTTTTCCATTCGACCTTCGACCACCTCGACAACGACCGCAACCTGCGCTAAATCCTCGAAATTTTGATACTTCTGATTTCAGTTTTTCTGCCTGTTGCATCATAACTTCGTAGCCATTATCAGTGTTACAGGATTTCGTGGTTACCGAAGCTTGAGCAACGTTTCTAATCACCGGTTCTTCGTCATAAAGGGAAGAAGGAAAGTGTGCATTGCGGATTTCCCGCTTTCTTTCCAAAGATTGTGTGGCCTGGATGTAATTCACCTTTTTCACAGCAAGCTCGAAAGTAGGCAGCTGAAGACCATTAACGTAATTACCAGTTACTCTATCAAGCAATCCATGATAAAATCCTCTGACAGCATGTCCTAAAATAAATGATTCGGGTGACCCCACCCAAACCTTGATTGCCATGACATGCACTCAATCTGCCCAATCACAGAGTGACTCATCCCTTTGCTGTGAGAAAGAATGAAAAAACGCCCGCAGTGTTTCAGGGGGCTGTTGAGATCCATAACGATCTTCTAATTTTAGCAAGGGCTGCTCGTATGTCATGTCAGGATTTGCTTTCAATAAAAAGGCAAAATAATCTAAGGCCTTCCCATCTAAACTCCAGCACAATGCTGATATGTTTTCCTCGTCTGTCATTCGATTTTGAAAAACAAAACGATCAAACTTCACTTGGAAGCCCTCAAAACTGCCTTTACCTTCAAATGTCAATCTAGAGGGAAGATTTAAATCCCTATTCCTACCTTCTAGCTTGGGTGGAATATCATACGTTTGATTAATTCCTCTATGACATACAGTGGGAGGATTTGTATTTTGAAAATCAATAGATTGACTTAACAATATATCTCGTGAAGAACTATCTGTGTCTTCAGCTAGCTCAGGAATTAAGTTAGAATAAGGAGATACACCGGCAGCCGTGTTCTCAATCCCTGTACTTATAGGCTTTGGTGTCGACTCATGCTAAGTCTGCACCAAATAAGACACCTTAAACTCTTCACGATTGCATAAACTCGTGCGCATCGTTTCGCGAATTTCCTGGTGTAATCTATCAACCGGTTCAGTGTCATTAAACTCTTCGCGGTTACATAACCTGAGGTGAGGCATTTCATGAATTCGCAGTTGTTTTTCAGCTCGGTCAAAAATTCGTTGTAACATACCCCCTCCCCATTTGTCGAAAGAAACCTTTCGGCCATCTACGGGAGCTTGATTATCCACACAATTTAAAGGCGACCACTATGCATCAGGACCAGAAGGTACCGATGGCAGCTGGTCTAAGAAATCTAATTTTGAGTGTGAATAATCAGTTTCAGGCATACCACACTTCGAAACCTGTCGAGAATTTCCACGTTTCGTGATAATTATATCAGGGGTTTCAAATTTTACCTGTCGAGGTAGCGGAGCAGGCTTCTGTTGCTCAAACTCAATACCGGCATCAGATTTGCGGATACAAAACAACGGCCTTCCTTTTAATGTATTTTTTCTCGCTCAAGTTCGGCAAATTGAAGGTGAATTTGGTCCATTTTCATTTTTTGTTTGAGGAGAGTACAGTTTTGTAAGGTTCGGATTTTCGGTAACTTGCGATAAATATGATTGTGCAAGTTCCCGAAACTCCACACTTAACTGATTAAATTGATTAGCAATGAAGCTTGTGGGATTTGAACTCTCCTCCAAAGATTCATCAGGCAACTTTATACTTGCTGTTGGCGCTCTTCGATATTTTTAGTAACCCTTGCATCAGATTTTGAATCAATAGAACTACTGATGTACATTGGAATTTGTTTTTGAGAACTGGGTGTATTTCCCATTGAAGCAGAAACAGCTATAGGTCCAAGATCAGACATTATGTTATTATTGAAATTTGTTTCAGAATGAGAAACAAGTACAGGAATATCATTTTGTTTGTTTTTTACTATGTTATTAAAACTTATTTAATTTTTGTTTTCATTTGGGTGTTTCTGATATATTCCAGGTATAGTTCACATGTTCAGACTGGTCCGTAAATTCATGTTGGGAAGTTAACTGATTAAAAATGCTCCCCTGACTCTCCCCTCCTCTGTCAATAGATTTGCTATTTCTCGCAGACGACATGTTCAGAGATGTGGGAGGAGTCGTGTGAAAAATCTGTTGGAATTTACGTAGAATAGGGCGCATCTGTTGAGAAATTATCAAGTATAAATTGTTCTTCATTTTCTGCTGGGATTGAAAAATCAACGAATTCCAGCAATTTATCCATTGATAAAGAGAGGGGAAGTTTCATAAAAATATTTGGGGTAGTGTTACCAAATCTTACCCGATTGAATAAAATGATGTTCGCTCTCTTTTGACCAATTCCCGGCAAAACCCTCAAATCTTTCATATGTACATTTATTAATTTTGACTTTTAATAAATTACTCATTTTTTGAAAGTTTCTGGTAAAGATTCAAAAAAGAAAACATATTTTTAGCACAGATAATTCAATAGAACAAATAAAATTTAACCTGTTCTTTTACTATTCAAAAACCAAAACATTCTAGAAATATACCCCTTGGACGCCACAAAAACCATTCTAGAAATAAACTATTCTAGAACTAAACCACGTTGGGCACCACATGAACCATCCTAGGGGTTACGGCTATGTGGTTTTATACTTAACACTTCAACTCACCTAAAGTTAACCCTTTACCTAACCTGAAAAGCAGACGACACTTGCAAAAATAATTCTTGAATAACTAATTTTTTTCATTTTTTGTCTCAAAAACATAGGTTATGACCCCTCGTTGGAACGAGCTCGACGAGCTCGTTCCAACGAGGGGTCATAACCTATGTTTTTTGAGACAAAAAATGAAAAAAATAATGAAAATTAATTGGCGATTTTTGAGAATAGCGCTGGCCGGTTTTGGCCGTTATGTTAGGTAAAGGGTTAATGACTGTGTTCACAAACACTTGTTCTCTGTACAATATACTCCGTCTCGGGCATCTTCTTTTAGATCTCAGAAACACCAGAACGTCCACTTCTGCCAAGGGTAACTTTCCATCTGCAGTTCACATCTCCAATAAAAAGCTCCACCATCCCTTATTTCCCGTGCGCCTTAACTCGCTCACTCAACTGTACAAAACCATCAAATCAGGGTCTTCCAGTTTCGGTCATGGTTCAAGAGATCACCGGAAGTGACAACACGCTTCCAAGTACCTTGGCATAATATTACTCTGTGGCCGTTGACACTGTTAGACCGTTGTTGAAAAAGTAACTGTAAAATAAATATAAGTCGATAAACTATGGCGTACGAACAGGTTCGAAAATAATTATTGAGGTACATACTATAATATTTGAGGTTCATCCTATATTACTTGAGGTTCATCCTATATTATTTCAGGTTCATCCTATATTATTTCAGGTTCATCCTAAAATAATATTTATGACCCTCTCGTACGCGATCAATAATTTGTCCGACCCTGGATGAACTATAATTATTGTTTCATGTTGAACCAGGTTCGACATAAATATTTCAGGTTCATCCTATATTAATTGAGGATGAACCTAAAATAATTTGTCCGACCCTGGATCGACCATAATTATTGTTTCATGTTGAACCAGGTTCGACATAAATAGTTGAGGTTCATCCTATATTAATTGAGGATGAACCTGAAATAATTTGTCCGACCCTGGATGGACCATAATTATTGTTTCATGTTGAACCAGGTTCGACATCAATATTTCAGGTTCATCCTATATTAATTGAGGATGAACCTGAAATAATTTGTCCGACCCTGGATGGACCATAATTATTGTTTCATGTTGAACCAGGTTCGACATAAATATTTCAGGTTCATCCTATATTAATTGAGGATGAACCTGAAATAATTTGTCCGACCCTGAATGGACCATAATTATTGTTTCATGTTGAACCAGGTTCGACATAAATATTTCAGGTTCATCCTATATTAATTGAGGATGAACCTGAAATAATTTGTCCGACCCTGGATGGACCATAATTATTGTTTCATGTTGAACCAGGTTCGACATAAATATTTCAGGTTCATCCTATATTAATTGAGGATGAACCTGAAATAATTTGTCCGACCCTGGATGGACCATAATTATTGTTTCATGTTGAACCAGGTTCGACATAAATATTTGAGGTTCATCCTATATTAATTGAGGATGAACCTGAAATAATTTGTCCGACCCTGGATAGACCATAATTATTGTTTCTTGTTGAACCAGGTTCGACATCAATATTTCAGGTTCATCCTATATTAATTGAGGATGAACCTGAAATAATTTGTGCGACCCTGGATGGACCATAATTATTGCTTCATGTTGAACCAGGTTCGACATAAATATTTGAGGTTCATCCTATATTAATTGAGGATGAACCTAAGATAATTTGTCCGACCCTGGATCGACCATAATTATTCAGGATGATACTAAAATCCCACGATGCAATACGCTCCACGAGCCAATCAGTTGAGTCGTTACAAACGCGTACAATGGGACATAACTGGGGGGAAAAAGCAAGATAATCTTGATGCAGGCACACAGCTTCAGACAAAGAATCCCACTGAGAAATTGTTTTGTATGCGCTTCACACGATTTTTTTTCGACCCTTTGTAATCACACAAAATAAATAAGATTTTTTTCCATGAAAATGTCAAATGAGCAGTGTTGATTGTTTACTGTACTGTTACAAACAAGTTGTGTTTTAATATTGAAATATGACTCGCTAACCAATAGTGTTGCGGACCAGACCGCAAACAAACGGTCCGGTACCGGTCCAGGCGTGGTCAGCGGTACGGTCCAATGAGGATCGGGTCGGCCCTGCTGTATCGGTACACAGGCACGCTGGACCCGTCCGGGGCGGTCCAAGGGGCCGGTCCAGGGAGACGCAAAGGGAAGTTTTGCACTCTCCCAATTGATACACAAACTGATAATTTCATCTTGATAGACGGTGAATACATTGAAGTCGAGAAAGTTTGAAGTAACTGTCAACTATATTGAGCCAATCTGTCACCAATCAACCACCTGCATCCTGTGATTCCTGTCACGGGTGTCGGGTGAAGGTATCAGCAATGAGCGGTTCTACAAAAAAGTTCCCAAAATAGCGAACGCTCAAATTCGGTGACAAGAAGCTGTCATTCAATTCCTTTGTCGGATTATGTGCGCATGGAAACTATTTAGTTGGTAGTAACTTGGTCCTTGTATTTCACCTGGTAGGTTTGGTGTGGTGACCCTATTAAATTGGACCATGGGCGCAGATCATGGGGAAGGGGGACGAGGGAGGGGGCGTGTGCCCCACAAAGTTTTTCGGTGGGGGGGGGATTACATGTTATGTCCCCCGCGCCCCTCCCACATATATAGGTCCGATAGCAGCTGATATTGTTCGAGCAATGCTGTTATAGGCGAAAATCGCGTATTTTCAGCTGGCTTTTTCAAAATTTCCTCCTGCAGGGCCAAACCATGCTTGGCCCTGCGCGTTGGGTGTCCGAGCAATACGCGGAAATCGTGTATTTACAGCTTACATTTTCAAATTTTCCGCCCGCATGACAAAAACGTGGTTGGCCCTGCGCATTGTGTTGCCCCCCCCCCCCCCGCCACACTGCCCCCCCCCCCACACACACACTCTAAAGAGAAAGGCCTGTGCCCCTGAATTCGACCGCCTTGGACCGGTCCATCTAGAAAAAACGGACCGCCTTCCCGAATATCGGACCGCTATTTCTTGGACCGGACCGAACCGGAACATCATTGGCGGTCCGGTACGGTCCGCATCACTGCTAACCAACATATCGGGAAAACGTCTCGTGAAGTTTAAAAATTTAATTGAGGAGTTAAAAAAGTGCCTCTGTGTGGTAGGGTGGGGAAGGGCAAGGGAAATGAAGCAGTGTTTCTGTACACTGCTGAACAAGTTCTATATTAATGGTAAAATGGGACCCAGTAATCAATGCCTGGAATGGATGGAATTCTCTAAATTGTGCAGCTTTGGTATAAACGATTGGCTAAAACTTGCAGAACATATAATAATTCTGCATAGTTTTTCAAAGGTTATTGGACAGAAATCGAAATTTTCAAAAGATGAATTTTGTTATTTGATCAGAAAAAAACAAACTATTCGGGGTATGTTGAAATGGGAATTGATCCTCCAGAAGAAAGGAAATTGTTCCTTTGAATGCCAAATTTAACAATTTTCTCACGTCGGACCGAACCATGGTCGGCCCGGCGCGACCGTGCTCGCCGAATTAGGAAGATCTACAGTTCTAACAGTTTGTCAAGAACGCGCCCACTACCCAGTTGGAAATTCGAGGGCTCTCAACCCCCACCCCCACCCCCATTTAAAGGCTCTAGCGAGGGCCCTAAAGCTGAGGCATTATCGCGTAATTTGTTCAAAACAGTCACCTGCTTCCATGAACATAACAACGTGACATGCCCCACAATGACACAGAAAACATGCTGACCCAGGAGCCACAGAGCAATTTGAAATTCTGTGGGGGGAAGAGGGGGTGGGCATGCATTTCGATCATTCTGGCATATTAAACCGCTTTCCAACATTGTTACCTGTGTGAAAATGATGAGTCAAAACAGGTTTTTAACAAATACGGGGGGGGGGGGGTACACAATGCGCAGGGCCAACCATGTTTTGGTCCTGCGGGGGAAAAGTTTGAAAATTTAAGCTGAAAATACACGATTTCCGCCTATTGCAGCATTGCTCGGACACACAACGCGCAGGGCCAAGCATGGTTTGGCCCTGCGGGTGGACATTTTGAAAAAACAAGCTGAAAATCAGCGACTTTCGCCTATTGCAGCATTGCTCGAACAATATCAGCTGCTATCGGACCTATATATGTGGGAGGAGCGCGGGGACATAACATGTAATTCCCCCCCCCCCCGAAAAATTTTGTGGGGCACGCCGCCCCCCCCCCCCCCCTCCCCATGATCTGCACCCATGGTCCAATTTAATAGGGTCACCACACCAAACCTACCAGATGAAATACAGGGACCAAGTTACTACCAAATAAATAGTTTCCATCCATGTGCACATAAACCAGATCGGGGTTTATAGAAATAGATACACAATACACATTGAAATTCTTTGCCGACAAAGGAATTGAATGACAGCTTCTTGTCACCGAATTTGAGCGTTCGCTATTTTGGAAACTTTTTTGTAGAACCGCTCATCGCTGATACCTTCACCCGACACCCGTGACAGGAATCACAGGATGCAGGTGGTTGATTGGTGACAGATTGGCTCAATATAGTTGACAGTTACTTCAAACTTATAGCCCAAGAACATTAGGTTTCACTAGGGAAAAAAAGCGGAGAAAGCTGATTTTTTCAGGGAATGTCGAGTACATGTCACTGAACGATTAGACAAAAGTCCCCTAAAATCCCAGTTGAGCTTTTTTTTCTACAGCCTTTTTTCGAAAACGCGTTTGAAAAAAATCAAAAAAAATCGCACGAACTTTGTAACCTCGAATTGATCCAACTGTATTTTTTGTTTACGCGTATTTCGAGCTACATAATGTCTAATATACATTTACCTAGAGGAAAATGTGCATTTTGTGACAATTTCTGCGAAAAATTATTGAAAATTCACAAAAAAGTATCGGATTTACGCAAAAAACGACGATTTTCCTAACGGATTTGCCCAAAGGGTCGTAGTACAGAACGGGATGTTAGTTGGACAGACGATAAAAAATCCACCACCATTTGAAGACTTTTATCATTGCTTACAAAATAGACATTATGGAAGACCCCCTCTGCTTCTGGTCGAGTTCCCCTTTTGGCATAAAATTCGTCAGCATGAGAACTCAACTATTTTCGGGCTTGGGACCGAACAGACACGTCTGTGTCTGGCAGCATTAGATCAATAAATAATATTTACAGAATGTACAAAAATCAATAAATAATATTTACGGAATGTACAAATCAATCAACATGGATTAAGTTACATTGACTATTATCAAAGCTATATACAGAAATGACATGACTTATATACATATTATTCATCGAACTCAGAAATTTCCGACAGGACAGTGTTTCTGTGGTTGTTACAAGAATTCGAACTGCAATTACACAAACCTGAGCAAGAGAGTCCTGCCTTCTTACACCCACACCTTTTTGTACAAGCACTCTTGCAACCACAACTGATCAGATTCAGTAGGTTATCGGGGGCACATGGCTTTGTGGCTGCAGTCGGTACAAGAAGTCCATTGTCTAGCGACCACCCCCAATCCGACGGATGAAGCGAAGTGCCCAGCCATTGTTGGACCTGGAGATAACATCTGTAGACATGTTGTTGTGCAGCATCGCTGCTTGGTGGGAGTGAGGCTAGGTCGATGGGTTTATTCAGTTTAGATTTTGCTACATAACGCTTGTAAGTGACATATCTATATTGGTCGAGAGAGGAAACAGTTTTACTCCCGTATAAGATCAGGAGAAGTTGTTCCCCGGCAGCGGCTACTGCACTTGGTGTACTGTCATCCGCCAAAATTGTGTTGACATACTGTTGTGAGTCGCTAGTAACATCGGAGACAATTGTACTGAATACTTTCTTCTTACCAACTCGAAAGAGTGCAGAAGTAGTGTCACAACCACTTATAGAATGTGCTACAAGGAGATTGCTTCTATGGTCACCCATTTTGGTTGCTATTTCACTAACTGAAACTAGTAAGTTTGGGGTAATGGAATACATCATGTGAATATTACATCCCGGTTGAACTCGAGAGGTAAGAATGACTAACAAGTCTGTGTCTGTTCCCACAACGACAACATTGTTGTCATCTTGAGCGATGTCAAGTGCAGTTTCGGCTATCAGTACATCAGCATCAGCCTCGGCCTGCTTGGACTGAATATTGATAGCAGATAGCTCCTGCATTAGAAGATCGATCAGTTGGGTTTTGTTCTTGGCATTTGCAAGGAAATCGGATTGGGGTGTGGTGTCTGGTAACTCGGGTGAGATATTGATATCAATGGAATACCTGTCTTTAGATCTACGGGCTTGTTCCATGCCCTTTGTCGACATTGTACAAGCATAACCATCAAAAACAACCACGACGTTCGCCCCAAAATGTCTCACTAGATAATTGGAATATGATGTACATATGTCCTTATATGACGACTGTTTAGGCCATACAACTGCCCTCAATAAAAATCCACCATCTACAACAAACAGAGAATGTTCTGGGATTTTAGTTTGCTCGGAACCGTATGTTTTGAGGATCTTACCGAGCGTGCTTTTCTGTGTCTTCCTCACTTCAGCAGAATCAAACAATGCTGGTGGTTTCGGGGCGAGTTCATATTTGAGATACTCTTCCATCTCTGCTTGTGACTGAATAACACATGTGATGCGGTTGAACAGAATTGTGGGGTCAATCACTACCTTACTTCCACGGACTTTGATGCTATTTGCCATCGATGCGAAAGACTTCACAGTGTCAACACGTCGTAGTTTGATGCTGTTGAACGTTTTGCTTACAACATTCGATACGCAACATTCACCAATTTTGCGAACTTGGTCACAGTTCACAGTTTCGTCGGCAACAAGCCCGGTCGCTATAGAGACTAATTGTAGTGGATCTCTATTCTGAAATGGGGAATGCACTCTGAGCCAGTTCAATAATTTGGTGATATCACTGGCATCAGTCAATTGTGAACTTTGACGGAGATCCCGATGTTGTTCGCCATGACCAGTGTGAACATGAACAAAATTTTCGAGAGCATTACATATCGGAAGGCAAAGAGGTAGTCCATGTACCCATTTCGCAACAGTGCTATCGGTTATTCCCCTGCCATGTGTGAGACCACCAGGGAGCTTGGACATTCTCATTAAACACTGCTCTATGGTCTGATCAGAATATATCCCGTCCCAGAATTTATCTGAGCGCCTTATGGTAAAGTAACCTTTCTCAGTGAACAACTTCAAATCATCCTGTTGCATTATTTTTGTTAGCTCATTCATCTACTGCAAATAGAGATGAGAACTTTTTGCGTATGCAAAATGACCACCTGCGTGAAATACTGGAATCATATTGCGAACACAATATGTGTGGAGTTCCCAGTCGCCTGTGCGCTCTGCTCTCAAGAACAACTGGAGAAGACCTATTTGCTCGTAGTATTGTACCCAAAGCTTTCCTGTGCGTCCTACGGACGCATTCTGGAGCAGTTCGTGTAATTTTGACAGTAGATGGTTGACACTTTCTTGATTGACAGCGTCAGCTGTTGTACAGTCACCTCTGGCAAGTCCACAGAATATTTCATTGACTTCTGTGCAGTCTATGTTATCTAGTGTTCGGCTTTCTTCAAACACAAGTTTTGTAATGGCAATTTGTGTTAGCAAATGGGCACGAACTGCTCTTGAATATGCATGACCACTGATCAAATGATGGATTGACCCACCAGCATAAGCAGTCCCCCAAAGTTCATCCAAGCCGCTACCAGCCATGATCGAACCAATTGCCCCTAAATATGACATAATCATATGGAAGCCGCCGAGTCTAACGAAAACTTTTGTCAACTTATCTGACGAAGACACAATCTCCACTGCTTTGATATAAAGTGGTTGGTCAAACGTCACTGGACAAACGTTCAGTCCCTGTTTCTCACATTCAGTCGATGCAGTTTGAATTTGAGTTTAGGGGGTATGATTAATATTTCACACGTTTCATCAGTTCATTATGGAATAAATGACTATTGTTATATATCATTATAAAGCCACTGCTTTTCTGCAATTTTTGATATATAATTTAACTCCCAAAGTAGTCGTAGATTTGATTTAATGGACGTTGTGTACCGTTGTGTGTATGAAAACAATAAATTTTTTTTCGTAATTTTGTACATTTTCGTGAATATTTCACCATTGAGTGTGAGGATTGGTACAAAGTTGGCATTTTCTGTTGGGGATATGTATTCTCAATATAATTCAGCACGATATTTATGATTCTCACCCTACTAAGGCGAATAAGAATGAGAAATATGGAGCTGGGTCGAATTTTTTTTTTTAATTTTTTTTTCATCAAAAAAACGCTATAACTAAAAAAGCTCAACTCGGATTCGCGGGGACTTTTCACACTTTATCCGCAATGTGTGTCCCGGAAACATATAAAAAAATCAGCTTTCTCCGATTTTTTTCCTTACTTTCTCATTTTTATGTCTAATGTGCCTGGACTACATTGTGATAGTATTGCATTGTGTAACTATTTTTTAGAGTCATTGTGGGACGAAAAAAACGTGTTCTTACAAATGATACATCGTGTGTGTTTCTTGCGTGACTGTGCAATTTTGTGTGTTGAATAAAAGATTCTGACATTATGTGTTTGAAAGTATGCACTTTAAATTTTGTGTGTTTATACAACGCAAACAATTTACAGTGTAGTACATTTATTTATTTTCGTTTAGAGTCATGTTCGGCATTTATAATTTCTACAATTAGATTTCGAGTTGACAAAATTAACTGCAAATACACACCATGTATCGAAAGATTGTATTGTTTCTGTGGCGTGTCACACCTTATCAGTAATACACATAGAACGATTTTCAAAGTGAGGGGGTGCGGGGTGGGGGTGGGGGGGGTGGTTGGAAGGGTGGGGGGCTGGATCGGACGATGGATGGTGGTCGGTATGACGGGCCGACCATGACTATGGTTCGGACCGTCGTACGAAAATTTTTAAATTCCAGGGTCCCAAAACCCCTATTTCCATGCATCTGAGCGGAGATGTATTTGAAGGATTTCACACTTTCAGAGCCGTTAAAAAACGTCGGTAAAGCATACAGGTGAGGTCTATTTATCAGCTTTGGTCGTAACGACCAAAGCTGATAAATAGACATCACCTGTATGCTTTACCAGACGTTAACAGCAATTATAATGTCTGTGGATTATCTTGTCTTGGGTGGATTTGGTACTTGTATGTCTGTAAGATTACAATCAATTTCAGTTAACCGATTTTTTAACAGACTACATACATTTTAGCGTTTGCTGCCACTTACTGCAAAAAATGATCCGAAATCCATCGAAACTGAACCAGTACGAGAGAAACATAGCTGGCGAAAATATGAGGGAGGCTTTAGATCCGCCCCTTGTTTCACCAGTCATTGGTTGTGTTAAAATATATGCATACACAAATGACATGGCCCGGCAAAAAAGTGTGGGGGGGGGGGGGGGTATGGGGGCTGAAGCCCCCTCTCCCTGCCCCCTTCCCGGTTCCGCGGCCCCGGATACACTTCTGTCTGCACGGACATGTAAGTATCTCAGTGGTGTTGGCGGAAATAACTTCTAAAATGATGTAAAAACTCAAAAGAGAGCCTATCATCGTGTCGCCACACATGTTTCTTGGAAGCTCTTCAATCAGCACGACACTATGATTTTCATATTAAAAATACCTAATACTATCTCTTTTAAATTGGATGGTTTGTATATGGCGCGCGCGTCCGTATCGTTTTAGTGGTACAGTCCTTAATTCGACACATGGATTTTTTGTGACAGTGTCATTAGTTTGTGGCACCTTTCATCAACGGCTTCAGAAACACACAAGAAGTCATCTGGCAAATCATTATGTCATGTTTTGTGTGACTAGTCTCACAACAGAAATTAGTCACACAAGTACCCAACAGGCATAACAATAAACACACAGTGTTGCCCCCGCGAGAACAGACGGACAGACGAATGTCTTTGCTATATCCCTCCCTTGCGGGGGGAATAATAATTATAAACTGACTGTAACCAAACTTGATTGGAGCAATTATCTTAACAATATTGATGTCAATGTTCGAATTTCAGTCTGGTGCAATAAATCGTAACTGAGTTATGCCATTTTTTGACTTAAAAATGATATTTTTGCCTTGTCCACACTATAACTTTAGTAATTATGAACATATTTATTTATTTCTTGGTGATTAAGGTCACATACTTATGCACAATGGCTAATCGTGACCGTGACAGTTTTATGGGCGGAGGAAGCCTGAATACCCAGAGAGAACCACCGAGCATCGACGAGCAACTGTCAGCTCCTCAACATTCTAACTCTGTTCAAGTTCAAACTCCGCTCAAGCAGAGTTACAGCGGTTGAAGACATGTTCACCATCGACTTGAAGTACGCCTTAGTACACGCCGTCATCGTGCACGCCGTCATCGTGCCCCCATGTAGGCAACCGGGATAAAGTGCCTTGCCGAAGGACACAACGCGGGTCGTCCCGGTCGGAGATCGAACTAGGGACCTCTAGCATTAAAGTCCAATAGTCTACCACTGAGCCACCGTGCTCCCTGTGAACAGATAGTAGTCCAACGTGATATGAGCAATTTCTAAACAATGTTAAGGTCAAGTTCAAATTTTAGACCATATCTGAGCAGACCATATCATGTTATGGGAAAGACCATCCATCTGTCTATTCGTTCGCACGTTAACTGGTTGCTCGGTGCTGGAAATGAACAGAATTGACGGGTACAGTTTTAAGCTCCCGTCAAATCAGAGACGGGAGTAAATTAGTATAGTTAGTATATGAATTTTCGAGGGAATACTGTCACCAAACACCAGAAACCTTAACCCTTTGAACTCTAGTGGTATCTTCCATGCCAGTTCAATGGCAGCAATTAGAAGAGCCCATATTCATTATTTGGGGTAGACCAATCAATATTTTCAACGTGCAGCCTCAAGGCTGCACGTTGAAAATATTGATTGGTCCACCCCACACATTTACTGAATAGCCATCCTATTTAATGACGTTATGACATATCATGTTCCTGGCCAGAAAAAGGACCGCTCGTTTTCAAAGGGTTAAATGTATAAGGAATTACTGATTTATAACAGTAACTTGCCACTGGCCACAGACTGCTGCTTTCTCAAAACAACACACATTTATATGCCCTCACAGTACATTAGTGCTCCACAATATTTTTCAACAAGTGCATTTTTTAGCTCCCGAAAATTAGAAAACACGGGCGATGAAGGAAGCAATTGCTCTCGCGCCCATCTCATTTCCAGAACTGTTTCTTTACCCGCGCGATAACTGAGTTTTTATTAGCGGCCATATAATGATGACAACGCCTAGTAGGGCACTTATTTATTCTTCCCACATCCTAGACTTTTACATGAATGGAACGGACAGCGTCTGTATTACATGGCAGGATGCGCACACTATTGATATAACGAACAGAAAAAGGTTGCAGAGTATCAAGAGATAGTGAAGAGGCCGTTTTCTCATTTTTACATGGGTTTCAACAGAGAATAACAGCTAAACGTTCAAATTGATTGGAGAAAAAAAATGTAAAAAGCCAGCTTCTATATTTTGATTCCAATGCACGATGTTTTGTGAAATATTTTGTGGAATGATGTGCAGCTTGATAATACAAAATTCGCTAACATTTTGAAATTTCGATTTTTATATGAAATTCCCATACCCCATGTGTTAAATCTACTGACAGCTTTAGGATATTAAGGGGAGCTAACTTTCCTGTTAATCTCATCCGTTGACAAAAAATTGTCAGCCATGATTTTCCCCTTGATTGAAGGACTAGATACCGACTCGCTCGGACTTGTAATCCTGCACTCCCGTACAAGACTTCAGTGACTGCCGATGAGAGAATACAGGCGAGTGAATAATCGCTCTCCTCATTTTGATTTTTCTGACAGCTTTGCGATATTTAGTAGAGCTGAAACGGTTAAGGGGTTTTCTTGATCGATTAAGCACGTGGATTTACCTTGGTTGACCGATTAATCACTTGTCCAAATAGATATCTGAGTAACTGCCATACCGTTGATGATTTACAGCATGAACCCTTTAGCCAACGTAACAAACAAAACCGACTAGGCCTATATACAAAAATCTCCATTCAAATTTATTATGTTTTCAATTTTTGTGTCACAAAAGCTCGTTCCAATGAGGGATCATAAGCTATGTTTTTGAGACAAAAATTGAACATTTTTAGTAATTCATGAATATATTTTGCAAGTATCGTCCGCTACCTGCATTGGTTAAAGGGTTAAGAATGACCATTTCCAGCCACTGATACAGTATGATGATCATGCAAATAAACAAGTATGTCAGCAAGTAACTTGCATGCTTTATTCTGTCTCATATAATTGATGTGAGTTAGTGTGGCAATGTTTGCCGGTTTTGGGGCAAGTTTGTTCCTTTGTTAACCCACATAATACAGTAGTTCAAAAGTAACGGGTTAATCGATCAATTTCTTTTTGGATCGATCAAGATGTTGATCATTGATTAATCGATTAATCGGTTAACCGTTTCAGCTCTAATATTAAGGGGAGCTAACTTTCCAGTTAATCTCATCCATTGGCACAAAATTGTCAGCCATGATTTTCCGCTGGATTGGAGTTTTAGATACCGACTCGCTCTGACTAGTAATCACGTACTCCCGTACAAGACTACGGTGACTACCGGAGAGAGAATGCAGGCTAGTGATTAATGGCTGTCCTCATTTTGATTTTACCAGAGTGAAAAATTCAGAAGAATGACTTTAACCCCTTACCTAACACGACTCCTCAAACTGCAGCACTATACACGAAAATGGCCACACAAATTTTATTTATTTTTGCTCCAAAAAAATAGCTTATGACCCGTCATTGGAATGAGGGGGCATAAGCTATGTTCTAAACAAAAATGAAAAGATTTTAGTTGTTGGACATTTTTTTTGCATGTATCGTCGCCTTGTGGCGTTAGATAACTGGTGATTGAAATACAAAATATAATTTGACTCTCAGACATAATTCCCATACATATAATGGAGGGGTGTGATTAATTCCCCCCCCCCCCCCCCAGTGAAGCGTTTAGGAGAGTGATAGTGAGTGAGAGTAACCACTCTCCTTTCCCGGCAGTCCCTGATACTAGACTTAATATTTGGGCGTTTTGTCACACAAAAACCGTTGTTTATACAGATGGAGGGCTGCAGTACCCGATTTTGGCAATTGGGAGCCCAGCATCACCAGTTTGGGAGTACGGTAGTTACTGGTGATGAAACGATGATCAAAAGGGGTTGTGAACCGATGACCGATGATTTGAGACCATAATCAGCCGATACCGATAAATGTTCCAATAAATTTGTCGAGTGACTGACTGACTGATCGATGAAACAAACACCTGGGATAATGCAGTGGCTAAACGCACGTGCCAAGCGCCGGTTGCCACCGAATGGTTTACACCTGTCGCTTCTTGAAGTAATGTCATATTGATCAAAGGGCCTGAATCCTGAACCCACTCAGCACTTCTGCACAAATGCGAAATACCACAAAAACAAAAAGTTGCTCTTGTAAATTAGTTTACGAGCCCAATTTGCTCCTGTAAAAAAACTGTGCTTCGGGTAACCAGATCGACCCTAAAAAATTATACCGACCCTGAAAATTTCATCGAGTAAATGTCGCTCATTTAGTTCATTGTCATCCTAAATTTCCATCCGACTTTAACTGTGAATTTGATTTTGAACCCGATTTTGGGATTCAAGCTTTCAAAATTACGTGTAGAAATAAATTTTTCGGACAGAAAAATGAGAAGCAAGTGGCAAGTTCCAGTTCAGCAAAGGAAACCGCATTTGATAAACTGATGAACATTTTACAGTACCTCGCCGTTGGTGGTGACAGGTCAGGAATGTTAATGAATATCGTGTTGAGGTTTCATGTATTGATGCTGAAAGTTCTGTCACGACTACTGGATATATATTTTTTATTACTTTCCAAAGTGTGATTTACTGGGATTTCCGGGTTTGATTATAAACGATAACTTCACAAGTGAATTATGCAATCAACAATTGTGTCATGTATCCGTGCGCGCAAACGAAGACGCTTTGCCGTGGGTGTAATGGGGACTTCATTGTTTTTTTGTTTTTTTTTAACCCTTTACCTAACATGAAAAGCAGACGACACTTGCCCCCAAAATTCTCGAATAACTATTATTTTCATTTTTTGTCTCAAAAACATAGGTTATGACCCCTCATTGGAACGAGCTCGACGAGCTCGTTCCAATGAGGGGTCATAACCCAAGTTTTAGAGACAAAAAATGAAAAAATAATGAAAATTAATTGGCGAGTTATGAGAATAGCGCTGGCCGTTTTTTGGCCGTTACGTTAGGTAAAGGGTTAAATAATATAATTATCGTTAATAATGAAAAGTAATAAACAGATTAATCGCTTGACTGGACTGGTTACGTGAAATAATTCATTCGAGGCGAGGGACTATATTGTAAAACACTCGTGCGCATTCGCGCACTCGTGTTTGTACAACGTCCTTCACCTCTGATGAATTATTTCACGTAACCAGTCCAGTCAAACGATTACTCTCTATAAACATCCACAAATAACTTTAGGTAGCACGGTGGCTCAGTGGTCACGGCACTGGACTTCAAAACCAAAAGGTCCACAGTTCGATCCCTGCTAGGGGTAACTGCGTTGTGTCCTTGGGCAAGGCACTTAATCCCGACTGCCCACGTGTGGCGTTGTGTTCTACGTCGTACTGCACGCCGATGTTGCACGTGTCTTCAACCAATGCTAACCCTGTTTGTGTGGAGTTAGTACGTTGGGGAGTCTGATCGTTGCTCGCTGTGCTCGTTGTTTCTCTCCGGGTACTCCGGCTTCTTCCACCCGGAAAACTGTCCGACACGAGGCGGACCTGACTGTCGAAAGTGACGTTAAACCCCAATAAATAAAAAAAACAAAACAAATAAAACTCAATGAAGTCTTGAGTTATTTGACTATATTTCCGATTTAGTAATATTCCAACTTGATCGCCAGTCGGAACTACAGCCATCATTGTCGGAACAAATCAGGTTTACACCCACCATCCCCAACCCCTATCCCCACAGATCGGTCATTTTACGACGTCTCTGTAAACAAGTTCTGATTTGCAAAGTAAAATATAACCGGTTAACCAACGCCCAGTGTGGAAGTCCTCTGAAGTGAGCAGCATAGATACAGTACGGCCGCCATGGACTGGTCACTTTCCACGAGGTGGGCAGTATTTCCACGGACGCAATAATATTATATTGCAAACACTAATTATAGGAATAAGCATAAAAAAATAATTAAAGAAGCACCGGGTACAACCCGGTGCTTCTTTAACCCTTTACCCAACGAATCGCCCGCATCCGCCCGCCTTATATGCAAATTTAGCAGTTGAAAAAATATTATTTTTTTTAAAATTTCAACAAAACCATATCATGTGACTCCTCGTTGGAACGAGCTCGTCGAGCTCGTTCCAACGAGGGGTCACATGATATGGTTTTGTTGAAATTTTTTGAAAAATTGGAAAAAATGATATTTAAAATAATAAATTTTGATATCGTTTGCGTTGGGTAAAGGGTTAATTAAAATTTTGCTGCTGCTGATTTTTTTATTGTTTACAGTTGAAAAAATATTATTTTTTTAAAAATTTCAACAAAACCATATCATCGTCGAGCTCGTTCCAACGAGGGGTCACATGATATGGTTTTGTTGAAATTTTTTGAAAAATTGGAAAAAATGATATTTAAAATAATAAATTTTGATATCGGTTGCGTTGGGTAAAGGGTTAATTAAAATTTTGCTGCTGCTGATTTTTTTATTTCCTGGTAAACGCATGCGTGGACAATATTGCCCACGCTTGGATTATGACCAGTCCACAGCGACTATACTGTATAAACGATTGGTAGAACTTCAATTTGGACTTGCACTGCTGCCATGATATAGCCATAGACGCTGACAGTGATGTCAAACACAATAAAGAAATATACTCGAATAACTGAAAAGTTTCAGTTTTTGCCTCCAAAACATTTTTATTTATTTAATCTTATTTGTTTTACAAAGATTGGCGAACAAGTTATGCAACTTATATTAACGCCTCTCCTTGGCTCAATGGCGTAGGTGTGTGGGATGACCTTCATAGCGGTAACTGCGTGGCCTCGCTCTTCTCGAATACTAGGAAGGGATCTTTAGCCTACGTCTCTCTCCGTACAGAGGACAGCCATTTTACGTCCCCACCCGATAGGACGGTACGCTGTGACAGCATCAACCCCACAATTGATGCTGGCAGAGAGTGTTCGGACCTCTCGAGAACTTTCCCCGTCCGGGGATCGATCCCGGGACCTCTGGGATGAGAGACCAGCGCACTTATCCACTCGACCACCACTCTCTTTAAAAACATTTTTATGGCACCCAATTGGAAAGAGCTTCGATCACATCTTGAGAAAAATGAAACGTAACTGGCTGCTTGTGCTGAGTTGGTATGTTGAAGAGTCTGACAGCTGCTCGCCGCTGCTCGGGGGTTCTCTCTGGGTACTCCGACTTCCTCCACCTGTAAAACTGTTCTACGTGTGATGATCCTAGCTGTTAAAAGTGTTGTTCACTCTTCACCTCCCGAGTATTTTCAAGATATTTTCATCAAATCTAGTCATGGCTGCTATCAGTGGCGGCGCCATGGAGGGGTATGTTGGGGTACTTACCCCTCCACTTTTTTCACCAAGCGTAGTAAAACAATACTATCATTTTAATTTTTGTTGTATTGAACGTTGTGGTGTAATGGTCGGTATGCTTAATCCAATATTCCGAAGTGCACTAAATCAGAGAAGTTTTGAAATTATGTTTGCCCCTCGTCCCCAACACACACGCTAGCTGCAAACAATAAACAAGAGTCGAGGGTCCAAATTGCAACAAGGCATTCCGCGTTTAAACGGACTGAAACATAGTGCTTAAGAGTATTTGACGAATGCTAGAATCGAGAGCATGCAAGGCATCCGTTTGGAATTCAGCCTACAGCACTTTTAAAAAATAAATAAAATTTAATATTTTAGAAAAATTCTCAAAGGTATAACTCAATGAAATCATGCAAATATGAATATCATCGGAACCGGCTTGTTCAGCCGGTTCCAATGATATCCATATTCGCATGATTTTGTTGCAAAACAGTTAAAAATTTTCTCAACTTAGGGAGAGGACCCCCCGAAACCCACCCCAGCTCGGCGCTGCACAATCCCCAACAGTACCCCCTCAGTTTTGTAACTCTCGCGCCGCCACTGGCTGCTATGAAGCTGACATGATTAGATTTGATGAAAAATTCATCCGAATTTAACTCAAGAAATCACTGGTAAAAAAATCCATTCAGTTTACAGGAGTAAAATTTGAGCGGCAAGAAAAATCCCGTGTGAGCAGGCATATATTAAACAAATACTACTCAAAGTTTGCTAAGCACCAAATATTTGACTCATCATTGTGAAATTTGCTTGTGACATGTTTGCGATATTTTTGGTGGATATGATTGAGGAATGTATTGAGATGGTCCCCATTGTTTTCATCAGCTCCCCTGACAGGCAGACTTTTCATGACAGTCATGGAAAGCATGTACCTCTTGATTTTCATGATGCTTTAGTGCACTGTCTACATGTACATGACATGTGTAGGGTATTCAATCTTCATTTCAACACAAACCCTTGTGATTTAAAGATTGAATATGGCAAATGCAAATCTAAGAAGAAATTTGTCTGAAGCAGAAATGTGGCGGGCTGTAGGGATGGTGGAGCAAGGGGCTACCCATCGTCAGGTTGGTGAAGCCCTTGGTGTGCACCATACGGAGATCACCAGAGCCTGGGCAAGATTTCAGCAGTATGGCACACCAGTAAGACGACATGGTGGTGGCAGAGACAGGGCAACATCTGCAGCTGAAGACCGGTTTTGATCATTCAGGCCCGAAGGAACCGATTTGCCACAGCAACCCTTCGCAGTGACCTTCAGAATGCATCCGGGGCAAATGTTTCGACGCAGAATATCCGGTCAAGGTTGCACGAATGTGGTCTCCGATCGAGAAGACCATGTATTCGCATTCCGCTCCCCTAGAACCACCGCCAGACACGACATGAATGGGCCACGGACCACGTTGGATGGACCAGAGAAGATTAGCGACCTGTCCTTTTTACAGATGAGTCAAGGTACTGCCTAGACCACACAGATAGGCGTTCTAGGGTATGGGGAAGACCAGGAGATCGATTCCATGCAGCCAACATTGCTGAGTATGACCGCTATAGTGGAGGCTCAATCATAGTCTGGGGCGGCATCAGCAGTGATGGTCGTACAGAGCTCTGTGTTCTTGAACGTGGTACATTGACTGCACAGCGGTGTATTGATGAGATCCTGGATGTCCACGTCAGATTGTATGCAGGTGCAGTGGGTGATAGATTCATTCTGATGGATGATAATGCCCGTCCTCATGTTGCTCATGCTGTCGAGGAGTACCGACAGGGGGAGGGAATTGAGCGTATGGACTGGCAAGCAAGATTCCCTGACCTCAATCCAATCGAACATGTCTGGAATGAGTTGCAGCTTGCAATTTCAGCACGTCCAGTCCAGCCAAGAAGTGTCCAGGAGCTTGGTGCCATACTGGTCCAAGAATGGAACAAAATCCCAGAAAGAACCACCAGGAACCTGACTGGGAGCATGAGAAGGCGTTGTCAAGCTGTAATTAACAGTAATGGTTCTCATACTCGATATTGAATCCATACCAGTTCGCTCCGTCAACTTTTTGGCAAATAGAAAAAAATCCTCATTTACCAATAATATCCATTTTCCATGGTTATCGTATTCAAAAGTTAAAAAATAATGTCAAACACAAATAAAATCTTAATTTCTGTACTTAAATCATTAAGGATATAATTGAATAAAATATATATACACTTTTCATTACAATATTTCAACTAAAACGTAAAACAGGTAGTTGGATATACTCGGTGCTTAGCAAACTTTGAGCAGTATATTTTTATTTGTCGTTTGACAATGCAAATCAAGATTGGAGAACAAGTGCTTACAACTTAGAAGACCCCCCGTTCCTGTACAATGACTAACAATTTACAATATGGCAGAACGTATTCCATAAATAACAGAATCTAACAAAATCTAAATATTATAAACATTATAAATAAACACAAATTAAACCGAGAGAGAGAGAGAGAGAGAGAGAGAGAGAGAGAGAGAGAGAGAGAGAGAGAGAGAGAGAGAAATCTAGTGATGATGCCCCCACACCCCCACACCCATTTGCATTCTATAGTATCTTGGTCCGTAATGTGAGTCTAAATTAACATCTTGGTTAATGCCACTAGGCACAGGTTTTCACTTCTGAGGATGTTCACACAACAGTTTCGACCTCCATTGCGTGCTCAAACCCTTGATAACCTAACTTTCGCCATGGGTACACTATCACAATGGGAGTTTCAGATAGCATACCCATGGCGGAAGTCAGATTATTTTTATTACAGTACGCGGAGAGTGGATTGTAACTAAATCACCCGCGGAGTGGAGTTATCACCCAAACTATAACTTTCGAATTTTATACATATGGACAAAAAACACAAGCAATGTTTCAGCCAATGGACCTCCGGGTTTAACCCGGGGGTCCATTGGTTGAAACTTTGCCTGTGCTTGTTATGCTTTGCAAATTTGCAAATTATTGCTTGGGTGGAATCTGCAATCTGCGGGTTATTTAGTAATAATACAGTCTCCACGTACTGTACATCCTAGAGGGCACAATTTTGTGGAGAACATACCTAATTATGAGGATGTTGATCGAATCTGTGTGAGTCACGAATGAATTTTTGAACAGAAAAAAATATAGATATATTACTAATTTCGGGTAATTGACGGACTTCTTTATAATACTAAATCAGCTGAATTCCTGTTGGGTGTGAGCAGGAATATCCGCCAGCAGCATGCAAGGAGGTAAACCCCAGTAAAAAACAAAAATTGAGATAACTGAATAAACGATTGTAGAACTTCAGTTTATACTCCCACTGTTGTCATGATATAACCATAGACGCTAACAGTGCCGCCAAACACAATTAATAAACAGATTCGAATAACTGAAAAGTTTCAGTTTTTGCTTCCAAAACATAGTTTATGACCCCCAATTGGAAAGAGCTTCGATCACGGTTTACCCAACCTACACTGTGACGATATAAAAATTTGTTATTTTTTTTCAATTTTTTCAAAACATTTCAACAAAACTATATCATCTGATCCCTCAATGGAACGAGCTCAATAAGCACCGACGTCCTACACCCCCGTCCAGCCAAAATGTTTGTTAGTTACGACTATACCAGTGAGCGCGGTGGCGCATTGATTACGGCATTGGATTTCTAACCGAAAGGTCCACAGTTCGACCACTAGGGGCATCTGCACTGTGTCCTTGGGCAAGGTCTCGTGATCCAGATTGTCCATGTGGGGGGGGGGGGCGCACTGTGGTGATGTGTGTTAACCCTTCACCCAACGAATCGCCCGTATCCGCCCGCGTAATATGCAAATTCAGCAGTTGAAAGAATATTACATTTAAAAAAATCTCAACAAAACCATATCATGTGACCCCTCGTTGGACCGAGCTCGTTCCAACGAGGGGTCACATGATATGGTTTTGTTGAATTTTTTTGAAAAATTAAAAAAAATAATATTTACAATAATAAATTTTGATATCGTTTGCGTTGGGTAAAAGGTTAAGGCGAACTGCATGTCGATGATGCACTTGCCTCCAACCTGCTTTTTTAGAGCTGGTACGTTGAGGAGTCTGACATTACTCGTCAGTGCTAGGTGGTTCTCCGGGTATTACGGCTTCCCCCACCCGTAAAACTGTCCGTCATGAGGTGACCCTGGCTGACGAAAAGTGCCGTTAGACACCAATAAATAAATAAATATATAAATAAATCGAAAGTGTCGTTTGACACCAATAAATAAATAAATACAGCCCTGTCAGTGTTTATGTATGCACACAATGGGCGTACCTTGTGGTGCGTCACATAAGGTACGTCCATAGCGTGCATTTATTGAATATGTTCTCCAGTTTCGCATTTGAACAACCTTGAAAGTCATATCGAATAAACCCCGTCGAGAAGATTTCACTTGGCTGATAACGTTATCGTATTAGTACTTCACAAACAACTTTCATGGATTAAACCAGCGTGATCACAATCAGATCTATTGTTGGGAGGACAGTTGTAATCATAGTGAATTGTTCGAGTTGCTGGTCAACCTGTTCCAATTTCCTTTTCGAGGCAGCTGTTTGAGGAAGATCTCTACAAATAGTTCTGTGGGTGCTTTGAATTAAATTTTGTAGTGTTTGGATTATTTTCGGGCCAACCTTCAAGTCGAAGCAGTGATATTACCCTCTACAAATGTTTGGATCGTAATTCGTGTTTGGTGGCACCCGTTCTGGATTAACTCACGTGCGTATACGGTACATGTTGTAATTTTTTCATGACACACTGAAGTTCGTTCTCGTTTATTGTATGGAGGGCGGATGTAGACTGTAGGTCTGAATTATTTTTATTTTTTATAAAAAAATCTCACCTTTCTACAAAATACCCGACACAAGGCCGGTGCTTGTGTGCCTGGTGCGGACTTGGCCAAGAAAAGTTACCGGGAAATAGACCAATAGGCGATGCTGACCCGAAGGAAATTTGGATTTTGTGAACTGAAAGAACGCTGCTTCCCTGCATCTGAGTGATCAATTGCAGTCCACATAGAGGACGTTTGGATGGCAATTTTGTATCATCTTCGTTCATTTGGTAAAAAAAATTTCGTCGGGAAGTGGGGGGGGGGGGGGGGGGGGGGGGGGGCTTGAACCCACCGAGCCGACCATAGTTCGACCCAATGGGAGAAACGTTTCATTTTCCAAACTGACAGAACACGATTTCCTTACATCTGAGCAATCAATTGCAAACTAAATTGCTGGTATATTGCAATGTCTCCATGTGGATTGCCATGGCAGTCCACATAGAGAGCATTTCAATATACCCGCAGTATATACAATCAGATCCATTTCGCCTGGTGGTCATTTTCACAAAATTTCATGGTCCAACACGTGTTGGGCTGCACCAATTTTGGGTCTCTCAATAGGGACCCGCCGGGAATTTTCCCGATGGACCATATGGCCAGTCCGCCCCTGGTGTGTGCATGTGCGTGCGTGTGTGTGTGCGTGCAGCATAATCGCAGACCTTATAGAAACCACTGCTTGGTTGACGTTCCATTTTAGTGCCTTTTGTGGATTGTATAATAAATAGAATATTCAACTCGCCCTCAGTTTATATCGAAATTTACAAAACTCGTTCTGTAAATTATATCTGGACCCCACTAAAGTTCGGCTCACACCTATTCATGTATTGGGAATTAATGACACTTTCGACAGCCAGTGTCCCTTCTTCGTGTAGGACAGTTTAACGGGTGGGGGGGGGGGGGGCGGAGTACCCTGAGAGAACCACCGAGCAACGGCGAGGAACTGAGAGACTCGTACTAACTCTACTCAAACAGGTTAGCATTGGTTTAAGACAAGTGAATCATCGACGTGCAGTGCGCCTTAGTACACAGCGTCCCCGTGCCCCCCCCTCGCGGGCAATCAGGATCAAGTGTCTAACCCAAGGACACAACGCAGTTACCCTTGGCGGAGAGCGAACCGTGGACCTTTCGGTGTAAAGTTAAATGCCATAACCACTGAACCACCACGCTCCCTGGGCCCAGACCTAATTTACTGAACTGGTTTCGTAAATTTCGATATAAACTGGGGACTCGATAGAAATCCTCTCTCTATATAAAAAATCTTTCATTTTTCAATTTTATATCAGAGGGTGGGGGGGGGGAGGGATGGGGCTGGGTCTGCACCGTCTGCAAAGAAACACCCGGGACACAAGGCCGGGGTGAGCGGATGGGTTTGTCTATGGGGGTCAGACCAGATTTTTTTTCGAACGGATGTGCAAAATTTTTTGCAAATTATTTTCAAACAACAAGGCTAAACTGTTGTTTAGTAGACGAACTGGCACATGTTTATCAGGTAGGGGCAATCAGTAAGGCTCCAATGATCACAGCTTCCAGTAACATTTGGCCTGGAAGGGTCTGTCAGCCCTAATGTCACGGGAGATGTTTATACCTTATTGGGGAGAGGTTGGGACTTGAAAAATTAGTCATCAACAAAATATATTATTTTATATAACTAAAATTGCATGACAATCTGCTAATGCAAATTGAAAAGTAACACTATCATCATCAGTAACGAAATATGACTGAATCTTCCAGGTTAAAAGTGTCGACATCAAGTCAGAAATACAATAAATTAAGCCTGCTCCAGTATATCACTTGGATAGGCAAAGAAAGAATATTAACAAAGCTGGTCTGTCGTTATTGTTGCCTTTGATTTGAGTGATTCCGAAAGCAAGCTACAATTTTTTACCGTATTGAAATAAAAACATACAATTCCCAATTTTCAGCGAAAGTCATTTTTTTTTATTTTGCACGTTATTTTATTTTCCAAAGCGCCCCGACCCCACTACCAGTTTACTATTAATAAGCCTTTTTCGAAACTGCCAACTTGGCTTTTAATCTATGCAAGGTCACAGGTCGCGGGGTGTAAACAAAGCGATTTCCACATTCGTCGCGTTGAGTTTTGTGTCAGCCAAGACAAGTAGTTTTGTGAAATATCAAGTTTAAATTCGTAGAACCGATGTTGTCATTCGAATTAACTGAAGAGACAACCCTAGACGACTTTAAACGATGAGCTACCGCAGGTTTAAAGACTTTTTTAAGGAGGCGAGAACTTTTTTTGAGTGGCAACGGGGAAACACTCGTTGCACGCAGTTTCTCGGCTTGGGGAATCCCCGAAAGTTGCTGAAAGCCTGCAGACAGCCACAGAGTTATGACACAGCGTTCATTCAAACACCATTTAAGTCGATAGGAACTCAATTGGAAATAATGAAATTTCTCATACAACATTGCCACTGTCTTAAACAAATGGCAACCTTGGCAAGATGTTTTTTTGAATTCGCACTAATGAAGGTAATGGGGTTCAAAGCACATCACCTGCTCTTTTCTTCCATTGCTCACAGCGTGTTTTCTCGAAAAGTTTACACCTCGCGACCTGTAACCTTGCATAGATTAAAAGTTAAAATGGCAGTTTCGAAAAAGGCTTATTGTGTCGTCCGCTCATCCACTGTTAAATGTTGCGTCACGCTCAAATTTATGCATACCAGATTGAAAAAGTTAGTTACGGAAGCCCATTGGGGGTCAACACGTGTAGCTGGGGATCGAGCATGGCGAATATTCTCAGTGCATTGCGAATAACATTTCAAATATTCGCAATGCATTGCGAATATTCACATTCATCATTGCGAATATTAACATTTAACATAGCGAAAATTCGCATTCAACCCATTGGGGTCAACATGTGTAATTGGAGGTTGGGAGCATAGCGAACATTCGCATTCACATTGTGAATATTCGCATTCAGCATTGCGAATATTCGCAAAGCAGGACCCCCCCCCCCTCCCCCCGCTACACATGCTGGTCCCAGTGGGCTTCCGTAGTTTGCACGATGAACTACAATAGTGCCGGATTGAAATTAAATAAACGCAAATAAAATGGCTGAAAAATGAACTCAATCGCTTGAAAAAGTTGGTACAAAATGTTGGTTCCAAATCCATATAATTATAATAGGCTCAAAGAGAGACGACAAATAAATGCTCATGGAGGAAATTCGGCACCCACCAAATGCTAAGGGGAAAAAATGAAAAAGTTCCGGTTTCCCGGCCGATTCTAATTTTCATGCCCGACCATAAGCCTTTTATGAGCTTTGGATATAAATGTTATATGCATATAACTTGGGGTGGGGTGGGGAGGGGGGTGGGGGTGGTGGATTCTTAACACAATTAATGCTGCATTCCATTCTCAAGAGGTTTCAATTGACTTGGGAAACACACGCACACATACTAGAGCTGAATAATCGATTAATCAATGATCAACATCTTGATCGATTCAAAAAGTAATTGATCGATTATACGTTAGTAGTATGTCTCGGGCTTTTGAGGGAATATTTGGGGGACCCCGGTGGGGGACCCCGGAAGTGACGTCATGTCACGTGACCCAGTGCCGCCATGTTAGTTTAAACATATTTTATTTGCCATAATGGTGCAAAAAGGATTGGAGAACAAGTTATACAACTTAGTTAAACTCCGTTCCTGTGAATAAATACAAATTTGAGATTGCGGCATAACAATACGTACAAACCAAAATATAAACTAGAACAGTGATTCAGAATAACAGAACCGTTTTTGATTGTGATTGATATTGCAAGAAGTAGAAAATTGTAGAACAATAGTGCGAAAAAAAAACAAGAATTAGAGAAAAAGGAGTAGATTATCGTCGGAGCAAAGGAATTGAAGGTCAAATGGACATAAAATGAGTGTAAGAAAATCGGGCACACAGCATAGTAATTATTTCATATCAAGCTGTTAAACGTACATTCATCACTGGCATCTCGAAGTTTACGGGGCCGAATGGCTTCCTCAGCTTATCCCGATGCTCCAGTGATGGACTCATGGTGTAAATTTGGATTTGGCAGCACAGAAGGCGAGAACACAAGGAGCTTCGAATTTGGACCCTGAGACACCACCCCGCTCCTCCCAGGGTGTGCAGACCGTCGTCGACGTTGTCAAAGGCAGTCTGCACTTCATGGGAGGAACGGACGAGTGTTTCTGGAAATTGATTTCTGAGACCGATCGTCAACTTTGTGCCATCCTACATATTAGTCTCGGCTATACAATGATGAGTTCCTTTCTGTTTTGTAAACAGAATGTAGATTGATGATCAGTGGGATCAGTTAAAACGACCGCTGGAGACGAGGAATTTCTGTACTTTCGAAAAGAGTAGAACATTGTGTTTTTCCGAGAGATTAGTGATACCAAAAAGTAAATCATTGGCACACGTTATGTTGCAGAAATGTAGGTCGTTCAGCATTTCTCTCCTCTGGGTATCATAGTTAGGACAGTCGAAAAGGAAATGGGCGGCATCCTCTTTCATATGACCACATGCACACTGGGAAGTCGAGGAGATAAAGTTAAGGAACATGTCATGACATAAGTCGCTACAACCATTTCGCAACCGACAGTGTAAGATATTCGCTTTTCTGTTTCCAATGCAGAAGTAACTAGGAGGTCTAAGTATGGGGTCATGACACAGAATAGAGTACTTGAATTCCCGCAGATTGGGTGCATTCTGCGTTTCTCGGGGAAGACTGTTCCATAAATCTGTTGTAGAGGGGAAAAATGAATTTCTAAAGTGTTCAGTTCTACATTGGTATGATTTGAATTTGGAAGGGTTTCGGAAATTGTAGGCCGCGCTGTCTCCTGTTCGCGGTGGTAGCAGTTCAGATAAAAACTCGGGGGCTTCGTGGTTGATGATTTTATGCAATGTACAGAGTTTATGAAACTTCCTCCGGTCACGGAGATTTGTCCACCCAAGCTCTAGCAGGAGACAATCCGAAGATGTGGAACGCGTTAGCCCTGATATGATTCTAGCAGCATCAAGATGTAGCCTATCTACTCTTTTCAGAAGGTATTGAGGGGCAGAATCCCATAAGATGTCACCATAATCAAGTAGTGGGAGTATAAACGCCGAGTAGATTTGCTCGAGTGTTTTTCTAGAGATCATAAATTTCAATTTACGAAGTTGGGAAAGTCGCGCGGTAACCTTCTTACATATTTCTGTTATGTGGCGCTCCCAATTTAGGTTTGATTGAAGGTGCATACCGAGATGTTTGTGACTTTTTACAAAGGTAACAGGTACGTTGTTAAGATATAAAATTGGGTTGAGGTTAGCTGAGCGACTCAATGTGAAATAGACGGCCTCAGTTTTATCAGGATTAAACGTCACAAGCCACTTCTGAGACCAAATGTGTATGGCTTGAAGGTCTTCGTTTAATGCAGATATTGTGTCAGTAGATCTTGGTTTGCCATTAGTTAGACAGGTGTCATCTGCAAAGAGCCTTGCAAGTGAGTCTAGTGATTCTGCAATATCGTTGATGTAAATCAAGAACAAGAAGGGGCCGAGAACGGATCCTTGAGGAACACCGGCTGTTATTTCGGAAAAGCTAGAGAAGGTATTGTTCACCAGAACTCGCTGTTTCCTATTAGTTAAGTAGTTTTCGAACCACTCTAGAAGAGTACCACAGATACCATATTGCCGAAGTTTATAGATAAGACCTTTGTGCCATACCTTTTCGAAGGCCTTAGATATATCACAAAAGACGGCGCAAGTAGCGAGACGAGAATCCAGGGATTGGCAAAGAGAATGGTACAATTCGAGTAGTTGGTACGTTGTGCTGTGTCCAGGTAAAAATCCCGACTGATACTTGTATATTAAATCATTATCACGAAAATAGGTAAAGACGTGCTTTAAAACCACTTTTTCGAAGATTTTCCCCAATATTGGAAGTAAAGATATGGGTCTGTAATTTTTGCACTCGGAGGGGTCTTTTTGTTTAAAAATTGGGATTACGTTAGCTTTTTTCCATTCGTTTGGGAAGACTGCATTATCGAGGCATCTTTGGAAAAGTAATTTCAGAGGAACGACAACAGTGTCTGCAGTACCTTTTAGCATTTTGACACTGATGTCATCGTGGCCATGGGCTTTATTAGACTGGAGTGATTTAATCGCTTCTGTTATGTCACTTTCCTCTATATTGACAGAAGATAAACATGTACTGCATTTAGAAATAAAGTCAGGTAAGTTTTGATTTTGATCATTGATCATACTGTTTTTGAGAAATGTCTTATTGAGAAGTTCCGATTTTTCATGGTCATCTATAATTAAGTAGTTCAGATTTGGAAAGGTACCATCGTATACGGGGGGAATTGAGTTCCTTTCAGTTTTGTTGAGGAGATCCTTTATGACATGCCAGAACATCTTTGGAGAAGGGCAAATGGACAGGCTTTCTTCAAGATTGGCCAAGTATTTCTGCTTTGCATACTTTTTCATGTTGTTCACTTTATTTCTGGCAGCCCTGTATGCATTCCAATCGGTATTTTTATTTGAGATTAGGGCCCTTTTTCTCAGACGGTCTCTGAGCCTAATTTGTGAACGAAGCTCTGAATTAAACCAGTGTTTATCTCGAGGGCGGATAATTATTCTGGACTGTGGGATAGATTCCCCAATTATATTTAAATATTCTTTGCTAAATTCCACCTGGTCATCATTTACATTTCCAGTGTTGCTAATTATGTTCGTCCAATCAGTTTGTGAAATTAATCTGTTCGCCTTAACAAAATCAGCATTTTTATAATTGTAGACAAGTCGAGAGTAAGATGGGCTGAGGGCTGAGTCGAAGGCAACTTGTGCATATACTGCAAGGTGATCAGACACTTCAAGGTCCATAGTATCGGCTTCCGTAGTTGAGATAGAATCGCTTACGATTATGGGGTCCAGCAAAGTGGAAGAGTTAGGAGTTATTCTTGTAGGGGTATTAATGATGTTACGTAGATTGTAGTGCTCTAAGACATCATGAATTTTCGAACTGGAAGTTAAAAGATCGGAGTTCAGGTCACCTAAAATAATGATGTTCTGGTTAATATCAAGGGCTTGTTCGATGGAATGGTCTAGAAGTTCCCAATACGCAGGGTCTGCAAACTGCTGTGATCTGTAGGAAAGTGCAATGAGATATTTTTTGTTTTTTGATAAGATTTCGAACCAAATTATGGAATCGTCGAATTCTAGTTCTGTTTTACGGCGAAAAAGAAGCCGCCATGTTGTATTGTCATGGTAACCCGCGTGAGCGGCCATGTTGTGACGTCATCTCCATAGTGATACGTGGTGTTAGTGCGCATGCGCAGCGCGTGTTGTTTGGGTGATACGTGTTTCCGTCGTCCATTTTGTATACTGGAGGCCGCCATCTTGGTTTCTATGGTAGCACGTGGTTGCTATGTTACCCAATTTTTCTGCAATAAGACGGGGTATGTTCGGTGGGTATGTTCGATTGAATCGGAGTAAATCTAATTACCACAAACAACCCGACAATCCCTCCAAACCACCAAAATCTATCCCAAATCACCAAAATTGACTTTATTTGAAACGGATTTCCCATTTTATCTGCTTAGAACGTAGTGCTATAGTATCGAGAGGGTACCGGGAATGTGTTCCTTTGTAGAAGAGTATTTTTCTGGTTCGGATTTTCCCAGAATCCTCGTTTAATTACCACAAACAACCCGTCAAGTTGTACTATTTCGAATTCTTTCAGAATCCTATTTAGGATCGCGAAACTTTTGGCCTATAATAGTAGCACGTAGTACCGAGGGGTGCCTGGGGGTGTGTTCGATTGAAGTAGAGTAATGTTCCCATAATCCCTTTTTTTGATCCCATGACGTTTTATTTTCCCCAATAGGAATATCACGTAGTATTATAGGACAAATTTACCCAGAATCTTCTGGTTCTTCTTGGAACTATATTTTTATAAATTCCAATGCTCTATTTTTAGTAACATCCCTAAGTGACCCCCTAACTAATTGTTAGAGTCTATATTTAGCAATTTCTTTAAATGACACCTCTAACTACATGATTTTAAATAATAAAATTAATGAGGATCAAGATGTTTCTACACTAACCAATCAGAGCGAAGTTAATCCACCAATCAGATTTCTGTATTCCCATTGTGTTTCTTTCTCATTACTTTCTATACTAATTTTCTAAATTTTCCAACTTTAACCTATAATCCTATAGGAAACAAACACAAACGCCCACCGAGAATGAAAATATCGATGAAAAAACGCTGTGACGTCGTGACGTTTTCAAAAACGTCCGTCACGTAGAAATAAATTCCGGAGAAGAGTAACGTCGCGTCATTCTGTTTCGATCCTTCGAACTGAACACATCGCTGGAGAGTTTTCTATAGCAATTTTGCCTTCGCAAAACTTTTCTGAAGACGGAGTCTGATGCTGCTACTGCCGTTACCAGGGCTGATGTTTATGCCTGTGAAGAGTATGGGAAGACCTTTACGGATCGTCGGAACCGGAATCGCCATGTGCGCACCCAGCACGCCGAAGAGAAGAAGACTTTCGACTGTACCAACTGCAACAAGACCTTTACCAGGAAAGAGAAGCTGGATCAACACCTGATGAAATGTTTGGAGACCTACCCATGTATGGATTGCGGCCAGGAGTTTAACCAACTACTCCATTTTACCCGACACAAGAGCGTTGCCCACCGACCAGTTCCTGTACCATCTAAAAGGAAGACCGATGAACCAAAGAGAGGACTACCCAAACAACCACGGACCACGACGACGATCCATTATGATGTTGACCCCATTGATTTTGACAAGAATATGATATCTGAAGAAGAGACCGATGAGATGTTGACCACATACGAAGATAACTGGAGTTCTATTGGAACTCGCCACATGATGGACAGAAGAGTCCAGGACCAGTATAACTACCGGATCAACGATATGAACCTGAAGATGATGAATGAAGAATTGATGACTACCATATTTCTGCCACAACAGCTTAGATTTAAAATTAATCTTAGTTTTGGTTTTATCCTGCGACACAATGAAACGAATGAATTAAAGTATTACCATCCATTACAAAACAACGCCCGGATACTTGATGTTCCACAACTCGTATGCTGCCAAGAAGACTTTGAAGAATTCCTTGATGATGTCATTGAAGAAGTTATCCTGGAATGGGCCAAGTTAAAACGACCCAACACCAAATGGCTTGTGGGGAGAGTTACCAACGTCACATTTTATGTGAATAAGCTGAAAGACCACCCAATTGGAATGGTAGAAGATCTTCCCGATTATCGTCGTTGCGCTTTTGAAATGTCGTATACCGCGTTTTCGCGCCAAATCACTTTTTTACAGATTCGGATTCTACGAGTCCTAATACGTCTAAAAAAATCAACACGTCCAGAAAAAACCCTTAAAACTGTATTTTTAGGCCTATTTTAATTTTGCAATTTTCTTCATATGCGATTTTTTTTTCTTCTGAAATGTCGTATACGCTATACGACATTTCAGAATTGTTCTTGCGTTGTATCACTTTGTCGTATACCTGCTGTACGACATTTCAAAACTGACATCATGCTGTGATACGACATTTCGTAACTGACGTCATGCTATAATGCCAAGTTTTCCACCGCGAATTATTAAGCGTTGTTCGTGATTTGTGGCTGCAAGTACAACCAGGCTCTGTTGTGAATTCTCAATAAACTATTTTTCAGAAGACTACAATATAAGGGCTGGTAAGTAGCTATTACAACGATACATACACCCAATAACTGATTTGTGGATATGGCACAATAATTGATCGAGCCCCTTTACATCTCCAATCGAGCGACCCACGATACTCTGAAATACACATGGATTCCCCTAAACCATCATTCTGTCGCTAAAACACTATCAACTTGTGTTGATCTGTCCACAAACTGCGCAGATGAATTTTGGCTTCCTGATCCTGTACAAAAGCCTTATCTAGAACTGGCGTTTGACCAAACTAGAGTAAGAGAGGTAATGAGTGGTTTCACCCCTTTTCCAGTGAGCCTCCCCCCCCCCCCCACCCCGAGTATTTTCGCCGGTTATGCAGTCGTCCCCAGGCAGTTTTGTAAGTGCCCTCCCCCATGGTCGAAGTCACTCATTTAATGCGGGCGAAATCACTCACCAAATTGTAAGTTTCCAAACTTAATCACAGTTGATGAGAAACGAAACTGTTATCTGTTTTATTTATATTTTATTGTTAAATCTGGTCCGTATGCACCGCGGAGCGGGTGATTTATGGTTAAGCACGGGGGGGGGGGGGGGGGTGGAGGATAGGAAGGGGGAGTAGAGTTTGCAGCATCCATATGGGCCGGATGGGGAGTTGTAGCCCCCTCCCCCCCCCCCTTCCAAGTCTGGAAAAAATTGCATTTTCAAGCATTTTATTTTTTTTTTCGTGCAAGGTTAGGTTATTAAAACTGCGCGAAAAAAAATCATTTTCACAATGCAACTTTAGATCATTACCACATGAAAGTTTCCCACCAAATTCAGCCAGGTACACGTCAACGAGTCGGCAATAAAGTCCGCGATTACAAGGTCAGAAAAGCAGGTGAAGCTTTAGAGTGGGTCTCAGACCATCAGGTTCTACAAAAGTTTCCAGGGAGGCTCCTCGGCCCCACCAGTAGGCGGGTATATGTGGGGAGAGACTTATCTACTCTTAGCAACCTCGACATTATGCTCCTCGATGTAGTAGGGCATAAGTTTCACCCTAACTGTCGTAATGGCTGTTAATCAATATTCCTGAGGGAAGCAGCTCCTCAAGCTCGCTCTAGCGTCAAATATTGCGCTGACGCAAAACGTTCGTGGAACAGATCAACTTTATACACCGACTAAATATGTGACCGGAGACAAAGTTAGTTCCTCAAGCACTTCTTACGTGATTGAAGGCGGGCGGATTGTTAAAATGCCAAACAAAACACGCGTACACCAATGCAGTTTAGACATCGGTAGCTCGGTGACAGACAATGCATCATCACTCCCGACAGTGTCCTCCCAAGTAGGCACCGAATGTGATATTTGTGATCAGCCAGATAGTGAAATGTTTTATGATTCGTACCGCATTCAAGGCAAAACCATCACTCATACGCCACAGAAAAACATAGTAAATCACCGTGAACTTGTCCGCAACAAAGATAGAAAATATGCGGCTCCTCTTGACCACGCGCGTCTTGCAACAGAAACAGAAACAGAAATTGTTCAAGAGTCTACTCTCGCCAAACATTCAACCATTCCAGATAGCCCAAAGTCTGATAGTTCTCACTACAATTCAGATCTTGATCCTGAGTGGACGCCGAGTTCCAATCCAAAACGAAGACGAATTAGCTTTGGAAAGGATGACACAGTAGTGGACATTTCGAGTTCTGTTCCTGTCGAACTGGCGGGTTGAGTACCGCACCGGAGACCACTTCCATGACAACCGACCTGCTGCAAACACGAATTCTCGATTCCGACTCCTCTTCGAATGGTTCAGACAATATTCTGTGTGTTGATGATACAATCGACATACCCCCCCCCCCCCCCACCATAGCAAACGGTGGACTCCGAAAAAATAAAAAACAAAACATCTACCCCGAAACAACGGAGAATAAATGTGCAGAAACGGAAACGTATGACTGGGGAAGCTTACGTTTAAAAAAAACGGTCAACAAATGAAAAAGTAAAAAAACAAGAACGAAAAATGTCCAAAGTGAAGTGCGGAGAACTCTGTAAATTTAAGAAACATTGTCAAGAATTTAGCGGCGATGATCGAAAACGTCTATTTACAGCATTCTGGCAAAATATGTCATGGGAAGAAAAACAAATCTATATAACAACCCTTGTTGTTAAGTGCGATGCAGAAAATGTGCAAACTCAAGATGGAAGATGAAACAACACATATAAATATCAATTCAAGAAAGGTATTTTGATGATGAGGGTGTGCAAGTCGTTTTTCCTCGGTACACTCGGCCTTGGGGAGAGGCCGCTCTACACCTGGATAGAGCAATACGAGAACGGAATCCCGGCGTCCTCCACAAGCGCAAAGAAGACTGTCAGACCCGAAAGATCTAGAATTGTAACTGACAACATTAGAAACTTCCTTAACGCCTTGCCAAAAATGGAGTAACACTATTGCAGAAAATCGTCGTCTAAATCATATCTTGAACCGATATTCCAGTCAATGTCCGATTTGTATAGAGCGTTTTGCGAAAAGATGAAAGAGGAAGGTAACGAGGCAGGTAGCCGCAAAATCTTTACAAACACTTTCGACAGTATGAATTTGTCTCTTTTTAGACCAACGAAGGATCAGTGCGATATTTGTTGCTCGTACACTGTCGGCAACATGGGTCAAAATGTTTATGCATCCCACATTGCCCTGAAAACCCGGTCCAGAGAGGAGAAAGAGTGCGACAAACAACATGCTGCTGATATGGACAACACAACCTCTCGCGTCATTGCGGTAGACAAACAGAGTGTACCCCTATCTCCGTCATTGAAGGCCAGTGCGATTTACTACAAAACTAAACTGAATTAACACAATTACACGGTCTTTGATTTGGTATCGAAAGACGCAACATGCTATGTATGGCATGAAAGTGAAGGCGATTTAAGTGCTGATTCCTATGCTTCGTATCTATCTGATTATGTTTCTACATTGCCAAAGAATGTTAAACATGTGACAATTTACAGCGATGGTGCACAAACCAAAATCAGAACGTAATTCTCTCTAATGCTCTTCTCAAGCTGTCAGTTGATAGGGGAATAGTTATTGAACAAACGTACCTCGAGAAAGGGCATACGCAAATGGAAGTAGACAGTGTGCATTCGACTACTGAACGCGCAATCCGTGGAAGGCCCATTTACTCCACACATAATTATGTTGAACTTATGCGTGTTGCCAGAAGGAAACAACCATACAAGATCAAAAACTAACGCATACTTTCTTTGGCAAATATAGGGATGCAAAAATTAATGTACACTTCTATTCGTCCTGGTATTAGGCCCGGGGACAAGTGCGTTACTGATATCCGTTGTTTAAAATACTCTCCGGATGGTCGAATTCAATATAAAGTGAGCTTTCACGATTCTTATAACGATGTTCCAGGGAAAAAGACAAGGGGTTCTTCGTGGTTACTAGACGAAGCGGCAGATTTAAATATACAAAAGCTACACATTGGTCCCATTCCCATAAAACTTTCCAAATATCAAGACCTGCAGGACCTCAAGCAAGTTATACCCACTGATTATCATGCGTTCTATGAAAGCTTTCCTCACACGTGAACGTCTAACACCCATGTTTTACTCCAATAGCCCAACCATTCCAGAACGAAATTTTCTAGCATTTATTTAATACGATGATTCAACGTCCATGCGTTACTTGTGGTAGAGCTTGTTTTTCTTAGTTTGTGACTTGCTGGAACAAGATGGTACTCTGTACCCACCCCCTCCTTCCCAATCCTGTTCCAGATTTTGTTTATTGAGTGACTGCGGCTGAAAGTAACGAAATTTTTATCTCCTTTTTATTGTTAATTTGACCACTTTGAGGATGGGTTTCCCTCATACATGCATCATTTCATCATTTTGAATATATATAGACTTTTCTCAAACGATATTGTCGTCTTTATTGTTTTCTTAGTTTGTAAGAACTACGAGAAAATTGAGAGCGGATTGCATGAGGTATTCTCTGTAGGGTTCCATACTCCATTAGATAATGCTGGCAAGTCTTCCGGTATTATCTAATGGAGTACGAAATCCGAAAAGTAGTCATTGAGATTAGGTAGCGTTATAGGTTATTGCGTTTGGGATTTCATACTCCATTATATAATGCTAGATGGAAAAGGTCCTTCAGCATTATTTAATGAAGTATAAAGAGGATACTTATGGTTTTTGTGTAAGTACCAGAATTATCACATGAGTAGCTGCAAAGAAACATAAGTTTTCATGAGCAGCTGAATGTCTTGAGTGAAAAGTTAGATTTCCCTGCAGTCACGAATGAGATGATCGTTGTACGCACACAAAAACTGTAGGTATTGGGGGGGGGGGGGGGGTATGCGTGACCTTGTTTTGACCCTTTACCCAATGTAACGGCCAAAAAGCGACCAGCGCTTTTCACCAAAATCGGCTTTAAAATTTTATTATGATTTTCAATATTTGTCTCAAAAACATAGCTTATAACCCCTTGCGGAACGAGCTCGCTCCGCTCGTTCCAGTGAGGGGGTCACAAAATATGTTTTCGTGACGTTTGTAGTTGCTAAAAAGCAAAAACCAAGGGAAAATTGTCATTTATTTAGAAGTTTAGTGCACAGGTTGCTCATTTGAAACGTCGTAAAAAAGCAGATACGGTAAGCTTTTCAATCTGTAATGTCGTATAAACGTCGTATACCGTCGGTGAGTATAAACTTTGGTTTCGAAATGTCGTATACATCTGAATTTCTCGCATACGACCTCTAGTCTGTTTGAAATGCTATTCGAATTGAAAATAACGCGAAAAAATACCGACATACCGATTTTGTCTTGCTTTGGTCATGAAATATTGGAAATAATCAGTTTTTTGTCTCTCCTGTAAAATATGAAAAACCCGGTATACGACATTTCAAAAGCGCAACGACGTTATGTTCTTCAGAACAAAGCAGTAAATGCTTTGGTGAAAGATAGAGCTAACCATTTTACATACGAAGACAACCTGTGTATCTTCCGCTGTTTAGCTTTATGGAGTGGTTCCACAACAGACAATTTGAATAATACAACAGATGCCATGTACAACAAGTATACAAAGAAGCCAAAGAATGAATTCCGTGGAGTAACTTTAGCAGAATTAACTGACTTGGAGAAATGTTTTGAAGTAAACATTCAAGTATATGAACGTGTCAAGAATGATGATGACCAAATTGTTGCCAAATTAGTCCAGAGATCTCACAGAAAGTTTGAAAATACCATGTATGTGAACGTCTACTAGAACCATTTTAGCTACATCATCGATATAGACCAATACTGCAAATTCTTTGAATGCCGCAAATGCGGCAAAATATGGAAAAAGGTTTACAGACTGAATCGTCACGAGAAAACATTTACAGATGAAGTAAATTACCAGTATGTTGGCGGTGTATACCATACATCCCAGTCCGTATTTGATCTGTTAGAAGATGAAGGTAAAGACGTACCCGAAGAGAAGAAGTTTTATCCGTACCGTGCAACGTTTGATTTTGAAAGTTACTTTGTCAAATCAAGTCTACCTGCCGACAGTGATAAACTGATATGGGAAGCAGAACACCGACCATTGAGTGTGAGCATATGTAGTAATGTTCCAGAATCACCAAAGCTGTAAATGACATGTCCTTCAGAGCCTTGAATCCATTAGACGAAACTTTATATGAATCCACTCAAATTTGCAGTGAAGAAATCAAATAACTACATGTGCGTCTCGACAGAATCTTTCAAGTTTGTTGGTATTTGCAACTACCTCGCTCCAGGATTCAGCTACGACAAGTTTTTGAAAGCATTTGGCTGTTCCGTGACGAAGAGATTTTTACCATATGAATGGATCGACAGCTTGGACAAATTGGATCAAGACCACCTACCAGGCCATGAAGCCTTCTACAGTTCTCTCAGGAAAGAAAATATATCCAATGAAGAATACCAGTACTGCCAGCATGTATGGAACGACCTGGAGATGACAACTTTCCGTGATTTTCTGATCTGGTATAATAACCGAGATGTAAAACCATTCCTTGAAGCAGTTGACAAGCAGTTTGCTTTCTACCAAGAACGCCACATCGACATGTTTAAAGATTGTATCAGTGTTCCAGGCCTCACGTTAAAATACCTGTTCCAGACCATGAATGATGACACTTCACATTATTTAACCAGACAAACAAAGACCTGCATCACTTAGTGAAAGATAATATCGTTGGTGGACCTTCAATTATCTTCAACCGATACCAAGAGAAAAATGTTACCCGAATCAGAGAAACAGAATATGGTAAAGAAGCAAAACCATGTGGAAGTATTATAGGCTTTGATGCGAATGCATTATATCTTTGGTGCCTAATGCAAGAGATGCCAACGTGTTGGAATATTAGACGTCGTGAAGAAAACCAGTTTAAACCAGAACATCCAATGAAGTATGGTAAAATGGCTGAACAATGGTTAGAGTTTTTATCGATGAGAGATGACATCCACATCAGACATCAGTTTAACGGAGCTGAAAAAATTATTGGTCGAAGACAGTTGCCTGTTGATGGTTGGTGCAAAGAGACACATAGTGTATACCAATTCCATGGCTGCTTCCAGCACGGCCATACCTGCATGGAAGATAAGAATGGCCTTCCTATCATCCATAATGAAGTCAGAGATAAACCCATGAAAGAACTGCTACAAGACACCCGTACCAATGCAAAGTACATCACCGATTTGGGCTATAAACTTGTTGAAATCTGGGAGTGTGAGTGGAGAGAGATTAAGAAGACCGATGCCACACTCAAAGCCTTCCTGAAAGAGAACTTTTCAGACAAAATAGATGGTGCAATGACAGATGAAGAAATACTGAACAAAGTGAAGTCTGGTGAACTGTTTGGTTTGGTCGAATGTGATATACATGAGTAGGTAATAATTGAGAGTTTACTATCACTTGTACATGTACGTGTACAACATACGCACACGATGCGTTCACCAACGTGGAATTCAGTGTTAAATCACACACAAAACTGTACATGATCTTGAATCCCCCCCATGTACAGTTGTGACTCCTAGATCGCAAATTTAACGTTCAAATACTCGTGGTGAACGCACGTTTTTAAAAAAAGGGTGAAATTGTAATCTTCGCTTGTATCTTGTACGTAATTTTTCGTCGACGTTCCCATCGCAGATCAGACCAGCGATCCATCGTTGGCGAACGCGATCAAAAGCAAAAAATTCTGAGTCATCATCAAAAAACAGTTTTGGGGACTCTAGATCAGCGATTCAGAACCCGCAATTGTGTTGAGACAGATGATCCAGAACCCGCAATTGTTTTGAGGCGGTGGGTTTTTCCCATTTATGACGTTATTAGGGGAATTCCCCCACTATGAGAAAAATTCCCAAACGCAGCTGATCGAGCGATCGGATCGACCGATTCTCGTAAAAACTCGATCTGAACGAAGAGTGTCGTCGTCGGTGTGGTCGGAAATTCGCGAGCCAGCTGTCACGTTTTTGATTGATATATATATAGGGGAGAAAAAAAATATATAAATAAATAGTTATTTAGAAAATTAAATATATCAAATCGAATAGATAATAAAAAAAAATACGTAAATCATGAGCGATTCTCAGACTATTAGAGCGAGGTTTCTTTTAAACATGCTGATGAGAGCATACGCAATCTGCGTGAACGAACAACTACGTCCCATCTTGTTAGAACGATGCGTCGGATGTCGGGATCATCTAGACTTCGATCACGAGAATCATTCATGTCTGACGATGGAAAGGGAAGATATGGTCGTCATGTATTTCGAACCGGCGTTCGAACGCGTTAAATTCAACGATGTGATCACGTTTTGGAAGATATTAGTCTTCTGTAAGAATCGAGACAGGCCCACAGATTCGGAAGAACTGAAATTAGCGTGTAGAAGTTTGACTTTAGAAGACAAGGGATGCATCAAGAAATTATTGCTGAACGAAGCATACGTCGAAGTTTTTTTCGTTGATATAAAAATAAGGGAGAGTAGAAAATAAAAAAATAAATAAATACACACATAAATTTTATCTAATATTAGAAAGAAAGAAAAAAAAACACAAAATGAGAACCAGAAATAAATTGTATCCGACGTTAGTGGACGATGAGGACGAGAAACCGAACGACATTTTGCCGACGGCGCCGTCACTAGAAGAAAGAGAAAGAGGAGAGAGGTATCGCATCGATCAAATCAGTAGAATCCAATTGTATCTGACTCGAGAGAGAGATTCTCGTCGTTCCCTCAAGAAGAAGTATTCGCGTTTCGTGAAATTCGTCAATGCGATCATCACGACACTCATCACGATTTCCCTGGGTTTACACACGGCCGGCATTGGATTGTTGTCGACCGCGGTCGGCATTCCGATCGTGTTGACCGTAGAAGGAGTGACCCTCGCCGCCGGATTGTTTAGCACGCTCGGAAACTTTTTGAGTAGGAAATTATATCTGAAGGCGAGGAAACACGACAAGATTCGCGTCTTGGCCGACTCCAAGATCGACACGATATCTGAAATGATCTCTATGGCGTTGAAAGACAGTAGGATATCGGACGGAGAATACTTCACGATATTGAGCGAGAAAACGAAATACGATGCCATGAAAGAAGCCGTGAGAATCAAGACTCGTCAGATCATCAAGGAAGAGATGAAGGATTCTCTCATGGAAAAGGGGAGGAAAGAGGCCAGCGAGGAATTCAGTAAGATGATAGAACTCAAGAGCAATGATTGAAAAAAAAAATATATATATATTTATAATAAGAACAGAATTTAAAAAAAAAAAAAAAAATTAAATTTATATATAAAATAAAAAAAACGAAATTAATTTAAATAACTCTTAAAAATGTATTGCGTAAAGTGTAAGAGAGTTACCGAGACTAGTAATTCTAGAGAAGTGCGAACTAAAAACGACAGACGGATGCTTCGCGGAATTTGCGACGTGTGTGGTTCTATCAAGACTCGATTCGTCAAACAAAAGAATGCGAGCAAAGGTAAAGGCATCGTGAATAAAATGATCAACAATCTACCTTTCGAAATGCATCTGCCCGGTCACAGTTTCATGGGACCCGGAACGAAATTGAACAAGAGACTCAACGCCGATCTGACTCCCAAATCTTGGAGCAAACCCGTGAATAGGGTGGACGCGGCCGCGTACGATCATGATCTGTGCTACACCGGACATCCTGACACCAAGACTCGCAACGACGTCTGCGACAAAAACATGTTGGGGAGATTGAGAGGCATATCGAATCCGACCAGGAGAGAGAAGATGGAATGTTCGCTGGTCGGCAATCTGATCGGTGTGAAACGTCGATTCGGATGGGGCATTAAAAAAAAAAGCGCATCTGAAAAGAAGAAGAAACGATTATTGATGAGCGAATTGGCCGAGGAGTTACACAAACCCATAGTGCGTAAATTTCGAAAGAGAAGGGTGTTCGTGAAGGGTCTGGATGACATTTGGTCTGCCGACTTGGTCGACATGAGATCGTTTTCGAGGTGGAATGAGGGCGTCAAATATCTATTGACGGTCATCGACGTGTTTTCCAAATACGGTTGGATCAGAGCTTTGAAGGATAAATTGAGACCTTGCGTCGCCGAGGCTCTGAAGAGCGTGTTCGACTCGTCTTCTCGAAAACCGAGTAAATTGTGGGCGGATAAGGGAAAGGAATTCTACAACAAGGACGTTCGTCGATTGGTAGACCTCTACTCAATCGTAAACGAAGAGAAAGCCAGCGTGGTGGAACGTTGGAATCGAACGATGAAGGAGAAAATGTACAGATACTTCAAGGCGAATTCGACCAAGAAATACATATACGCTCTGAACGGTGTGGTCAAAGATTACAACAACATGTGACACAGATCGGTCAAGATGACTCCCGCGGAAGCTAGCGATCCTCGAAACGAAAAACGGGTCTACGCGAATCTATATCCCGAGAGATCTAAGATCAGGAAGAAGTCTAGAACGCCGAAATTTGCGGTCGGCGATCGAGTGAGAATCTACGCTTATAAGAAGCACTTCGAAAAGGGTTATACTCCTCGATGGACCTCGGAAATTTTCGTGATCATCAAAATATTTCACACTGATCCGGTGACTTACGAAATCGAAGCTTTGGATGGAGAAGAGATCATCGGAAAGTTTTATGAACAACAATTACAGAAGACGAAGTTTTGATGAAGAACACAAAAATTTTTTTTTATTTACTCTCTTTGACATTTTCTTGTTTACACACATATATATATAAGAGAGAAAAAAAATAATAATAAAAAATAATTAAAAACTATTTTTTTAGATAAAGAAAGCAAGTGAATTAATAAACAAAAAAAAAACAAGCTAAAAATCCTTTAAAATGACAAATATACTAGATGTAGCACAAAGCATAGTGAAAGATGAAAGTATTCAAGAATATGAGGTTCACGAATACAAACCGGTAACTGGGACGAGTTTGAACAATGCGGGAGAGATAAGAATCAACGTCAAAACTCAAGATCTATTCGTACATCCTAGCGAGAGTTACATAGTGGTGCAGGGACGTCTCACCAAGGAAGATGGGAGCGACTACGCCGATGACGACACGGTTACTCTTGCCAATAATGGCATCATGCATCTATTCAGTAACATAAAATACATGCTATCCGGACAAGAGATAGAATCTGTTTTTCATCCCGGTCAGGCCACCACGATGTTCAGACTCTTGACGTATCCTGATGATTTTTTGAAATCCAGAGGACTTAATCAGTTGTGGGTGAAAGACACCGTAGGCCCTGCTAGTGCAGGCGCCGCCACGATATTCGACTACGTCGTCAAGATGTCCAGACCTAAAGGAACGTTTTCATTCAGGATACCTTTGAAACACATCTTCGGATTCGCAGACGATTACAACAAGATCTTGTACGGATTCAAACACAATCTGACATTGATTCGAAAAGGAAACGACGATGCAATAGTGAAACTCACCGTGACCGATGCGGGTAAGATAACTCTACACAAGATATCGTGGTTCGTTCCGCACATGGAGCCTTCGATCGTGGAGAAAGCACGTCTCTACAAGATCATAGAATCCAAGAGTAAATTACCCGTGGGATTTAGAATGAGACAGTGGGACACGGCTAGCATTCCTCTCTCCACGAATCACTTCGATTGGACATTGATGGTGAAATCCGCTTCCGAGAGACCACGTTTCATCGTGGTTGCGTTTCAGACCGATAGGGACGGGTCTCAGGAAAAGAATGCATCGCTGTTCGATCACTGCCATTTGAGAAACATGCAAGTGTTTCTGAACGCCACGAGATATCCAGCAATCGATTACAATGCGTCGTTCGACAAGAACGAGTTCTCCAGACTGTACGGCGACGCCGCTGATTTTAGAAAGAAGTATCACGGTCTAGACGAATTGATGAGCAATCCCAACATATCTCCCGGCGAATACAGGTCAGTGTATCCCATGTTCGTATTCGACGTCAGTAAACAGAGTGAACGACTCAAGAGTAGCATGTTAGACATTCAGATCAAGATGCAATTCGATAGGAACGTGCCGAGAAAAATTGAAGCCTTCGCCCTGGTCCTGTCGGACAGAGAATTACAATTCGAATTGGATGGAAATAAGATGTCAATCATTCGATGAGAGACGAGTGTGTGAAAAAAAAAAAAAATAAAAAACAAAAAAAAAAAAAAAGTAATGTGTGATTATTAAAAACAAAACAAAAAAAAATAAATAAAGTAATGTGATCTAGAGAGATTGAACATCTCTCTATATCTCATTACTTTTTTTTTTTTGTTTTTTTTTTTGTTTTTAATAATCACACATTATTTTTTTTTTAATTCATTATTTTCGACGCGTTCACTGTTTGTTCAAAGGATCTAGTACGATCAGTAGACTCACCACGGAAGTGGCGGCTTCGGGATTATTGGTTTTCATGATGAAATTAATCCTGTCTCCGGCGTTCACTTTGAGAGGCGTGCCGAACGTGCTAACATTCACGTGTTGATTCTCAGTCTTTTCGATGGTGTATCTCTTATCGCTCTCCACATCATTCACCATGAGATTGTCGACCGCTCTGTTATTCAAATCTGAGGAAGCCAGACTCATTCGAAGGATTTCACCTTCCAATGGCATGGGATATCCCACCTGACCATGTTTCAATCCGCTACCTCCATTTCCGAAAGACCACTCGGCTTTTCCCTCATCTAAGACGCCGGCCTCTTCGGCCCACACGGTGATCAATTGTCTAGCATATTTGACTTTCTCCACCACCGAAATCAAGGTGCAGGCATCCGTCATGTTCACAGGATCCGGTAGATTCGTGAGCGCGTGTCCACCCATGTCTAGTTTACCTTCCATGATGTCGCCCTTTCTCCAGACCGAGTTGTCGTCCACGTACTTCCTGCTTACCACGCTGGAATCGAATTCGGGATCGTGATCGAGACCGAATAAATTGTGACCGTTCATGTTGATGCCACCCTCCATGGTTCCGCCAGATTCTTTGTTCAGGTAGAGATTGTCCACTTGCGATTCTAGGTATTCTTGCGATTGTATCACGGCAGAATCTACGTAGCCCTTGTTGACCGCGGTTGAGTCCGCATCCGTGTCGTCGATCTTCGACAGATTCAATATCTTGTGGAATCCCGCATTCAGATCCGATTTCATTTCTCGTCTGTCAGACTTTCTCTGTTCCAGATCTACGTAGTGTTTGGTCGCCACGTCCTTGGGATTCGTGGGAGTGGCCACGTTCTTTATCTTGTTAGAATTGGTGTTCAATCCGAGTGCATCGTTTTCTGAACATATCTATTTCTCAGGTGTTCGCTGAATCTCATGTGAGTGTCGTCCGTGTATCTCTTGGTCACGGCATCGGTGGGATCTATGGGATCTATGATCACCAAATGTTTGGATTTCAGATCGAGATCGTCGGTCATGGTTTTATCCACGTAATTATCCAGCAGGATTCTTTCGAAATCGGCGTTCCCCCTGTCGACGTATTTTTTAGTCGCAGCATCTGCGAGATCTATCGGCTCGGGAAGATTGTAGAGCTTCTTATCGTTCATGTTCAAAGGTTCTTCTTGAGGTTCGTATCTCCGAACGTAACGTTCGTCCAAGTTGGCAACGTCATAACCATCGTCGACTTCGAATGTCTTCCTCTTCTTTCTCGGGTTGACTTTTTCGTCATCACTTCTACCAAATTTATCGACTGGCATGTTGTTGTAAGGATTTTTTTTTGTTTTTAGAAAAAATATATTCAAAACGCAGTTTATTAAAAAATGAACTATGTTATTTTATTTTTCGTTTTTTATTCGATTAAAATTTTTTTAAAATAATTTTTTATCTTTATATATACTATAAAAAAAAAAATCTCTCTCTAATGTAAATCATTGAGAATGTCTTGAAATTGATCTCCTTCAGACCATCTCTTGAGAACATAGAGACACAGGTGACCGCAAAACACTTGATCTGGTGATTGCACTTGTTCCGTGTTGTAATGAACCATCGATTTGTTGAAATAGTTCTTTATTTCTTTTGGTGGTGAGATTCCGTAGCTGTTGAAATAATAATTTTCTTCTTCCCGTTCTTCATCCACGCCACCCAGTGAGTGCCTTCACCTGATGAATCATCTAGATTTAAAATTCCGCATTCCGATTGTCGAGGTCTTCACTTCGGCAAGGCATCTCTGGAAAACACTCCTAGAAAATCTTCGATTTTCAAATCTTTTGCCGCATTCAACAGATCGATGTTGGATAGGGGTTCGTTGGGTAAGACGACACCTTCTACGGATATCTTTATTTTCTTATTCATAAATAAGTATATATTTTTTTTTATTTATTTTATTATAATTTACTAAAAATGACGTTATTTTTTTTTTTCTATTTTTTTCTTTTTCTTTTTAAACTAACTTTCTCGATGTCACTATCGATTTCCATAATTTTGTGTTCATCTAATTCTTCTTGATTTTCTGGAATCCTATCATCCACAATCGTATCTGGAATCTTATCATCCACAATCGCATCTAGAATCCAATCATCTCCATTCATATCGTCTAAAATTAGATCCAAAGTCCAATGTCCGAGTGCCAAAGTGCTTATTTTATCGTCTAACACGAATCTCTTGTCGTCGTCGGCTGTCAGCGAAATCTTGTTGACTATTTCGGTATACAAGTCGTGATTTTTGCTTCGAATCGATTTCATAGTCTTATACACCGGACCACTTCCTAACAGACAATCTTTATACTCTTGGAAAGAGATGTTTTTCTTCACCACACACGCTTTAACTCCTTTACACTTCTCGATCTCTTCATCATCTTCTAGACGATAAGCATAGAGTTTGGGTCTCAAGCCCACGAATTCGATGATCTGTTTACCGCCACTCTCGTCCTTAAATTTACCCAACACCTTCTTGTTGTCGTTCGATTGAATGTTGGACGGGTGATCGACAGGATAATTGCTCGTGTCGAACCAATCTGCCACGTCCGGAGATATATCCCGGTAGTCGTCTTTCGTCTCTATCTCATAAACTAAACTGTCCGTGTCGGTGAACAGTAGTTTGGCTTTGTCACCAAATTTTCGTTTGACGTAATCGTAGTGAAACTCGTACATCAATCGCTTGCTGACATCTAAGATGATCGGTCCGAGATAATAGTTTGTCGAACTTCAGATGCATCTTTTGCATGTGAACGGCCACTAGATTTTCGTCGAATATGGTTCGGTGTTTGTAATTGGGTTTCGCCACTAATTTTTTAGCTCTTTTCTCAGACGTGATGAGTCGAACGTCGGTTCTCTTCCTGATTTTTTCCATCGATTTGCTGTACACGCAGTTGTTCATGAGTTTGAAAAAATCTTTTTCGAAATCGTTCTCGGCTCGAGTTCTGAGATTCGTGTTGAGATCGATGTATTTTTTCATCCAAGGCTCTTCGTCGAATCGAATGATGTGATGTATGTCGACTAATTTCATCCCGTAATCGATGTACTGTTTCAAATTCTCGCTGTAGACGACGTAGTTACGTTTGTTAAATAAATTGGGAATGAGTTTTTCCTCATCTCCTTCGTTCGGTTCCATTCGTTCGGGAGCCAGCTGATAATCGTTGTGTGGACCGTGTAATTCTTCTGGATAGTTCAAATCGACTTCTAAAATGCAAGGATAGTCTCTCCATTTTTGCATCTCTTCCGGTTCCTTCACCCATTCGAAATTTCTAATCGGTAAAGGATGACTCATAGCACAACCGTACAGATTATTGGCGTCCCAATACTGTATGTATTTAGTCGACCATTTCGAATCGAAACCTTCTTTCATGTAAGGATTGTTAGCTTCAGAATATCTGTGAGAGATCATCGAGATGCCACCTCTCGCAGGCCTTTAGAACATGAGCAACATGTCCACGTTGGATAATAATTCCAATTGGACTTCGGTGGTCTTCAACAGAGCGTCCCACGCCAGACCGGGTGCGGTGAAATACCAAGCGGGATCCAGATTGTAATTTCGATGACAGACGTCTCGAAAATTTTCGAACACGTCTGCCAAGAGCAGAACGTCAGTCTTCAGATAGAGATCGTGATAATCTCTCATGGTTTTCATATCGAATGATTTCCACACGTTTTTGGCGTGTTTGTAATTCTCATCAGAAATATCGGATTCGTATAATTTCGAATAAAAATCTTCTTTCGAAGGTAGTGCGGTGTCTTTGAATCTCTTTAATCGTAAGGATAGACTCCTTTCCTCAACATGACGTCTACTCGTTCTCCGAAATGTTCGCTCGTGATTTTAAATTTATCCTTGCTCATGTTATCGACTAATTTTTCCAGAGCAGTCGACATGAATTTAAAACTGTCGATGAAACGTATGCATCTACGAATGGATTTCGTTTTTTCTTTCAACGTATTTCCATCGATTACTCTTTTCCTCTCCATGAGCTTCCATTTCATGAAGGAAATGTATCTTTCTTCGCTGTTCGCGATGCAATTTAATTCTTCGTGTGAGGTGCCGAGATTTTTCACGAACAGATGACTGTCGTAACCTGAGAGATTGTGAAACATCACCGGATAGAAAGTGGTGTCTCGATATTTTAAATTACACTTGCTGTGAGCCGGACCGCGATACAGACCTGTGTAATGATCGTGGTCTCTGACCTTCTTATTTTCCTCCGAATTCTCGTCGAACGATTGTCTGCATATGTGACATTCGGTGGCTCTGTTATTTTCGTCCTGCTGCTCTCGCGTGATGATCATTTTCGCCGGAGTTTTGAATTTGTCGTATAACATTTGAATTTTTGATTCTAACTCTTCCACGAACCTTTGAGCCACGTCGTCGTCTTCATGCTGTTTCATGTAGGTGAAGGGACCCATGTCGTGTTGCGAGTCGAAAGCGCATTTCACGTAAATGCAATAGCCTGAAGGTATGTGTTTTTGATATCTTTCGACATAACTTTGAAGAGCGTTGGGTTGACAGGAACTCATTTTCAGGGTGAAACATTCGAAATCGGCGTACACGACGAATGGTACTTTTAACCTTCTATTATGATTTTCAAACTTCACGATGGTGTTGGGTTTGGGCATTTCGACGGCGACACCTTGATTTTTGTTGCAATATTCCTGATGTTTCGCCAACGAGTCTTCGCTGTGAAACACGTTCATGCAATTGTAACATAAAGATATCTTTCCGTTATGATTATTATTTTGTTTCGACAGTAATTGGGTCGGATGTTTAACCCAACAATAATGACGATTGTCACCATTCGAAATCAATAATAAAATAATCGTCTTTTCTCTTCCGCGATACGAAGTCTGTCTGAGAGGATAGATCGTTCGATTTTTGTCGTCGTATCCTAAGACGTTCACCACTACGGTGGGATTTTGAACCTCGAAACGTTCGATGTGTTTTAACTCTGTTGGAAAAGTCACTCCGGTCCAATCGAGATTTTTAGAAGTTTCCTCGTAACGAGAAACTCTATCAGAGTTTATTTCGACAGGGTATAAAGCGGAGGTGACTGCCCATTTAAAACACTGTTCATCTTTATTTCTCATGTTGACCACGGTGTGTTTCTTAGTCAAGAAATACGGTAATTCCAAGTAGGAAGATCCTTTCAACAGTTCGTTTTTATTCATGTGAATTTCGAGTTTCAACACCTCACCGAACGTCCAATTACTACCTTCATGTTGATAATTCGCGAGAGACGTCAACATCTTGTCTTTCATCTTTTCGAAAACGTCCGATAGATCTGAACCTCGAAATACGGGTTCGACGTTAGATCTGAAATATGCATTTTTCCTGATGCTCTCGCCGGACTTCACATTGATTTTATTCATTATGCAATGGAGTATCACCTTAATTTTTAATCCCACGTTCATGTATTCGTGAAACAAATCCAATACTTCTTTCTTCACCCGTTTCATGAACAATTTCGGATCGACTTTCTTCAACGAGGGAATCACGTCGAAAGTTTTAAAAATGCCTTTGATCGCACTCTCCCATTCTATGGGTTTCGATTGGAATAGTTCCGCAACGAGTCGTGTTACATATTCTTCTCCTTTCTCTTCGTCAATTGCTCGTTGAATTTCGCTCGATATATCTCGTTTGTCTTGAATCTGAAGTGCATCACTCATTTTCGTTTTAGTTTTTCTTTTCTTTTCTTTGAAAACTTGATGTTCTTCAACGGCTTTTCATTTAGTCATCTTCTTATTTTTCACAACCGATGCATCTTTTGACGTCGTTGCTATCGACATTTCGTTTGCCTTTCTAGCGTTTCGCAAATATTCTTGTATGACTTCAATTTTTTTTTATTTAGTTCTATGATTTCTGAAATCTGAAATTTGTAATAGTATACAAATCTCGTTTAACTGAGGTATGGTTTTCTCATTTAAATTTACCATTGTTTTATCTGTTTGCTTCATTTGTAAGAATATTTATTTTTTTTTGGAATTTTGTATTAAATAATTTGTTAAAAAAGTTTTGCTTTTTTACTCTTTTTATATATATATAATAGAAAAAAAAAAAAAAGTTAAATTTTAAATTCAATTTTTTTTTCTTTAATGTGTTTTTATTCAAAAACAATTTAAGACCGCTTTTATTTCTCGCTCGCAAACCGAACACGTTTTCTCGTCTTCGGAATGACATTCTCTACAGTAACACAGGTGTGCGCACGGTAGAAACAAGACGTTTGCGACACCTTCGCAGACCAGACACTTGGTGGTGGACGTTTTACTCGGTTTGTTTTCGACGAGTGACGATAACTCGTCCGCTTCCGCCATGAATTTGATGAGATGTTCTAAAGTTATGAATTGAGACAGGGTCTTGTTCGCTTTGTTTAACGCATCATACAATTGTTCTCTGGTGTATCCGAGTTGTAACATATCCATCAATAATTTTTGGTTTTTATCTCTATCTCTCTCTTCATCTTGGATTTTGATCAATCCCAATGTTAGGATCTTGTTCAAATAATTGCATTCGCCTTTTTCAGTATTACTTATGTGTTCTAGTAAAGGTACATCGTGAGGTTCCCAATTCATCAAATGTATGTCACAACAAAAACATTTGACTTTGTCATCTCTACCCACGTAAACGAAACCCATGGCGGCTAAGTCTTCAGGTTTTTGAGCGAGATGTGAAGGCCAATTTTTAAACGTTTAAAGTCTTGCACGTTCTAGACTATAATTCGGATGTTTGGACTTGATCATTGTTTTTACCTCAAAATTGAGTTTGCAAGAATTTTTTTTTTTTAACTTTTATTTATATATAAAGAGAAATAAAGAGAAACTTTTTTTTAACAAATTATTATTTAAAATACAAAATTTAAAATATACATTATTTGCAAGAATTCATAAAAACCAAATAATCGATCATGACAACAACACCTAAAAGATGCGAATTGAAATTGAAACGAGACGAAAAGTATGAGAAATCCAGTTTTAATATCTATACATTACAACCACACGATCCCATCGAATTGAATGAGGTCGAGATGGTGGACTTAGAGCGCTACTACCACAAATATCGGATGTGTTTGAAAGTGGATGAAGCCACGCTCGATTTGTTTTACGAATACCAAAGCGAACTGCTGATTAATATCATCGTCGCCGAAGACAGAGAATTCGACAGGGGTGATTTATTGTTGTCCTATGGAGGTTACATATATCCAATAATCTCACCCGAACTCATGAAGAAATCAGGTGGTGAGAGCGCATTCGCCTATGAAAAAAACTCAAAAGAGTAAAGATAAACATTCACACCATTTTCGTATGTGGGAAAAATGACGAATGTCAACTTGCTAATAACGGACTTGGAAATATAAACAATAGAGAGATTGAAATTAAAATTTAACTTTTTATATATATATAAAGAGAAAAAAACTTTTACTAAAAAAATTTTACATTAAAGAAAATTAAAAATTAAAAAAAACAACTTTTTTATATATATAAAGAGTGAAAAAAAAAAAAAATTTTTAAACAAATTATTATTTAAATACTAAATAATCGATCATGAAGACAACAACACCTAAAAGATGCGAATTGAAATTGAAACGAGTCGAAACATATAAGAAATTCGGTAATAAAATCTATAGATTACAACGACACGATCCCATCGAATTGAACGAGGTCGAGACGAAGGGCTTAAAGCACAAATACGAGAAATATAAGATGCCTTTGAAATTGGATGAAGCCATGCTCGATTTGATTTATGAGTACCAAAGCGATCTGCAGAACATCATCATCGCCGAAGATAGAGAATTCGACAAGGATGATTTGTCGTTGCCCTATGGAAATTACATATTTCCAAACATCTCATTCGAACTCGTGAAGAAATTGGGTGGTGAGAGCGAGTTGACCGATGTAAAAAAACTCAAAAGAGTAAAGATAAACATTCAACACGTTTTCGAAAAAGGAGAAGACACGAGTGTCAACATGCTAATAACGGACTTGGAAATATAAACAATAGAGTGATTGATTTTTAGCGAAGAAAAATGAAAAAAGTAATAAGATCATCTTTAGATCTCATTACTTTTTTTTTTTTGTTGTTTTCCTTCTTCACTATCATCATAATATATTATAATATCGTTTCCTTTTCTCTCAAATTTCAGCGTTGATTCTTCTTTTTCTTTTTTTCTTTTTCTTTGTGATGTGATATGTTTATGGTAACATTTTTGTTTATCCGAATCATAATTATGAATGAATGTTGTGCATCTCTTGGTAACACTCGCATCATTACCATTCTCTTCAGAAGGTAGTGGTGATCGTGGAAAGCATCGTCTCATTCTCAACCGTCTATCCCATGCTTCATCTATCTCTTTCATTAGTTCTTTCCTTAGATATCCATCATTAGCGTCTAACCATTTTTTTATTTTTTCGCTCTCTGGCTCGCGATGTTCGTCATTATCGTCAAATTGTTTCTCCACCTTTTCATCCAGGTGATAAATTTGTTTCTCCACCTTTTTATCCATTTTAAATATATTATTTTATACTTTTTATGATTTTATATATTTTATATAATTTTATATTATAATAACATATTCAAAATCGGTATGTTCTTAAATGGCGAATTCTCACCGAGCAACAAACCCTTGCCGAGTCGCTCGACGTTCCGTCCACTCTTCAGATAGAGACCGTTTCCTCTCAGAGAGTTGCCACCTCTAACGGGTTCTAGATACAATCCTTTACCGCTGTCGTCTACGTGGACGCGACACACGGCTCCTCCCTTCTTAAAAAACAGTCCACTGCCACCCATTAATTTCTCAACTGCCGAACTAGCGAGTCCCGTGAGAGCTCCTACGCCGAGAGTCTTTCCGAGAAAGGGTAGCACCTTTGCAGTGAAGGGTAATGCTTTTGCAGCTATTCCTGCCAATAGCGGTAGGAAACCACCTTTCATTCTCAAATTGTATCTCAATTGAGCGGGACTCATTCTCACCGTCAACCCTCTTCCATCGCGAATCGCTTTCTCCATCCTTTTGATTTGACTTCTGGTCCAGGCGATCGAATCCTGACCGCCTCTCGTCAGATCTTCGTGAGTGAATTTGAATCTCACCACCTCGCCTCGAGTTGTTAATGCTCTCTTAAGTTTCTTCCTCTGTCCTGCGGATATGTTCACGTTTTTAACCACGTATTCTGTCATAATTCTGTTTTTTTTTTTTTTTTTTAAATATATTTACTTCAATTGTTTCTTGTTTAATAATTATATTAAAATAATTTTGTAAAAATTAATATTGCCGTTTATTTTATTTTTGTTATCTATATATATAATATATATTTTTTTTTTGCTTTTATATTTCTCTTATGTGAAATCGTATCATCACTCTCTCTCCGCGAAGATCTAACAGTTCACCATTTTGATACGTCAACATGGTTTTGAGACTATACAACGTGTCTAAAATCACTGGTTGATAAACTAAATTTCGAGGTCGCTCCACGATCTTATAACCCGGCGACACGTTTGGAAAGAAGGAATAGATCGTCGGTTGAGCGCTACCATTCACGTAGCTTCCAGCAATCACGTCCACGTTCACCAGAATGCTATTGACAGCGAGAATGTCGACCGTATTTTCAGATGCCGCGTGGCCTCGATACATCTTTCGATCGAATCCCAACATCTTGCCTATAGAATCGTCCGTGTTGAAATCCACTCGAAAATTATCTTCCAAATCCAACATCGTCTGTAAGGTATTAGGATTGGGAGTGAGTCTGATCTTGTTGCTTCCCTTTCCATCTGTCTTCATTCGCATCTGAATGTAATCGTTCAAATCGTCTATGTTGTAACTCCCTTTGGGAATTCGAATCTCCAACCAATCCGTTCCGTCGGAATACTTGAACGAGTTATTCTTTTCGGTGACGTTGGGAAAGGAATAATAAGTCTCCAGATTCACCAATGCCATCTCGTATCTTTTCTCTCTATTCAATTCGATGGAAGGTTCGAATTTCGTAGCGAATCGAGTCGAATCGCCACTCACCACGATTTGAATGGATTGTTTCACAGCCGTATTCTCGGCTATCCGTTCTAACAATTCTCCATGTTCGAACATTATATTTAATTTTATTTTATTTTTTTATTCAAAACTAATTATTTGAAGATTTATTATTTTTCTAATTTTTTTTTATTTTCACGCTCTATCTTATTATTATCATCGGAAACATAAAACTTGTTGAATCCGCACAGATATTTTCTGCGATTAAATTCACTTGTCAAATCGATCACGACGAAATTGTAAAGTCCACCATCCCAAACCCTCTTGCAGAATCTCCTGAATTCCGCAGTGCTCATGTCGTTTGCGACGTGATTGCCGTAGATGTGATTGAGATTCTTGAGATCTTGGCAAAAGAGACATAGAAAATTAGCGTTCTCCCTTATCGTCTGTCTGGGCAATCGAAAATAATTCTGCGACAGGTAGAAACAGTCCACGTTGCTGTGTCGACCCCTAATGTAATACGATTCGCATCGGTTCTGTCTCTCCAAAAGCAGATCGTCGAAAATCATGAGATTCTTATCTTCTGATTTCAGTTTTCTAGGATCCGGAACGTTGCTAGCGTTCTCATAAAATCGACACTCGACATTCGAAGATGCATTTCTCTTCATCAGCTCCGTCGCCGCGCCGTCCAAAATGGTCGAGAGTGGAGCTCCACTCTTGTCGAATTCCTCCCTACTGTCAAAGATTCTGGCTATGACGTCCTTGGGCAATCTGCGATCCATGCACTCTCGAAGCAATCTGTATTCGGGTTGAAACAAGCTCTTGCCAAACACGAACAATCTGTCGTAATCCAACCAGTCGGGTCGGGACAACAGATTCATCAACAGATTGGTCTTTCCACAATTCGATTTTCCCACTATCAAGCCTCTTATGCTCTTGGGAAAGAACTCGTTATTCGACCTCTTGGTCGCAGCGTCGTTCCAAGACATATCTTTAATGTTCATCTTTGTTTTATTTTGTTTGTTATTTTAGATTCTTTTCAAACACAAATTTTTTTTTATGTTTTTCAAACTCTGTTTTTTAATGTTATTATTATTTATTTATATCGCACCGTCGCGAGTTCTCTTCAATCCGGATCCACTCGTCATTTTGGCTAAATCTTGTATGGGCACCACAGCATCCTTAAAATCTTTCCAACTTTTTGGCGTTCGCTCTAACGCAGCTCGCTTCGCCGGCGGACTGATCAACTTGTCGATCAATGCGTCGGCTGCCCTCTTGCCAGCCACAGAAGCTATCCTACCACTGGCTTCGGAAGTGGCTTTCTTACCAGCATCCAAAGCCGTCTTCTTACCGACCTCAAACGCGGTCGATGCGAGTTTTCTACCCGCATTGCTCGTGAACGCTCGCATTATAGAATGTAAGTTCTGACGTATCCCCTGTTCTTTATCACCAACATATTTTATTTTTATGATATATTTTTTTGTTTTTTTCACTGGTAAATCGTTTTGTCGTTTTTAAATACTTTTATTATTCTAGTGTAAGAATTTACTGTTTTATTTTTGTTTGTTTGTTTGTTTGTTTCTCTCTACTTATTATATACACATCAATCCTTCAATTCGTTCATCAGCCTTTTATACTGGTTTTTATTCAAAACCTTCTGTCTTAACAATTCGTCAGATATAGCAACTATCTGATTATTTAATCCCGTGTTACCAGCTCGTCTGCTCACCATCAACAAACTCAATCTCTGAACAGAGCATCGGAATCGCTCGGAAGAAAAGTGGTTTTCACCCCTTTGCCAGTCACCGATTCGATGAACTTCTTGTTCATGTCCCATATGGGTTTCACCACTTTCGTCCATTTGTAACCTCTGTTGCCTTTAGGTCTCGTCTCTCTGGGATCGTTATTTCTCTTCATGGCGTGGGTCTGGACCAGAATGTCTCCGTAATTGTCGAAATCCTGTTCCGTGTAATCGCCGGGCTTGTCGTAAAGGAGCAATCTGCACAGACCATCAGTTACTTTATATTTATTCGAACCCACGATCAATTCATCATCATCCATTTCCACTTCCGTATCACCTACAAAAGTTCTAACCTCAGAATCCTTATAAATTCCATACGACTGATCTCTCTTACCACCATCATCATCGGATGACGCGACGCTACTAGTGGTGATAGTCGAAGCCGTATCGTCACTCTCGCTCAAATCTGTTTAATTCCCGTGGGAACGTAATCCGGTGTAGATTGAATGGAATACCGATTTCCAATACTAGGAGGCAACGAACCCATTCTCAAAGAACTCTCCTTTATGGGTCTCAATTCTTCAACTATCTCCTTCCTGCTTCGCTCTTGACCCTCCGTCACGGGTTTAAATATTTTTGTGGCTTCGCGTCTGAGTTCCATCTCACCAAGACGTCTGCTTCTGTCAGCAGACTGAATGCTCTTCTTAGCACGTTCATACTCGCCTAAAATTAAATCTCGGCGTCTAGGATCCATCTGTAAAAACATCTTTCGTTTTAATTGTTTTTATTATTTTCAAAATTGAATGTTTAATTATATTTTTTTTTTTTATGTTTTAAGTAATAAAAATCTCTTTCCGTCTTAATATATAATAATCTGAAAATATTCACATCTCAACTGACTGTGTTAATTGAAGTTTAAAAAATACGTTTAAACAGTACATGACAAACCGGTTTCTGATTTAACGCATTTTGACAGTAGTTTTTACATTTGTCAAAAGATTTTTCATTCACACATCAATTCACTGAGTGTCGAATTAAGAGAGAATCCTTTTGATGACTGCGATTGCTATCATGAATATATTAAAAATTTTACCACTCAAAACCTAATTGAGCGGAAAATGCATTTTAATTTTCTCATAGTGGGGAATTCCCCTAATGACGTCATAAATGGGAAAAACCCACCGCCTCAAAACAATTGCGGGTTCTGGATCATCTGTCTCAACACAATTGCGGGTTCTGAATCGCTGATCTAGAGTCCCCAAAACTGTTTTTTGATGATGACTCAGAATTTTTTGCTTTTGATCATGTTTGCCAATGATGGATCGATGGTCTGATCTGCAATGGGAACGTCGACAAAAAATTACGTACAAGATACAAGCGAAGATGTACAATTTCACCCTTTTTTTAAAAACGCACGTTCACCACGAGTATTTGAACGTTAAAAGTGTGATCTAGGAGTCACAACTGTACATGGGGGGGGGGGGGGATTCAAGATCATCTACAGTTTTGTGAACAAGTGTGTGATTTAACACTGAATTCCACGTTGGTGAACGCATCGTGTGCGTATTTTGTACACGTACATGTACAAGTGATAGTAAACTCTCAGTTATTACCTACTTACATGTACCAGATCACCTGAAAGATTACTTTGAAGAGATGACACCTATCTTCAAGAATACAGATATTTCCATAGATGATATTGGTGAACACATGAAGTCCTTTGCTGAGAAGAATGGAATGATGAAGAAACCCTGTAGAAGATTGATCGGAAGCTATGTAGCAGAAAAAATGTTGTTTGCAACCCCTTTACTGCAGTGGTACCTCCAGCATGGTATTGAAGTTGACCACGTCTATCAAGTTATCCAATATAAACCAAGAAGATGTTTTGAAAAATTTGGAGATGAAGTATCTGAAGCAAGAAGACAAGGAGATGTTGACCCTGACAAGTCGATCGTTGCTGACACCATGAAGCTGTGGGTAAATTCTGGATATGGCAAAACCGTCACCAACAAAGAGAAGCATCGACGTGTGTGCTATTGCGACGACGAAGAAGTCACCAAAGCTGTAAATGACATGTTCTTCAGAGCCTTGAATCCATTAGATGAAACTTTATATGAAGTTGAACTGAACAAGAAGACCATCAAGTTGGATCTGCAACTCCACATCGGATTCTTTGTTTATCAGTATGCGAAACTCCGGATGCTTCAGTTCTATTATGATGTCATCGATACTTTTATCAGCTGCCAAGATTTCGAATATGCTGAAATGGACACAGATTCTGCATATCTATGTACCTCGTCACCATCCATAGATGAATTAGTGAAACCAGAGAAGAGAGTAGAATTTTACAAAGAAAATCACAAGTGGTTTCCATCAGAGTGTTGTGATTTCCACAGAGATGATTATGTGAAAACCAAATTAGAAGGCAAAGAATGGCTGTCACCCTCATGTTGCCAGAAAAGAAAGCGTTTTGACAGGAGAACTCCAGGCTTGTTCAAGGTAGAATGGCAAGGAACCGGCATTGTTGGATTGTGTAGAAAAACATATTATTGTTTCAGTCCCACCAATAAATATAGCTGTAAAGGAATCAGCAAACGCCACAATGATTTGACGAAAGACAGATATTTGCAAGTTTTGAAGACTCAACAAAGTGGATCTGGCATCAACCGAGGATTTGTGATGAATGACAACACCATGTATACCTACAAGCCGAGCAGAGATGGACTATCGTATTTCTACCCAAAATGAAGAGTTTTAGAAGATGGAGTTAGCACCATACCACTAAAGATTTAAAGAAGAAACAATTGAGTGAGTGTCATATTTTTCTACAACCTGAACAAAGTCTAGCTTTTGCCTACAAAAAGTCTTATTTAGTTGACCGAAAAATTCCTAAAAACCGAAATGGTTTTTAGGTGGTCTACTCAATCATGTAAGGCTCATCAAATTTTTAAAGTCCTATATGGCATTCTCTAAAGTCCTTTATGGCAGTCCTCATAAGTCCTTTATGGCAGTTTTTTCTCTAATTAAAAAGTCCTATATGGCATTCTCTAAAGTCCTTTATGGCAGTCCTCATAATGTCCTATATGGCAGTTTTTATCTCTAATTAAAAAGTCCTATACGGCATTCTCTAAAGTCCTTTATGGCAGTTTTTTCTTTCTCTAATTACAAAGTCCTATATGGCATTCTCTAAAGTCCTCATAAAGTCCTTTATGGCAGTATTTTTCTCTAAGTAAAAAGTCCTATATGGCATTCTCTAAAGTCCTTTATGGCAGTCCTCATAAGTCCTTTATGGCAGTTTTTTCTCTAATTAAAAAGTCCTATATGGCATTCTCTAAAGTCCTTTATGGCAGTCCTCATAATGTCCTATATGGCAGTTTTTATCTCTAATTAAAAAGTCCTATACGGCATTCTCTAAAGTCCTTTATGGCAGTTTTTTCTTTATCTAATTACAAAGTCCTATATGGCATTCTCTAAAGTCCTCATAAAGTCCTTTATGGCAGTATTTTTCTCTAAGTAAAAAGTCCTATATGGCAGTCTTCATAAAGTCCTGTATGGCATTCTCTAAAGTCCTTTATGGCAGTCCTCATAGAGTCCTATATGACATTCTCTAAAGTCATTTATGGCAAGTCCTCATAAAGTCCTATATGGCAAGTTTTTCTCTAATTAAAAAAGTCCTATATGGCAGTCCTAAAAAAAATCCTAAATGGCAAGTCTTAGAAGGTCATATATTTTTCTAGCATAAAGATTTTTCAATTTTTTTTTATTTATTCTAATACAGAGAGTTTTTTTCATCATCATCTTCATCATCATCATGTTCCTGGTATACTTTAGGCTAACCCTATTGGAAGTGGAGGATACTTCTTTATTCCAAACTTTTTAGTTTCATTCAAAACTTAGTTTCATTCAAAACTTTTCAGTTCCATTTATTTTAAAAAATGTTGATTCATGGTATCTTTTAGGTTACACCTATTGGAACCAGATGATACTTCTTTATTCCAAACTTAGTTTCATTCAAAACTTTTTAGTTCCATTTATTTTAAAAAATGTTGATTCATGGTAACTTTTAGGTTACACCTATTGGAACCAGATGATACTTCTTTATTCCAAACTTTTTAGTTTCATTTCATTTTTTTTAAAAAAAAAAGAAGTTGATTCCTGGTGTCTTTTAGGCTACCCCTATTGTATAACCAAAGGAATAAATCATCATCATCATCATCATTACTAAGAAATTCTCTGTTGTGAATATTTAAAAGAAATGAGAAATGTTTATGATAGAAAAACTGAATTGTGCTAAAATGGACATGTTGTTTTATTTTTTAATGAACAAACAAACAAACAAAAATTCCCTTAAAGAGGATACAAACTGTAGGTAGGAAAGCTATTTGACTTATCTCCATTGGACAGAGGTTTGTAGCTTGACCTGTCCCAAGCCAGTATAAAATGTAGAGGGCCATATCCTACAGTTTAAGGATCAAGATTGCAGTTTGATCGCCAAACTGACCAATCAGATCGAAATTAATCAACCAATCAAATTTCTGTAATCCCATTGTGTTTCTTTCCCATTGACTTCTATACTAATTTTCTAAATTTTCCAACTTTAACCTATAATCCTATAGGAAACAAACACAAACCCCAACCAAGAATCAAAAACTCAATCAAAATTTGTTGAACTGGGGTAATGTTTTCAATCACGTCCGTCAAAGAGATATAAGATTAGGCAGAGCATGGACTTGGCATCATTCACGATCGAACCATTGACCAGAGAAGATGTTCCGAATTGGCACCAAGCAGACTTATGCTAACGTTACCCAGTACCAGGGTGAACTGAAGATTCATCTCAGAAGATACTTTGAGGGAAAAAGACCAGAAACCTTATCCTACGAAGACTGGTATTGCTCTATCTTTAGAAGAATTGAATGCCTTGAAATCTCAAATAGAAGAAGTAGATGCAGCCATCAAAACCCAACAAACAACTTTAACTGAAGTTCCTGAAGACACTAAACCTACTAACCATGAAGACTTAAAAAAAAAACAAAACAATTCAAGAACCACCTTTGAAGAAAAAAAGATCTCAGTGAGAATAACCCAACCACAACCATTGATCGTTGATGAAATTGATAGTGAACTCAGGCAATTTCGCTTGCAACATGAACTTTGCTTGGCATATGTTCATTATGTCGAAGAGAACATTGACGCTGTAGTGAAAGAAAAATGCTATGGACGTACAGTCGATCACCCAAGTCAGATTCAGCATAATGTATGCCTAATGATGTCTGAAGAAGAGAAGATTATAACATGTTTTAGTGAAGCACTTGAAAGAGTTAACAAGAATGATGTTCATCTACTGTGGCACCATAATACTTCTGGAATGAATCCACCACCAGTACAGAAAGAGTATGAAGATATGTTCGAGAAACCTCTTACAAATGAACAGAGACGTTGTATTATGAATTTGGTGATTGAATTCATGACCGTCAATAAACCACTCAGTCTGAAGATGTAAATAGATGTTGTAAATAGATGTTTGTTTTTTATAAAAAAAAGAAAAAAAAGAAGAGAAAAAGTATAAAATGAAGAAACAAGAAAAAAAGGTGGTAATGACGCTTAAGTTATTTGATGTTTATCTTCTTGACAAATATCAAACAAACTTAACCTGCCCCCAGCCAGTAAATCAGAGGGCCACCAATTTTAAATATTTTTGGATGACGGTCATATTGACCACCTCTCCAAAAGGTATAAAAGGGGAGTAGTACCCGCGTTCAGTGGGGGACCACCTCCCCAGATGGTATAAAAGAAAGTAGTACCCACATAGAACAACAAAGATGGATCCTCGTTGGAAGCATCCATTCACTTGTTTATTGTGTGGTCCCACGGGTAGTGGTAAATCCTCCTTTGTAAATCGGGTTATTCAAAACATTCAAAATATTATATCACCTGTTCCAAGTCACATCATTTGGTGTTATAGTGAATGGCAACCATTATACAATACTTTACCCCAAGTAGAATTCATAGAGGGTCTCCCTCAAGAATTAAAATCTGATAGTTTAGTCATATTGGATGATATAATGCAGATGTTTGAGTGTCTAGATTATTTGCTAAAGGTAGTCATCACCGTAACATTAGTGTGATGTACATTGTTCAAAATTTATTCGACAAAAATAAAGTCCATAGGACTGTAGCTCTCAATAGTCATTACATGATCTTGTTTAAAAATCCTAGGGATCGTTCTCAGATCTCACACTTGGCAGCACAGATGTATCCTGGTTATTCCAAGTTTCTGAGAGAAGTTTTCGAAGATGCCACTTCGACACCATATGGTTACCTTTTAATAGATCTCAAACAAGATACTTCTGAACACATGAGATTAAGAAGTCAAATTTTTCCTGGGGAAACCCAATATGTGTACCTCCGAAAAGTATAAAAGGGGAGCAACAAGTCTGACTCGAGTCAGAAGCATGTCTGACCGTCTCAAGCACAACATCGCTCTTCTCAAGGTTCTTATTAAATCGAAACCCGCACTCGTCAAATCCGTACTAAAACATGCAGACAAAGAATTGATTACTTGTTTGTGTGACTGTGCCTCGAATATACTGAAGGGAGCAGTACCTCTGACCAAAGCACAGAGAACCAAACTCGTTCGTCAGAAACAACTAGTGAGGGCAGTGGCAAATTAAGGTACCTCTGACAAAAAGAGGAGACAAATCTTGCAGAAAGGGGGATTCTTGGGGGCATTGCTACCTCCTGTACTATTGGGTGCTGTTAAAGGTATATTTGGATGATGGAATATGCAAAGAAGATGGCTTTGGTAGAACCAAAGTTATTGGAACGTCTACAAGAGACTCCAAGACAACCGAATGAACTGGCTGTTTCATCACTGGATAGAGAAATGAGAGATATTCTCGATGCCCTTTTTCTTTCGGCTGATGAAAAGATGACTCAATATAATCAAATTTTACAAAGATACTTGACATTTCAACAAAAGGTAATGGCTCCTCGACCAATTAAAGTCGAATTCGAGAAAGATAATAAAGACGAAGACATTCTCGATTCTGTACCTATGACAATGAAGAGAAAAGGAAAGTTGTTGTTGAATCGTATTAGAAGTGACCCAAATATATCTTGGAATCAGAAGGTTGAATTGGTCTACAAAGATCAAAAAGTGGTAGGGTCGAATGTAACAGATCTTCTAAACGATTTACTTAGAAGACGAAAATCTTTCCAACCAAAGGGATGGGAAGTGTTAGCCGAAGCTTTGAGAGATAGTAACATACCCCAAGAATTAATTGGTCATAAAGAACGTTGGGATTTTATGAAACAGGCACCGATAAAGTCGGAACCTAAACAACCAAAGAAAACAGAAACACCAAAGTGGACCGAAAAAGGGTATAAATAGAGTTGACACTTGAACAAGGCAGTCATGGAAGCATTGTACTATGATTCTGAAGTGCCTGGTAATTTTGGTGGTGTAGACGCTCTTCGTAGAGCGTCCAAGAAAAAGACTAAACAAGTTGTAAAATGGTTAGAGACTCAAGACACATACACTCTTCACAAACCTGTTCGTTGTACATTTCCTAGAAGGAAAATAATAGTTAGTGGTATAGATGCACAATGGCAAGCTGACTTGGTAGATGTTTCAAACATAAGTAAATTCAACAAAAACATAAAATGTTTGTTGACATGTATAGATGTGTTTAGTAAATATGCTTGGGTCATACCCCTCAAAAACAAACTTGGTGATTCCATCGTGAAAGCTTTTAGTAAAATTTTCAAACAAGGTCGTAAACCAGAAAAATTACAAACTGATCAAGGCAAAGAATTTCTAAACAGAAAATTTCAGAATTTTCTCAAAGATCACAAAGTCGAATTTTTTACTACACAAAATGTGGAAACAAAATGTTCCATAGTAGAATGATTCAATAGAACTTTGAAAACCAAGATGTGGAAATATTTTACCAAGAATGACACACTAACTTTTCCACTTCAAAACTTGGTGAAATCATATAATCATTCTCATCATCGTAGTATAGGTATGGCCCCCATTGCCGTGAACTTTGAAAATCAAGAAGAGGTTTGGCAAAGGTTGTATGGACAACCCATAAAACACAAGACACCAAAGTACAAAGTAGGAGACAGAGTGAGAATCAATAAAGTTAAGAAAACTTTTGAGAAAGGTTATTTGCCCAATTGGACCGAAGAGTTATTCACAGTAGTAGACATCAAAAAAGGATATCCAGTGACATACATCTTACAAGATGATAATGGGGAAGTACTGAAAGGGTCGTTCTACACTGAAGAGCTTCAGCGAGTTTCACATAAAACTATTTACAAAATCGAACACGTACTCAAGAAACGTGGTCGAGGTAAGAAAAGGGGAATTGTTCGTAAAGTGGTTGGGATACCCAACTTCGTTCAATTCGTGGATCAAGCAGAGTCAGCTCACCTATAAAAGGAAGTGAACCTCTGAGGTTTCTTCAAAAATGGAAGAAGGATCGAACGGTTTTTGGCCTCTGTTTGGCAAGTTTTAGTAAAAATTTCACAAATAATCATTTTGTATATCATCATCATTACCAGTGTCGTTAATCTCATTCTCTAGAACACAGACAACAAGTTGTGGACTGCTCTCTTGAGTAGTAGCATAGGATATATGTGTTACCAAATCCAACCATTAAGAAAAAGTAATGTTTTATTTGACTCTACCAAGTAATAGTTCTATGAACGTGTTTCCAGAAACCACGTTGACTACGTACATCACTCAGTTATCACAACCAGTGAATCTTACGGGAGAATGGGGAGTACATGTAGGTCTGGCAGAGATTTAGTATCCAAATACTTGGTTCAATATTCGTGGAGAAGAAGCTTTGGTTACAGTGTTCTGGTCTTCGAAAAAGAATTACCGACTTACTCTCAAGGAAGGTCGTTATTCGGATCCCATTGATGTGATACGAGCTATCAATGGTGTTAAAGAATTATTCTTGCCTCGTCACGATAAGGTAGCTTTTGAACTGGATGAAGTGACTGGTAAAGTTCGTATCACGGTACGTGGTGGAGTCGTGGTCACATTGAGCCCTACTCTTCAAAATATTTTGGGATTTAATGAGTGTGTTTTTAAATCAGGAACTTACAACTCTTCCAGAGTTGCCGATGTCAACCAAGGATTTTAGTCACTCTATGTATACTGTGACTTAGTTCGTGACCAAGTCGAAGGAGATACAAGAATACCACTTCTTCGTATCGTACCCATGCGTGGAAAATATGGGATTATCATCCTTAAAACATTTGAGAATGTGTATTATGTACCAGTGGAACGAAAAAAATTCAGTACCGTCCAGGTGTATATAAGGGGTGACACAGGAGCCATAGTACCATTCGAGTTCGGGAAAGTGACAGTGACACTTCATTTCAGAAATCGTAGATCTCTTCATTTCACATAAACATGACTTACTGTTGTAAGTCCAAATTATACGAAGAATGTTACACGAAACAAGCTGGGAACGGTCTACCGGCTTTTTCTGGAGCTCAAATACAGAGAGGATATGGTTTGGAAAGTATATTGGGAGGACTGAAGAATATGGTGTTACCTTTATTGAAAACTACAGCCAGGACCGTGGGAAAACAGCTCGTGAGAAAAGGAGCAGCCTTTGCCGAAGAAGTTATTGAAGGGAAAAATGTAAAAAAGGCAGCAATCAAAAGAGTCAAAGAGGCTGGTGCAGAAGCTTGGAATGAAGTGGTTGGTGGTTCAAAACCACCCGGCAGGAAAATTATAAAAGGCCCGTACCACGCAAAACTAGCAAATCGACAAAAAGAAGGAGAACTGTTCAGACCCAAGACCATCTCGGTGCATGATGTCTCTCATTAATGAAAAATCTTGTGAGTGTGTTAACAGTGAATTCGACTTGTTTTCTATACCACCAACACAGACTAGTGTGGAACATGGGCAATGGGTAGAACACAGGCCTTTGGCGACTATAGGAAACAGCGGTCCAATAGAATTCCACATTGCGGGATTGGGAGATGATTATTTGAATTTGGCACAGACATACTTGTATGTTAAAGCAACGGTTGTAGATTCCAATGGGGCATCAATTGAACCCGATGCCAAAGTGGGCCCAGTCAATTTATGGATGCATTCCTTATTTAATCAAACCGATATCAGCTTGAATGAAAAACTGGTATCTCCTTCCAACAACACTTATCACTACAGAGCTTTCATAGAAACTTTGTTGAGTTATGGACCAGCTGTCAAGAAGCCACAACTGACTAATGCATTATGGTACAAGGATACGGCCGGGCACATGGAAGTTTGACAGATGATAACAAGGGATTTCTTCTTCGAAAGAAATGTATAGAGAAAAGTAAAATCGTGGACATGACTGGAAGATTACATTTGGACATGTTTTTCCAAACTCGTTACTTGCTGAATGGAGTTAATGTTCATGTTAAAATGAATAGAGCCAAAGATGCGTTCGCATTGATGGCCGACATCGATACATACAATATCAAAATTCTAGATGTATCCATGTTTGTACGCAAAGAGAGACTCCAATCATTCGTGAGAATGGCTCACGAGAAAGCACTAACAAAAGCAACTGCAAAATATCCTATCGACCGTGTGGAAACCAAGGGGTTTTCAGTGCCGAAAGGAAATCTGAGCATTACACAAGGAAACATATTTTTAGGCCAACTACCTAAACGCATCGTGGAGGGATGTGTAGACAACGATGCTTTCAATGGAAATTTTTCAAAGAATCCATATAATTTCAAGAACTACAAAAAAAAAACTACAAAATCAATTACTTGGCTTTGTACGTGGATGGGCAGCAGATTCCAGCCAAACCATTACAACCTAGATTCGAACAACACGAAGTGGCGAGATGTTATGCGACTCTGTTCCAAGGAACTAGACAAATGTATGAGAATAAAGGAAACCACATCAGCCGAGAAGAGTACATAAATGGATACACCCTATTCGTATTCGACCTGACTCCAGATCTATCACATGGACAACACTTCGATCTGGTGAAGAGAGGAAACTTGAGACTAGAAGTCCATTTCGAAAACCCATTACCAACCACAATCAACGTACTGGTGTATGCAGAATTCCAGAACATCATAGAAGTGGATAAGAATAGACAAGTAATCTTCGATTACTCAACATGAAGATAAAAAGGACTGAAGAATGTTCACTATTCCATGTTTGATCAGGATGGCACTTAATGATTATCAATCAAGAAACCAAGAAACAAGAAATCCAAGAGACTTTGTAAAGAGAATGAGCGTTTCATTCGAAACGTATTTTCGTGATGTTCCACCACCAGTACTGGAGCAGTTATTACGTGGAGAAGAAAAAATAAGAAAGACAACAGAACAAAGACCACCAAAACACATCAAGTATGCATTGGAGGAAAATCGTCTCAAGACATTACAATTCATGTTACAAAGTGAAACTGTGAAAACCCCGAATGAACTGACAAAAGCTGGATTCTTTTATTTGGGGACAGGAGACAGAACTCAATGTTTTCGTTGTGGTATTATTGTTCGTTTCTGGGAAAGAGAAGATGATGTTATAGAAGAACACAGAAAATATTCTCCAGACTGTTATTACATTCATAATTTACCACCTGAATTCATGGACGTTGAAAAAGAAGAAGAAATGGCCATCAAAGAAGAAGAAATGGACACATCATTTCAAGAAGAAGATTCACGGAGGACAAAATGTAGTGTGTGTTTATTAGCTGAAGCCAATGTCGCTCCGCGACCATGTAACCATTTGTGCCTGTGCAAAGACTGCTGTAAACCACTGAGAAAATGTCCAATCTGCAGAAAGACTGTTTATGAATATCTGACAATCTACATACCATAAAAAGATGTATTTTTGTTGTTGAATAAAAGAAATTAAATTGTAAAAAACTGTGTTGTTATTTTTTAACAAATCCAAAAAGGTATTCTCAAAAACCGAAATGAGGGATAGTAAATGAGACCTCGTACGACACATCTCTTAGCTTAACATATGGGCCTCACATGAGTATATGGTGGAACTTAGCTTCATGGCCTTCATGTACACATATGGGTCCTACTTGTAATTTAAATAATGGATTCTGGGTAAATTTGTCCTATAGCACTACATGCTATTCTTATTGGGGAAAATAAATCATGGGATCCAAAAAAGGGATTATGGGAACATTACTCTACTTCAATCGAACACACCCCAGGCACCCCCTCGGTACTACGTGCTACTATTATAACCAAAAGTTTCGCGATCCTAAATAGGATTCTGAAAGAATTCGAAATAGTACAACTTGACGGGTTGTTTGTGGTAATTAAACGAGGATTCTGGGAAAATCCGAACCAGAAAAATACTCTTCTACAAAGGAACACATCCCCGGTACCCTCTCGGTACTATAGCACCACGTGCTAAGCAGATAAAATGGGAAATCCGTATCAAATAAAGTCAATTTTGGTGATTTGGGATAGATTTTGGTGATTTGGAGGGATTGTCGGGTTGTTTGTGGTAATTAGATTTACTCCGATTTAATCGAACATACCCTCCGAACATACTCCGTCTTATTGCAGAAAAATTAGGTAACATTTCAACCATGTGCTACCATAGAAACCAAGATGGCGGCCTCCAGTATACAAAATGGACGACGGAAACACGTATCACCCAAACAACAAGCGCTGCGCTTGCGCACTAACACCACGTATCACTATGGAGATGACGTCACGACATGGCCGCTCACGCGGGTTACCATGACAACACAACATGGCGGCACTGGGTCACGTGACATGACGTCACTTCCGGGGTCCCCCAAATATTCCCTCAAAAACCCGAGACATAATATTTACGTTACTTTTGAACTACTGTATTATATGGGTTAACAAAGAAACAAACTTGCTCCAAAACAGGCAAACATTGCCACAGTAACTCACATCAATTATATGAGACAGAGTAAAGCATGCAAGTTACTTGCTGACAAACTTGTTTACTTGCATGATCATACTGTATCAGTGGCTGGAAATGGTCATTCTTAACCCTTTACCCATTGTGGGTAGCAGACGATACTTGCAAAATAAATTCATGAATTACTAAAAAAAACCATTGCGAATGGCCTCTCGTTCAAATGAGGGGTCATAAGCTTTGTTTTTGAGAGAAAAACTGAAAACATAATAAATTGGAATGAAGATTTTTGTATATAGGCCTAGTCGGTTTTGTTTGTTACGTTGTGTAAAGGGTTCATGCTGTAAATCATCAACGGAATGGCAGTTATTCAGATATCTATTTGGACAAATGATTAATCGGTGAACCAAGGTTAATCTACGTGATTAATCGCTCATGAAAACCTCTTAACGGTTTCAGCTCTAACACATACACAAAATGGAACCCTATACATACAGGATCCACTAACATAGGGGATTAGTTATTACTTCTCATTTTAATTTTTCCCATTATATTTTTTATTTTTTCTACATTGCGCAAGTGTGGTATTCTCAGGCAGTAATAAGGGGGATTCTCGAATAGTGACGGCGAAAGTACTTCTCTTTAAGTTGTGACTGGCGAATGATCAAACAAGCTACCGCGGGATGAGATCGTTTTGCGCAGACGAAAATAGACTCTCAGCAGAGATTTATCATTTTGTAAGTATTTAGCAATAAATGTTGCATCAAAATTGTCGAATTCGTTTGGCTAACGAAGAACTCGTGCCTGTTGGGATAACCCCTGGGCGTCCTGGTCGTTCGTATGGAAGGGATAGGCCCGACACACAGAGGCAGACTGGGAGGGTGAACGTTACACAAGCATAAATATTTCTGAATTTATGGCGTATTTCTGTATTTGACAACCACGTCTGCAAAACATTTCGTTCAGAAATCCCATCGACATTTTTAGAAGACAACGGGATGTCGCCTTTGGTTGATGCCGTTTACCAAGTCACGGTAATCTCGCAAAAATGCAGGATTCAGAAGAAGTACAGATAAAAACAGTTTATTTGACGCAATCACTCTGCTCGTTCGCCAGAAATTATTCGTTTATGAAGAATCATAGTCTATTGTCAGGAATGAAACTTGGAACTCAATCGATTAAATAAAAAGCAAATATAACCTTGGAGGAATTTTGATTGAAAATCCAATTTTCGGACTAAGGAAACTGTTTCCTTGATTATGTCGAAGAAATTGAATCAAATCTGTGTGGGTAACAGGTTGATCCATTGGAAAAAGTCTTTGACTCCGTTACAAATTTTATCGACCGAATTCAGATAGAGGCTTTTAACTGGGATTCACCGTTTTCAATGCTATCAGTAATGATGTAGTATTACGGTGCTACTAAACGCCGAACACAACCAAACACAAATAAAGTAATGGTACAAGTGTTAAATAAAGTTAATATATTGGTAAATCGGGACATCGGTATCATATATATTCCAAATTTCAAGTAGGTCTGTTCACTCAAAGTGATTTTATTAACATTTTTATTTCACCTGTTCGGCTGAAAGTTCGGTAAAATTAGCTAGTGTTCGGCGTTTAAAAGCCCCAATCTACCAATATACCAACTTTATTTGACACTTATCCCATTATTTTATTTGTGTCGTGTTCGGCGTTTAGTAACTCCCGTCGAGGTATGCCACCACCTCCAATAGTGAACGAAAATTTCGATGGCCAAGGGAATGAAAGCGATAACTTATGAGTGCATATTACGCCTTTTTCCTTAGAAGTACTTTTTATACCCCCCGCCTACCAGGTGGTCTTATATAGTATTTCGTCGTGTCAGTCCTTCAGTCCGTCGCGACATTGTATCATACTCTACTCTCACACCTTTCAAGACAGCCACCAGAAAGCAAAACTACATTCAGCACATTATTACCATGTTAAAAAGTCAGACGACTCTGTTATTGCCCTTTATCAACTTAGAAATTTTCAAGTGTTTTTTAACCCTTAAGTCCTCAGATTAATTTTAAAGTATTTATGACCTTTTTCTGCTTACATAGTTATTGATGACTTGGCAGTGGTTCTACATCACTGCTGGCTGCCTATACAGGCAGCCAGCAGTGATGTAGAACCACTGCCAGGGAAAATTCAGTCTACACACAAGAGTAATAAAAAATATTACACAAGGGAGCACCTGCTTCAATGCAATATAAAAGTGGCGGTTTGGGGCTATATGGGGGCTTAAGGGTTAATTGAGGGTACCTTCGTGGGGTAATCAACTCCTCCCACAATTGCTAATGTAGAGAGTTGAAACTTTAGGATATGGTTACACATGCCTTGAACATCTACAACGTCTATAAAAGTTGCAGAAAAAATATTTTTAACAAAATTATTGCCCTTTTAGGGCTGTCACGATTTTTTAATTTAGGAATCGATTAATCGTCGCAAATAATCGATAATAATCGATTAATCGTACCTAGATGACCCTCCTCCTCCCTCTCGTTACAAATGAAGTTGAAATTAGCTAACCGACCTCAAGTAAACAACGAAGACGATCCTCTTTTAGGTACTTTCAAAAATTTGATGTTCCGAACTATTGAACCGTCAGTCTAATAATCAAGACCGGTCGTCAGTTGCGAACTTCGCAATTGCCAACCAGTGTTGATTATTACACTGACGGTTCAAAAGTTCAGAACATCAAAGCTTTGATTTACCTGAAAGAGAAATGCTTCTAACTGCTTCTCGAGGTTTAACGTCGACGTTCTTGACCGTTTACCTTTTGCAACAATAGTTTTTTCATCCAATTTTTTTTCAATTATTAAACGTCCAAAACGGGGTGAAATTTAGCAATTCGTCGACAACGAAACATACTAATCGATTTCGGCGTGACCGATCGCCAATCGATTAATCGTGACATCCCTATGCCCTTTATCGACTTTTTTTTAAATTGAGAGTACCCAATTGAGGTTACCTTGAATGTGTAATCAACTCCTTCCACAGTTTGTAATGTTCAGTTTTAAACCTTAGGAAGTTGGGATATGTTTACACATTAAGATTGCCGAAAAGATATCCCCCACCAAATTATTGCCCTTTATCAGCTGAAAAAATATTCATGTGTTTTTAGTTCACCTGACTGAAAGGCAGGATAAGCTATGGTGATCACTCACAGTCCGTCGTCCATAAACATGGTGTTTGCACATGCTCCTCCTAAACCAATGAATCAATTTTAGTTACATTTGATGTGACCGCATGTTCTGACATCGCATTTTGTTTTTGTTCAAATCAACGTGCCCAGCCCCATAGGGAGGGGGTGGGGGAAAATGATCCGAACTTCTTAAAAAATCTCATGAACCAGTGGGTACAATGAATTGATATTTGGTATGGAGCTTCCCTTTGGGGTGTAGAATGAAGTTTGTTAAAACGAAGTTCGTGTGTCAATATTTGCCTTTGTAATGGGAGGAGCAAGATTTTTGGCCCCGCCCCAAATTTCTTTTTTCCGCACCGATGGTCCGATTCGAACCAAATTTGTCATGTGGTATTATTGATTCATAAGTACTTGACTCATGCAAAAAACTTTTCCGTGTCCCTGTGGGAACCCAGGAGCTAAAAAATAGAAATATTTTCAAAGCTCAAATTTCCCAAAACCACACGAAACAGAGAACTGTTATTTGGTATGATGTATCCTTAGGGCCAGCAGAATTGAATGGTGAAAATAATTGCCATCGGTTGTGGCAGGGTGTTCTGTAGAGGGTGGGGTGGGGGGGGGGGGGGTCATTGAAAAAATGCTGAGTCAACATATTTGCAAAAATAAAATAGAAACAATTTCTCCAGAACAACTGATCACAATCGTTTGATATTTGGTATACAGCATCCATAGGGCGTGCCAGATACAAGTTTGTTAAAATGAAGCCCTTTTATTTTTTAAGTTAGGGCAATATGGGGAATAATCTTTAAAAATCTTCTTCAGAACCGCCAGTCAGAATGTGAAAAAATGATGTTTGGTATACATCATTGTTATAAAGATCAGATTCAAGATTGGTTAATATTTAGGCTTCCTTTGTTGGCCCTAATTTTAACTTAGTGCAATATGTAGGATAATCTTTAAAAAAATCTTCTTCTTGAGATCCACCAGTCAGAATGCTTTTCTATTATATGACTATGTAATTTAACCGCTAAATATCACTACTGTTTGACGATCTTTTCTTGGTCCCCGGAAAATCCACAGTGTGGAATCCGATCCGTATCGCTACAGTATTGCGGACTATTTACGGGTGCGCACGAATTCGCATAATTAGCTTTTCCTGTCGCAGAGAGTACTTTAATCCGAGCTGGAATGGGTGCGCTCGAACGGCGGTCCGGGTTTGAAATCGTGTTCATGGTATAAGAATTAAGTTTAAACAAAAATAGTTCTTTTTTACTTCAATCCAATTTACTCAAAAAGGTTGGATGAATTGTTAATGCTAGCGTTGGCATGCGGTGTTGTGAACTAAAAGTCATATAATAAACCTTTTATCGCTACAGTAAAATGCTCTGGGTCGTCCCATCACGTCTCGTTGAGGAGGACAGATCGCCGAATCAACTCGCTGCCCACGGTAGCTTGTTTGATCCAGCGATCTGACCTCCTCAACTCGACGTCATACTACGACTCAGATCACTTCACTGTAGCGATAATATGTATATATTTGGTATACAACATCTGTAGGGCGTCAGATTCAAGTTTGTTCACATCGGGTCTCTGGGTTAATATTTGGGCTCTCTGAGCCCAATCCTTAACTAAGTGCAATATGAGGGAATTTCTTTAAAAATCATCTTCTCCAGAACCATCTATGACAATCTTTTGATATTTGGTATACAACATCCCCTCCCCCCGAGGGGGGTGGGGTCATGTTTGTTCAAATCTGGTCCCTGCGTTAATATTTGGGCTCCCTATGCTAGCCTGTATTTTAACCTAGTGCAATGTGAGGAAATTTCTTTAAAAATCTCCTTCTTCAGATCCACCAGTCAGAATGATTTCATATTCGGTATACAACATCTCGAGGGGAGGGGGGGGGGGGGGGTTGATCAGTTCACGTTAATATTTGATTCTCTATGGGAGCCCAAATTTTAACTCAGTGCAATATGAAGATTAATCATTAAAAATCTTCTTCAGATCCATCAGTCAGAATCGTATGATATTTGGTATATGCAGCATCCTCGGGGAGGTCAGATCTCAGTTTGTTCAAATCAGGTCCCTGGGTTAATATTTGGGCGATCTATTGGAACCCGAATTTTAACTTAGTCCAATATGAGGAATAATCTTTAAAAATCTGCTTCTTGAGATACAATCAGAATCTTTCGATATTTGGTATACAGCATCCTTTGAGGGTTCACATTCAATTTGTTCAAATAAAGTCCCTAGGTTGATATTTGTGTTCCTTATGGGAGGGGAGTAGGGCTTCACGGCATTCTAGCTTGTAAGACGGAATACGGTATTCTTTTCAATACCGCGATCTGAGTAAATATCAAGTATTTATTTTCTGACAATCCTTGTTTGCTATGACACTGCAGAATCCCAAACACACACAACATTTGCTCAAACTTTGCGATAGCTCTCGCTATATACGAACAGTACCGCGTGTATTTGCTTTTGCAGAAGAACCATATCTATATTAAATAAAAGCATGATAGTTTGTAAGAAATGATAAACTGTACTTTATATATAGAATAAATGTATAGTGTTTTCCAGTAAAAAAATATATTTTACGAGTAGGGTTAAGAATGAAACCGACGAGCCTCTGGCGAGCCGGTTTCATTCTTAATTCTACGAGTAGAATAAATTTTTTACTTGAAAACACTCTACGTTTATTTTGTTTATCCCATAAATCTTCTACAGGGCAGTCGCGGCAAAATCGTGCTATAATTCGCTACAAAACACAGCGAGAAGTGGGGAGCACATTGGTCCAATTCGATCGACCAGCCAAATTAGCAAAAATAAACAAGGCGCAGTAATACATTTCTGTCTAAAAATAATTCCTCTACAAACTTGAGCTAAACTTGCAAAAATACTTTATTATATGAGCAGTGTGTGGTATTTTCTACTGGCATTGTGTAATATTTTCAAAAAGATTTAAAGAAATCAACAATCGAACTATTAATTATGCTAGACAAATGTGGTAGAGGCCAGAGGTCAACAAGTCCGTCGCTGCTAGTGGAATGAATTCTTTCAGTGTTAAACTTACGGGGAAAATTTATCACCCTACTAGGTGAATAAAGCAAAAAAAAATTATCCAAGGCCTTTATTGTTCAAATAAACGGCCATTTATGGGATAAATATCAAGAACGGGAGGTCACTTTACAATGATAAAGTATTATACAACTTGTCCGTTGACTTATTTTGAACCGCGTTGTACCCTGCACAAACGGCGAATGTGGACAAAGCTATGCACTGTTATTCCCGACGTTTTATGTAAGGAATTGAGGCACAAGTAATCGATACTTGGGTCATACAAATAACAGTCACGGTCCAGAACAAATAAAAACACCATTGTTTTATTTAGTTTATCAAGTCTTGTAATAATTCAATAAATCGAGCAATAAACGTAACAATATTATAAGTTATTGCGATGAATTGAGGGTAACATGGTCTGAGGTTTGCGGCTCGGCGCTTATGTTCAACCGAGACGCGAAGCGAAGTGTTCCAATGAGGCACTACTCATAGCCCAAAACCTACATCGTGAAACACGAGAGGTTTATTTACTAAACATGTAATCGTTAAAAGTTGCTTTGTTCAAGGCAACTTTTTACGATCACATGTTTAGTAAATAAACCTCTCGTGTGTCCCACGACGGCACTGGATAAAAAATCAATAAATCGTGTAAACTCATTCCATCTCAGTTCAAATCGGTTTGTAATTTAAACAACACTTCATTCGGTACACCGTCTGCTGCACGAGTGAAAAATCCAGCGGCTTGCGCGTTACTCCGTTGGTGAAGCAATTACGAAACGGGCGACGTCATTTCAAATATTTCGCGTTGTGACGTCAGACGGTAACATTTGCCACTTGAGCCGTAAACATAGAATATACTAAGCGAGTTCTCGTCCATTCAGAGAGGGAGGATTTTACTCTTATTGGAACATAGTATTTTTTATGCAAACTGAGAAAGGAGCACATGGTGGCGAAAAGACGATATATACAGCTTAAGTGAACATCAAGCCAATTACAGAACACGCAGACCATTTTAGTGTTATTAGTAAAATGCTCACGAGACAGTTTTCAATCTACAAAACAATTGTAACAATTTTTTGTCCGGTGGAAAATCTACTCACGAGCGTTTTAATAATAATATAATCTGCACGTAAACATAACATATTTTAAATGAGCAAGCTAAATTTTGTTCTATGTTTAGATCTTAGTTTGTTCAAAATAAGTCTTTGGCCCGAATTTTAACTTAGTCCGATACTAGGAATAATCTTTGAAAATTTGCCTCTTGAGATACGATCAGAATCTTTTGATATTTGGTATACACCATCCTTAGAGGGTTCAGATTCAGTTTTGTTCAAATAGAGTCCCTGGGTTGATATTTGTGTTCCTTATAGGTGGGGTGGTGGGGAGGGCAAATTTTAACATAGAGCTAAATTGGTATTATTCTCAAAGCCTTCTTCTCCAGAAGCACCAGTCAGAATATTTAGATATTTGGTATACAACGTCCTTTAAGTTTGATCAAGTCAAGTCCCAAGGTTGATATTTGGATTCCTCAGTTTTCCATTACTGAAAACCCGGGCATTACGTCTGTGGTAGCATCCCAATACTAGAAAAACATCATCTGGCATGGACAGTTATAAATAATTAAATAACTTCATTCCTCTGTTGTGTTAACTAGCCATAGATGGTAATTATTATTATTAGCTTAACTTGACATAGTCAAGATAAGCTATTGCCATCACGCGTGCGGAAGTCTGTGAGTCTGTGAGTCTGTGAATCTGTTCACATTTTCATTTAGCACGGGCTACACCCCGCAGTTCTTGTCCGGTCGTCACGAAATTTCATATGCAGGTTTGGGGTCATGTCTAGATGAGAACGCCCCCTTTTGGTCGCGATCGGGCAACCGGTATGGCTGCTCGAGCCCAAAACCCGAAAACCAGTAGCACAGTCTACAGGTCGTATTTATGAAGGGATTTCATTGTAACTTGGTAGGATGCCTCTGTGTAATGCCTAGACGAGAACGTCCCCATTTGGACATGATCTATCAACGGTGATGGCTGCCCAAGCCCAAAACCCAAAAACTTTTAGCACAGTCTGCAGGTCATGTTTAATATGGAGGGATTTCATTGTAACTTGGTAAGATGACTCCTTATGATCTCTAGATGAGAATTTCCCCATTTGGGCGCGATCTGCCAACCGTGACGACTGCCCAAGCCCCAAACCCGAAAACCTTTAGCACAGTCTACAGGTCATATTTATGAAGGGATTTCATTGTAACTTGGTAGGATGACTCCAAATAATGTCTAGATGAGAACGTCCCATTTTGATCGCGATCATTCAGCCTTTATGGGTGCCCGAGCCCAAAAACCCTTAGCATAGGCACAAGGTCATATTTATGGAAGGATTTCATTGTAACCTGTTAGGTTGACTCCATATAATGCCTAGATGATGACATCCCCTTTTGGTCATGCTTGGATCAACTGTGATGGCTAGAGGTGCCCGAAGCCCGAAAACCTTGAGCACAGTCTACAGGTCGTATTTATGAATGATCTGGGCATCATCTGGAGTGATTGTAGGATCACTCCAGATGATGCCCAGATGAGATTGTCCCCTTTGGTTGCGATCAGTCATCCATGATGGCTGCCCGAGCCCGAAGCCCGAAAACCTTTAACACAGTCTACAGGTCATATTTATGAAGGGATTTCATTGTAACTTGGTAGGCTGACTTCATATAATGTCTAGATGAGAACGTCCCCTTTTGGACACGATTGGGCAACTGTGACGCCGCAGGTGCCCGAAGCCCGAAAACCTTTAGAACAGTCTACAGATCATAATTACGAAGGAATTTCATTGTAGCTTGATAGGATGACTCCAAATAATGTCTAGATGAGAACATCCCCTTTTGGTCGCGATCATTCAGCCTTTATGGCTGCCCGAGCCCAAAGACCTTTAACATAGTCTATAGGTCCTATTTATGGAAGGATTTCATTGTAACTTGTTAGGTTGACTCCATATAATGCCTAGATGATGACATCCCCTTTTAGTCGTGATTGATCAACTGTGATGGCTACAGGTAGGTGCCCGAAGCCCAAAAATCTTGAGCACAGTCTACAGGTCATATTTATGAAGGGATTCCATTGTAACTTCGTAGGATCACTCCAGATGATGCCCAGATGAAACTGTCCCCTTTTGGTTGCGATCATTTAACCATTGTGGCTGCCCGAGCCCGAAGCCCGAATACCTTTAGCACAGTCTACAGGTCATATTTATGAAGGGATTTCATTGTAACTTGGTAGGTTTGACTTTATATAATGTCTACATGAGAACGTCCCTTTTTGGACACGATTGAGCAACTGTGACAGCTACAGGGGCCCAAAAACCTTTAGAATAGTCTACAGGTCATAATTATGAAGGGATGTCATTGTAGCTTGGTAGGATGACTCCAAATAATGTCTAAATGAGAACGTCCCCTTTTGGTCGCGATCATTCAGCCTTGATGGCTGCCCGAGCCCAAAAACCTTTAGCATAGTCTATAGGTCGTATTTATGGAAGGATTTCATTGTAACTTGTTAGGTTGACTCCATAGAATGCCTAGATGATGACATCCCTTTTGGTCGTGATTGGTCACCTGTGATGGCTACAGGTGCCCGAAGCCCGAAAATCTTGAACACAGGTCTACAGGTCATATTTATGAAGGTATTTCATTGTACCTTCGTAGGATCATTCCAGATGATGCCCAGATGAGAATGTCCCCTTTTGGTTTCGATCATTCAACCATGATGGCTGCCCGAGCCCAAAGTCCGAAAACCTTTAGCACAGTCTTCAGTTCATATTTATGAAGGGATTTCATTGTAACTTGGTAGGTTGACTTCATATAATGTCTAGATGAGAACAGCCCCTTTTGGACACCATTAGGCAACTGTGACGGCTACAGAGGCCTGAAGCCCGAAAACCTTTAGCACAGTCTACAGGTGACATTTATGAAGGGATTTCATTGTACCTTAGTAGGATGACTCCAAATAATGTCTAGATGAGAACGTCCCCTTTTGGTCGTGATCATTCAGCCTTGATAGCTGCCCGAGCCCAAAACCCCAAAACCGTTAGCATAGTCTATAGGTCATATTTATGGAAGGATTTCATTGTAACCTGTTAGTTTGACTTCATATAATGCCTAGATGATGACATTCCCTTTTGGTCGTGATTGGTCAACTGTGACGGCTTCAGGGCCCGAAGCCCGAAAACCTTGAACACAGTCTACAGGTCATATTTATGAAGGGATTTCATTGTAACTTCCTAGGATCACTCCAGATGATGCCCAGATGAGAATGCCCCTTTTGGTTGCAATCATTCAACCATGATGGCTGCCCGAGCCCAAAAACCTTTAGCACAGTTTACAGGTCATATTTATGAAGGGATTTCATTGTAACTTGGTAGGTTGACTTCATATAATGTCTAGATGAGAACGTCCCCTTTGGACGCAATTGGGAAACTGACGGCTACAGGAGCCCGAAGCCCAAAAACCTTTAGCACAGTCTACAGGCCATATTTATGAAGGGATTTCAAGGTAACTTGATAGGATGACTTGTTTTGGAATAATTTCACTGTAACTTGGTAACTTTCGTTGATATACGTTAACTGTGAGGGCCACATACATTAACTATGAGGTCATATTAACCCACCCCTCAGCTCTTTAGTACAGTGCACACCTCATATTATTTTTATCAAAAACATAGCATACTTGGAACAGAAATGAACATATTCCCAATTATCACAATTCTTGTCTTATTTCATAATCCTTTCATAAACATTGAACATTATCCTTTTCTTCAAACACAACACACAAGTTAAGCTACAGTGTCATTGACACTTTCATTATTATTTGTTAGTGTTTAAGGTCACATACTGCCTATTCGTGACTGTGACAGTTTTACAGGTGGAGGAAGCCGGAGTACCCGGAGAGAACCACCAAGCATCCACAGGCAACTGTCAGCTCCTCAACGTTCTAACTCTGTTCAAGCTCCGCTCAGGCAGAGTTACAGCGGTTGAAGACATGTGCACCATCGACGTGCAGTACGCCTTAGTACACGGCGACATCGTGCCCCTAAGTGGGCAACCGAGATAAAGTGCCTTGCGCAAGGACACAACGCGGGTTATCCCGGAAGATGGTAATTAAATCCTTCTTTAAACAACTGTGGTCAGGGAAGCGCCTCAGGCTCTGGGGACTGGTGGCTCTTGTTATCTCACCTGATTGAAAGTCAGGATGAGCTGTTCTGATCATTTTTCGTCCGTCGTCCGTCGAGAAGGAGGTGTTTGGGTCTTTTTCTCCCAAACCACTGGCCACATTTTAATGAAATTTCACATGAGTAGTGGTTATATAGGAGCATTTGGGGTTTTCTTCAAATTGGGTTTCTACTCATATTGAGGAGGGGTGGGGCCAAAATGCCCCAATTTTAAAAAAAATCTCATGAACGAGCTGTAGCAGAGACTTGATATTTGGTATACAGCTTACTTTTGAGAGGTAGACTCAAATTTGTTCAAGAGAAGTTTGAGGGGCAATATTTGTCGTCGTTACGGGAGGGCCAAGAATTTTCGCCACGCCCACAAATTCTATTTTCCAAACCGACAGGCCGATTGAACCAAATTTGATATGAATTATTAATGGGTCATAAGTACTTGATTTATACCAAATTCTTTTTTTTCAAAATGCCCCGTGGGAACCACAGGAGCTAAGAATAGAATTTTTTTAACGCCCATATCTCCAAAACTACACGGTACGGAGAATTCTTATTTGGTGTGAGGCTTCCTTAGGACGAACAGAATAGAATAGTCCAAAACAAATTACTATCGGTTTTATCATAGGGTACTTTTTCGGGACATTGAGAAATTGCTGAGTCAGCATTTTTTTAACAATGTGGGTAATTGGGAAAACATTTAAGACTCTTCTTCTCCTAAACCACTGCTCCAAAAGCTTTCAAATTTCACAGGAGGATTGTTTCACATGTTTGTTGAAACCAGATCCCTGGGTTCATACTTGGGCTCTCTATGGGAGCCCGAATGCTTAAATTAGTGCAGTATGAGGAATATTCTTTAAAAATCGTCTTCAAATCCACCAATAAGAATCTTTTGATATTTGGTATGCAGCATCCTTAGGAGGGTGAGATTCCAGTTTGTTCAAGCCAAGTCTCTGGGTTCACATTTGGGCTCCTTATGGGAGCCCGAATTATAACTTAGTTCAATATGAAGAATTTTCTTCAAAAATCTTCTTGTTCAAATCCAGCAATCGGAATGTTTTGATATTTGGTATACAGAATCCTAAGGGAGGTGTGATTCAAGTTTGTTCAAGCCAAATCTCTAACTCCATATTTGGGCTCCCTGTGGGAGGCCGAATTGTAACTTAGTTCAATATTAGGAACATTCTTTAAAGATCTTCTTCTTCACATCCACCAGTCAGAATCTTTGATATTTGGTACACTGTATCGTTAGGGAGGTACGATTCAAATTTGTTAAAGCCAAGTCCCTAGGTTCATATTTGGGCTTCCTGTGGGAGCCCGAATTATAACTTAGTTCAACATGAGGAATATTTTTTTTAAAAATATTTTTCTTCAGATCCAGTAGTCAGAATCTTTCAAGTTTCACATATAACATCTTTGGAAGATTGTTTCACATGTTTGCTGAAAGTAAATCACTGGGTCCATATTTGGGCTCTCTATGGGAACCCAAATATTTAAATTAGTGCAGTATGAGGAATATTCTTTAAAAATCTCCTTCAGATCCACCAATCAGATTCTTTTGATATTTGATATGCAGCATCCTTAGGCGGCGAGATTTAAGTTTATTCAAGCCAAGTCTCTGGGTTCACATTTGAGCTCCCTGTGGGAGCCCGAATTATAACAGTTCAATATGAGGAATTTTCTTTAAATATCTTGTTCAGATCCAGCAGTCGGAATGTTTTGATATTTGGTATACAGCATGTCAGTATCCTTAGGGAGGTGTGATTCAAGTTTGTTCAAGCTAAGTCTCCGAGTCCATATTTGGGCCCCCTGTGGGTGAACGAATTGTAACTTAGTTCAATATGAGGAACATTCTTTAAAAACCTTCTTCTTCATATCCACCCGTAAGAATCTTCTGATATTTGGTATACTGTATCGTGTGGGAGGTGAGATTCAAATTTGTTAAAACCAGGGTCAAGGGTTCATATGTGAGCTCCCTGTGGGAGCCCAAATTATAACTTAGTTCAACATATATGTTTTAAAAAATATCTTTCTTCAGATCCAGCAGTCAGAATCTTGATATTTAGAATACAGCATCCTTAGGGAGGTGAGATTCAAGTGTATTCAAGCCAAGCCCCTGAGTTCATACTTCAGCTCCCTGTGAAAGCATGAATTATAACTTAGTTCAATATGAGGAATATTTTTTGAATTTTTTTTTTTCAGATCCACCACTAGTCAGAATGTTTTTATATTTGGTATATGGTTTTCTTAATGGCGCAGATGCAAGTTTGTTCAAATCAGGACCCTCGGTTGATAGTTGTCAGTGTCAGGTGAGCGCTCTCAGGTCCCTTGGGGCCTCTTGTTTAATTGAGAGTATCTTCATGGTGTAACTCCTCGCACAGTTTCCAATACAGAGAGTTGAAACTTTAGGATATGTTTACACGTGCTGTGGAGATGTGCAACATGCATGAAGTTTGTGGAAGAATATTTTTTCACAAAATTATCAAATCAAATCAATTCAAGCTACTCAAGAAGTGGGGGTACCTTTTCTGTCACCCTATGGTGTCACTTAATAGTATTTATGATAATTCCCCAATGGTCTGTAATCTGTCAAATGTCCGTCGTTTGTCATCCTTCGCCTGTCACTCAGTAATAAATATTTTATTTCTGTAATGCTATCCAAGGTATTGGAGGCGTGGTGTTGCTCTAGTTAAAACCATTTCTGTTATGATACATCCACCCTCGATTATATTAGATAAGATGTCTGCGGGAATATTTTCTCCCAAATCGCGATGTCTGTCGCCTTCGTTTGAACATTCTGCTTTGTTCTTTTGTAGCGGGGTGGAAAGTACTTTTCCAGGTTTTTTCGAATGAAGATTTTAACCCCCAACGAAAGCCTCCCCCTCCTCCAATAAGATTGAACTTTTTTTTAGAATTCCGCAAAAAGACAATACGTCGAGATGGTACAGGGGCATTCCCTTTCAAAACGTGCCTCGCACGGGCGTTTCGTCCCAAATGGAGTTTCATACCGAGAGAAAAGCTGACTTTTCATGGGGGGGGGGGGGGGAGGGGGGATGGGGGGGGGGTACCCCTTTCAAGTGTTTTCGAATGAAGGTATTGAGCCCCAAGGTTTGAAACCCTGTCCAATCAACTTGAAATTATTTTAAAATAATTTCTTCTGAACCACCAGACACATTGCTTCGAGATGTGGTATTACTCTTCAAGTTTATTCAGAGGTTGTTTCTTTATGTTCCTAATCTGGGCCAGGCATGTCAAAGTACCGCCGGTACCAACATAACCTGTACCGGGACGGGGCAGAGCCTGTCCCGCCGAAACCGGTACCGGTACCGGGACAAATCAACAACTGGGTGACATATCACAATCAGGTGAGAGAAATTCGCATTTTAATCGACCTAGTCCCCAAGATCGCAAAGTCAAACATGGCATCGTACAATTATTCTGCGGCGACATCAAAATAATCATAAAGCGCGAAAATCGTGCTTTATGATTACTTTGATGTCATCACAGAATAATTTCTTTGAAGTAACCGATGACGGCGCTTTCGTTGTCTTTGATGCCACGTTTGAAAAGTCAAAATTGTCGACCTTATCGAGGTCGCTGTGCAGACAGATCATGCACCTTTAGAGTGTTTTGATATGTTTATTCACAAATAAGTTGAAAGTACGCCGTGCAAGTGTGCCAAACACGATTATCAGTCTTTCAGTAACTTCCGCATAAAATAATTTTGTCCCGGTACTGGCGGGAAAAAAGCTTCAGTACCGGTACCGGTTGGAACATGAGGGAACCGGCGGTACCGGTTGACGTGCCTGATCTGGGCTAATGTGAAGAAATTGCATGATATACACACAAAATAAAAGTGTTTCGTGGGTCTTTTCTATCTCTTTAAAACGATATCTAAAGATACTTACGGGCCTGGCGTCAAATACATGTACATTGCGGATATGGACAATACATTTTGACCCTCCACCTAATCCTACACTAGTAGTAGGAGGTGTAGTAAACGCGGATCTCATGGGGGATCCCATATGTTACGACACAGTCAAGTGACCAGTTACGTCATGTTTGGTTGTCGTGATAGACCGCGTGAGCGGCCATGTTGTCACATAGTGATACGTTGTCTTAGTGCGCATATCTAGCGCGTGTTGTTAGAGCACCGGCGGCATTGTATCGGAAACACTAGTTTCCGTCGTCCATTTTGTATACCGAAGGCCTACATCTTTGTTTCTATAGTAACATGTTGCTGCTCTGAGCCTGGAAGGCCTACAACAGGACGTGGGTGTGTTCTGGGGGTGTGCTCGATTGAATAGGAGTAAATCTAATTACTCAAATAGACCAGACAATTTCCCCAAATCACCAAAAACCCACCCAAAATCTTCGAAATGGGTTCGGATGTCCCCAAGAATCCTCCTTTTTCCAATCATAGATGCGTTCCTTATACTGGTACGAATTTTCCCAGAATCCTAGTTACCTCCTAGAACTACCCGGCAACTATTTATTTGGCTCGGATTTCCCACTAAATCCTCGGTTTCTACCTGTTTATTTCAGGCAGGAATTCTGGAGAATTGTACTTATAAGAGTAGCACGTAGTATTAGAAGGCGGGTTCTTTTGTGTAAGAGTATACCGAATTATCACAAAAACCCATCAACGATCCCAAATCACCGAAAACCACAGAAAACTACCGAAACGGACCTGGCGTAACCACCATTAAGGGCTTATAAAAGTAGTACGTCGTGCTAAAAGGCGTGCTCGTACTTTCGCTAACCTCAAAGTCATCCACTTCCCCAACAGGAGGACCACGAAGTCCATCTTGTTCTCACGCAGGCTTTCATGCTTTGCAGTGCTGGAAATGAACAAAATTGACGGGTACAGTTTTATGCTCCCGTGAAATCAGAGACGGGAGTAAATTGCACCCGTAAAATGTTAGTATATGAATTTTCGAGGGAATACTGTCATCAAACACCAGAAACGTTAACCCATTGAACTCTAGTGGTATCTTCCATGCCAGTTCAATGGCAACAATTAGAGGAGCCCATATTCATTATTTGGGGTAGACCAATCAATATTTTCAACGTGCAGTCTCGGAGCTGCACGTTGAAAATATTGATTGGTCCGCGCCACACATTCACTGAACAGCCATCCTATTTAATGACATTATGGTGTATCATGTTCCTGACCAGAAAAGCGGCTAATTGTTTCAAGGGGTTAAATGTATAAGGAATTGCTGAATTATGACAGTAACTTGCCACTGGCCTCAGAGTGCTGCTTTCTCAAAACAACACACATTTATATGCCCTTACAGTATATTAGTGCTCCACAATATTTTTCAACAAGTGCATTTTTAGCTCCCGTTGACGGGAGAAATTGCACTCGCACCCGTCTCATTTCCAGGACTGGCTTTGGGTATGGTTAAAAAATAACACATTTTTGAACATTCTAATTTCTTTTATTTAGATAACAATGAAACAGTTTCTTGCCAGTACAGCAGTTTCTTCTTCTATGTAGAAACACTCTTCTATGGTATGTAGATTGTCAGATATTCATAAACATGGGCATCTTCTCAGTGGTTTGCGACAGCCTTTGTACAGGCACAAGTGATTACATGGTCACGGAGCGACATTTGCTTCAGTTAAAAAGCAGACTCAACATTTCATCTTCTGTGGATCTTCTGTTTATGGAGCTTCTTCTTGAACTGCTTTTTCGACGTCCATGAATTCTGGTGGTAAATTATTGATGCAATAACAGTCTGTAGCATATTTTTGCTATCTTCTTGAATGACAGCATCTTCATTATCCTCGAAATGCACAATACCATGCACAGTGAAAACATTCAGTTCTATCTTCGCTACCAAGATGAAAGAATCCGGCTTTTGCAAGTTCCTTCTGTGTTTTTGTACATTCACTTGGGAACATGAAGTGAGACGATTTCCTTCAATGCATACTTGTTGTCTTTCAGTGGTCTCTGTACCGGTCCGATTTTCCTTTGGGTTACTATTAACCCTTTACCTTACACGAAAAGCAGACGACACTTGCAAATAAAATTCTTGAATAACTATTTTTTTTTACTTTTTGCGTCAAAACCATAGCTTATGACCAACGAGCTCGTTCCAATGAGGGGTCATAAGCTATGGTTTTGAGACAAAAAATGAAACAATTAATGAAAACTGAATGGTGATTTTTGTGAATAGCGCTGGCCGATTTTTCCGTTACGTTGGGTAAAGGGTTAACCGAGTCCCATTCTCTCCACGCAGAAGCTGCTCCAATAGGGGTGGCGGAAATAAAGTTTCGAATGAAACGCTCGCTGTATAGTCTCTGGATTTTCTTGATTCGCATTCGTTCAACGCCATCTGTATGAAACATGGAATTGTAAACATTCTTTAATAATCTTTAATTTTCTTCCTCTCTTCGGTTTGGGTTCTCCTATTTCAAGGCTCCTCTTCTTTGGTATTTATTGCACGCTTATGCTTTATATTTCATAAAATACACGCTTTTGGCAAAAACCGAAGCGAACAATAATTTTTTTTTGTATTGTCCTTAATCAATACGGATCAAGTGCGCCAACTATTTTACTATTTCTTTTTTTAACGTTTGGATTATTTTTGGCAATAATTTGTGTTTTTAATATTTTTTTTATTACACTGTAGGCGTGAAATAAATACAGAACAGCATACGCGTTCGAACTTATATTTTACCGTACTCGATCGATTTCGGCGGAGGGATAATATTGAATAAGAATCCGGAGGCTTCGAGATCATTATTGTCCCTCCGCCAAAATCGATTAATTATTTTTTAGTAAACTGTAGGCGTGCAACAATAAATACAGAACAGCATACGCGTTCGAACTGTCATTTTTTACCGCACTCGATAGATTTGGGCAGAGGGATAATATTGAACTCAAAGCCTTCGGCTTCTCGTTCAATATTATATCTCCGCCCAAATCATTCTCATACGATAAAAAAATGACACTTCGAACGTGAATGCCGTTCTGTCAATATCAACTGCGTTGGCCACATGTTCCCCATCTCTCGTGGTAAACTGGAACCCAACGCCATTCTTGAACAGTTGAATCTGTAATTCGTTGTTGATTTTGAAGACGGTCACATTCAACATCTTTCTTTTTCGGTGGTGGGCGCACAAATGAGATGAAAACCGAGTACGCCCCTTTTTTATAGTCTTCGATACAGCGACATCTGGTGGTGGGTTTAATCTATGAGGTCATCAAACAATACATCATTGTCCGTTAAATCGGTCGTAACATGTTGACTTTGGTTTCCATCGGCACACAGCGGCGGCGATATTTCAGATAAAATAAGCAGTACTATCCACATACTGGTAAAGACCATTGAATGCGTGAAGCCTCCAGTATCTGGAATTCTTCTTTAGAAAATTCTCGAATGGTCTCTGGTGTTGTGGTGGTAATCCACATGAATCAATGTATTCTGCGTTGTGAAAGCCCACAAAGAGAGACACCCAATGTTCACCTTTTCTGTAATCTGGATCTGTGTTGACTATATCAAAGCCACTGGTCTGTGATCTGGTAATCTCCTTGATAATCTGTTTCTTGCAAACACGGGTTTCTTTCGTTCTCGTACATCTGTCCAGTCCCTTGGAATAGGAACACATAACGTCTGGCAACTTGCTGATCGAATCGAGGTTGTAGAGGTTTGGCAGGAATCTGTTGTCTATCCACGAGCAAAGCGAGGTAATTGATGTTGTAGCTCTTGAAGTTGTTTGGATTCTTTGCAAAACTTTCATTGAAAACATCATTGTCTACGCATTCCACAACGATGCATGTCGGTAGCAGCTGCTGTCACAAAAATAAATATTCTTGTGCGATGCTCGGATTTTACTTTTGACATCGAAAACACTGAAGTTACCACGCAGCTGACGGAGTATTTTGCCGTTGCTTTAGCCAGTGCGCCATTCGCACGAACGAATGGAGCCTCTCTTTATGCACAAACGTGGATACGTCTAGAATTTTGATCTTGTCGGTTTCGGCATCACCAATCAAGGCGAATGCGTCTTTGGATCTGTTCATTTTAACATAGACGTTAACTCCGTTTGTCGGAAACCGGGCTTTGTTGCTTCTGAGGGAAACAGATTCACTCCGGGTATTCAGCCAAAACTCAAGGAGTGTCGCCTGAATCCCCACGTGAACGTATGTCTCCCCGTAACGAACCCGCCCGTTTCACTTTGTTGGTCTGGTTCTTATCCTGAAGGGGTCAATAACTTCCTCGAAAAGCATAAATCAACAGGGGTTCACTGGAAACAACAATTTCAATACATATATATAAAAATACATATGGTAATTCGCGACTTACATGAAATCCAGATCAATAAGAAAATTAGAACGTTAGTCACCTCCTACCTACACAGTTTTTGAGTCACTTGCGGGCCCGCATACTCTTTTATCGCTGGTGTCTCCTCCTTCTCGCTAGTGTTTGTTCTTTGCACGCCTCTTCACTTCACTCCTTTACTGCGGTCGTACAGCCATTAACGTATTGTCACTTCACCGGACACCTTTGCTCTACCATGTGACGGAATGGCACTGTACCATTGCCGCCACATGGCCACTAACGAACGTATTGTCACTTTCCTCTATCACCTCCCTCTAACAAGTGATGGAATATCACTCTACCACCGCCGTTGCACGCCCACTAGCTTATTGTCACTTTACTGTGCGCTTTTCACTCAAGCACTCGCCATCAATAAACGATCCCTTCCTTTTATCTCCGAATAATGTTCATACAGGCAAAGCCTACCCAGCCTACGTATGGCTTGCCTTCTACAACAGGTATGCCGTCTTCCTAAATACCTATAACTCCCTGAGCTCGTACTTCGTGTTTCCGATCCTATTCTCATATATGGCCTTCGACTTGGCCTGCGACTGCCTCTATTCTCAGTATGAGCTCTGTGGCTCCCCTACACAACAACGTGCCTTTACTCTCGCACCGATGCGGCACCTCCTCTAATTTATAGCATGGGACATTCCCAGCACTTATGGCCAACGATCCACAGCCTTACAGGCCTTCAGAGTGGAATGAATTTCTCGAGAAATCCCCCGACTTTTATTTCGGTAGCCAGAACATTCATTCTCAGTTCAATTGCTTCTCTTGAACTTGGCCGCCTATATCTATCTTAATTTGCTATTCCTTTGAAAGTCTCGCATTTTGGTATATCCTGACATTCGGTAACAGGCTAGATGCGAAATATGGGTGTGTGTCCAGAACATATGCGATGTACTGCTTTTACAACAATTACCCATTGACTGGCCATAATTACACAGATAATGACTGCCGGAGGACACTGGTCTCTCTTACTTCTTTAAGAAGTTATCAGATAGCCCTTGCGGCGTTCAACAAATGCGCAATAATGGACATTAAATTCCATGCTTAATTAGCAGCACGTGCATTATTGCAGGTCTGTTCAAGCGACAAATTGGTTTTCGAGGTTCGCGAGATACCTATCTTTTCGTTTTAAGTTTAGCCCAGTCAGAAAGATTATTGAAAATATTTACACTTTTAAACAAGAAAATTGCAACTTCAAGCTATCACCTTCACACCGTTCAACGAATAACGTGTTTGAAAAAAAGCCTGTCCAAATGTAATCTTCTGGTCATGTTCACATCTTTACTTCTTTCTGTGAAATTCTTTATAATAACAAACCCCTTGTTTTCTTCTGCCAGGTCTTCCGTGTGTCTGACCGTCTCCTTGTACCACGAGGAATTAGTCAATTGTGACTTCTTGGCAGCTGGTCCATAACTCAACAACGTTTCTATGTCGCCTGAGTAGTGATAAGTTTTATTGGTGGCGACACTAATTTCTCATTCAAACTGATGTCGATTTGACTGAATGGGGAATGCATCCATAAATTAACCGGCTCCACTTCGCCATCGGGTGCAATTGATGGCCCATTGGAATCTACAACCGCCGCATTAACATACAGATATGTCGGTGTCAAATAATTGCCTCCCAAACCCGCGATGCTAAACACTATCGGTCCACTGTTTCATGTAGTTGCCAATGGTCTGTGTTCCACACATTGTCCATGTTTCACACTCATATGCGTTGATTCGACCTTTACCAGTCACCCTTTCTAATTCTTACCTTATCATGATGAGGCAATACTAATTCTTCAACACCATTGATACCTCGTATCACATCAGCTGGTTCCGATTCCGAATAACGACCTTCTTTCAGAGTGAGCCGATAATGTTTTTTCGAAGTCCAGAATAGAGTGAAGAAAGCTTCTTTCCCACAAACATTGAACCAAGTGTTTGGATACACTAGCTCTCCTAAGCCCAACTCCCATCCCACCTTAAGATTCACTGGTTGTGATAACTGAGTGGTGTACGAAGTCAACAGTGGTTTCGGGAAACGTTCGTGGGACTGTTACTTGGTAGAGTCAAATAAGACATCACTTTTTCTTGCTGATCGGATTAGGTAACAAATATCCTGTAATACTACTCAAGAGATTGGTCCACAATTTACTGTTTGCGTTGTCGAGGGTAAGATTAACGGCACTTGTTATAATGTACAGTATGATTATTTCCGAAAAGTAAGTGATCTCACTCAAGAGGACGCTTTTCCAAACAGAGGCCAAAATCTGTTCTTCCATTTCAGGAGAACGCGTGTTTACTTCCTTTTGTAGGCCAGCTGATGCTCGCGGATCCACGAGTTAAACGAAGCGGGGTACCCCAACTAATTCGCCAACATTTCTCTGTTCTTATCTTAACCACGTTTCTTGAGTACGCGTTCTATTTTGTAAATAGTTGTGTAGGCGATTCGCTGAAACTCTTTGGTATAGAACGAACCTTTCAATATTTCCCCACCATCATCTTCTAAGACATAATTCGTTCCCTGAGTTCCAATATGTCCTATGTGCCAGTAGGCACATAGAACACATTGGAACTCAGGGGACGATATGTGACTGGATGACCCGTCCTGATACCTTCCACTGTGAATAACTGTTCGGTCCAATTGGGCAAATACCTTTTTTTCTTTTTATTGATTCTCACCTTGTCTCCGACATTGAACTTTGGGGACTTGTGTTTTATGGGTTTCCCATAAAGTATTTGCCAAACTTCCTGTTGATTTTCCAAGTCCACGGCAACGAGGGCCATACCGATACCGCGACGGTGAGTGTGATTATGAGATCGCACCATCTTTTGAAGTGGAAAAGTCAGTGTGTCATTCTTGGTAAAATATTTCCACATCTAAGTTTAAAAAATAGTTCTATTGAAACGTTCCACTATGAAACATTTTGTATCCAAGTTATGTGTCGTGAAAAATTCGACTTCGTGGCCTTTAGTGAATTTTTTAAAATTTTCTATTTTCAAATTTATTTTTTACCTTGATCGGTTTATAATTTTAATGGGGTACAACCCTGTTTGAGCATTTTGGTAAAGGTGTTGACAATAGAATCCCCAAGTTTGTTAGTAGAGGGTATGACCCAAGCATACTAAGTGAACACATCTATAAACGTCAACAGGAATTTAGTGTCATTATTGTATTTACTTTTATACCATGGTTACCAATTCTATTGTATATGAAAAGCTTTTGATAACAATTTTTAGCTTTATACACCAACTGTGGTGAGCACGCCAGCAATGGGATTTCAATAGTTAAAATTTACACCTACAGTGGAACTACATCCTTGACCTTTGCTGAAGTCGACCTGAATGCGAAATTTATCGCACGTCGCCTCGCAAAGAGTGAAATAAAAGTGGCAATTATTTATAACGTTTTTAAATGAGTTTACCCCCATAAAACACCAAACATTATCAAACGTGCATTTTCTCATGTTAATAAAGCATCCATAACTCGAAATAGTATGTTATTATGTTATTAAAAATGAAAAAAGGCCCCGTTTCTTTTTCGATTTCGTTTCTGTGATAAAACTGACAGCGGAAGTACCGCCCACCGATGCTCATTTAAACAAAAACAAAATCGCACGTATGCACGGCTGCTGCTCAGTAAAATCGAGAAAAAAAAATAGTGACTCTTAATAATCTGACGATCATGGTATAAACAAAATATACCCATAGTAGCTTGGAGTACCAAATGTTCACCACTCGTGGTGAAGTGGTGTTAACCGTGCGCCAAAGGCTCACGGTTAACACCATTTCACCACTCGTGGTGAACATTTGGTACATCAAGCTACTATGGGTTTATTCTATATATATTCGCTAAATCCACCAAGTCAGCTTGCCATCGTGCATCAATACCACTGATAATGACTTTCTTTCTAGGAAATGTGTGACGTACGAGCATGTGAAGCGTGTAAGTGTCTTGAGTCTCCAACCATTTTACAACTTTTCTTTTCTTTTTCTAAGACGCTCTACGTAGAGCGTCCACTCCACCAAAACTTCGGAGGAGCACCGGGGGGGGGGGGGGGGGGGGTTGAACAGACCTGTTCTTTCACCCAGCGCCCGTGCTCCCAACCCCAATTCGGAGAAGCACATAAGACTTTACAACGGACAGCCGACCCCCATTCTGGGAAGCACCTAAAATTCCACGAACAGACCTGTTCTTTCACCCAGCGCCCGTGCTCGCAACCCCCATTCCTGGAAGCACATAAAACTTAACAACGGGCCGCCGACCCCCATTCCGGGAAGCTCATAAGATTCCTCGAAGCGCATAAGACTTAACAACTGACGGAAACTTCGAAAACCGTCATGACATCAAACACATAAGACTTAACAACAGGCGGAAAATTCGAAAACCGTACGAGAGCAATAGCAGAGCCGGGGGACGCTCCCCCAACCCTCGCCGTCCAGGTGGCTCTCATACGAACGCTCCTCAAACACCCTTTTAGAGGTTGCGCGTTGCAATAATATACCCGAGGCAATCTCTTTACAACAGCTTTAGGGGTCATATTCGCGTAGTTTTTCAATCATTATTTTCACCCTCTCCTTGGTTTTGACCATGCTTTGGTACACAGTGTCTTACGGTTTTAATCCTGACCAATTCCATTCTTGTGAAAACGACAATCAAGACCAGCAGAAACGTGGTGATGTCCATCCACGACACACATGTGCACCACTGCTACATTGACCACTGGAAGACAGCCTCCGAGTGCAAAAACGGCCACTATCAGGGCATCGATACCTGCACTAAGACAAAGGCTACTGAGTTGCGGGTTGGCGCAGAAGACAAGGATGAATCCGTTGCGGCAGACAAGGCTATCGCTGATGCCTACAGAAACCGCTTATACAACCCGCTGGACTTCGAGCTGCTCGAGAGTTACGACATTCTACCAGAGCCCACTGGGTGACAGCTCCGAGTACGAGTTGACATTCAGTGACTACAACCGGGTGGTACAGGCCACAGGCGACGCCCGTGCCAGCTACAGCGTCAGGAACGTCAAGAACGTCAGTCAGGAGTATGGCCCGCATGATCCGCAACCACTATGCATGCTGTTTCACGACCTTGTGTGACCGCATTCTCCGCCACTGCAACATCAGCAGAAGCAAAAGCGATACCCCGTGGAACAGCAACCTGAACGTGCCAGCGCCAAGCATGAGGGGAATCCTGATATTGTTCGATAAACCGGCTGCTCGGACAACGAGGCTTTCTACAAACCGAAGATCAGCAAGGTGGAGGCATCCATTGAGGGAGTCCCCAGCCAGCTCTACAACCAGGGGATACTCGCCTACTAGCAGCGAGACGAAGCGAAGAAGTTCTTCGCAACTTCCTCGGCTGCAAACGACAGCCCGAGGTGCCGATGGTCGTCTGGGCGACTTCCTTACAAGCAAGTACGCCCTGTGGCTTGACCTCCGGACACCCGATGATAGCCAGCCCCACGCCAGCGAGGAGATCACCATCCAAATTACAAAAAACAGCAGACAGGCGGCGCTTTGAAACGTTATATCTAAGTCGTTACGGATGCCCAACTAAACATAGAAGATAGAGAAGTTAGTTTGTTCGCCGATGCACTCTACCGATCCGACTGCACGTCAGGGTCAGCTCCTCTCCGAGGACCCCAACTGGACCATCATCTACGGGCAAACGGGATGCGAGAAATCAGTTTTTCATCCTTGACCTGCAGGAAGATTTATACCGCGGAGTTTTTCAGAACATTGTGATCCTTTACACCCACTGCCAAGTACAAAAAGGCCTATCTAACGCGCCCATGGATGGATCTGGTTGGATCAAGAGGTTCACCCACTTCACCCAGGCGAGTGGCTGCATGACTACTTTGGGCGCTGTATAGTGTGTTTACAGGCGAGTCGACATTTTACATCATCCACACCGGCAGTGCCACAGAGGCAGCAGCAAGGTGCAGAGGCCATTGGGAGATCTGGAGCCAGTGAGATGTTTCCGTTCAGGGTGCATGTTGCCCAGCACCTCTGTGAGCTGCTAGAGTACATTTGTTCAATCGGAACAGTAGCAGATGAACATGATAGCAAATCTGTCGACAACTGATAGCCTCGATCGCAAAGGGATCGGACAGACTATGCGCCTGTTAGAGGCCCAAAGGATGCTGGAATACGCCGATAATGGGCAACAAGCTAGCAAAGTTGGATTCAATCTACTACAGCCAAGGGCTACTGGAAGGGAATCGCAGCCATCAAAAACCTTGCTTCGGCTGTCATGGTCTCTGAAGCAACAGCCCTGGCTTGGCGGAAGAAACAGGTGCATTTTCCGCCCGTGCGGAGCACACCGCATTCTGAAGCTTAAATTTGACATGTCACTACCGAACGAGGTCCACTAGGCCGATCTCCTGGCTTCTGCACAAAACATACAAGTATGCTCTCACGCTATTAAGAATCGGAGCCGCTGGCCACAAAAGAGGCTAAAGAGATCCCGGGCGCCCTAGAAAAGATATACAACCGGGGCACACTACGGTGGCCCAAGCTGCTCCAGGTCGACCCTGAGCGGGAGTTCATGGGGCGGTTAATGAGCTATTGGTCAAACATGGGGCAACAATCAGGCGCGATCGTGGGGATGTCCACGCTATCGTGGAACGCTTCAACCATAGCCTGGTAGAGCCGCTCTTTGGGCACCAGTATGCTCAGGAGTTGAGGCTTCTTGGCGAACTAGTGGTGCCGTCGGGCGACCGATCCTGTATGGTCCCTCCGGGATTTCCGGCTGGGACGCTCGGTCACAAAGCCCGATGAACCCGTGCGTTTTTATTTGATGGATGGGCCAGCCCGCTGCTTCGTCCGGGAAGAGATGCTTGTGGTGCCTTCCAACACCCACCTGCCGCCGGATGGAGTTCTTACTCGCAGAGTATTGCAGCCCTTCGTTTTCGGTTCCACTCAAAACATGTCAGTCGCACGTTCCACGGCAGTGCCCTTACTGTTGTTGACAATGTCAACCGAGAACTGCTGCGTGCCCTTGGCCTGGTAGATTCACAGCATCCCAATGCTGCATGCTGCACGGTGTTTCTCCTGGCTCTTCTTGAGCCGCAGGATGTAGTCGACCTTGAGATTGAACCCCGGGAGTCCTTTGGACTGGTCCTGGCACTTGTGGGCGACAAGCGTCTGGATGTTTTTTTGCGGTGCAGCTCAAAGGGCTGCTTGCCCTCAGCATCTCCTCTGTTGACAGGCCACCCGTTCGAGCTGTTGCATATACACCATGCGGGAAACTTTGAGGATGGCCCGTTGCAGGATGTCGTCTATGATCCAAAACCTTCTGTGGGTTTGTGTAAATAGTGAGGCATTGGCACGAGTGGACTGTGAGTGCGTAGCCGAGCGCCAGTCCGAAGTTTTGATTGTCTGTTCTATAGTTTCGATAGCGCATTCAATCAGAGATCAAGTTCTTCCCCCCAGACGGTGTCAGATGATATTTTGTTTTCGGCTGTCTTTGTGGTGATAGAGAAGTGGTACGAGAGTATCCTGGAATTGCTCGTTGTGCCTCTCGAATAGCAGTTCATGTACCCTGTATTAGGTCAACCGGCGAGGGTTGGACCTCACAGTGACCTCTGGAAACTGGCTGGATAACATGCTTTCATGTCGATGCTGGCGATATCACTTTTATCGTAGGCTATGGAGTTCCAGAGGCCACCGTAGCCGTGCTCCGCACAGGCCTACTTGACGCCACCTAGCATTGAGACAGGTATGGGTTTCCAGCCATAGTGTTCTCGGGCCATGATGCCAGCCACGTGGAGAACTTCGAAGGCCCTCTCTGTCAGGGTCTCATCGCCCAACTTGGCACAAGCCCTTTGGAGGATTTGTGAGCCTCTTGGCTCCTGAAGTTGCGGCCGTCTTGTAGGATTAAATAGTCGACACTTTGCTGTCTACTTCTGCGATTGGTCCATTTTGGGTGGCATCACTGATGGCTTCTCCGACATCGCCTTCATATATCTGGACCTGCCTGGACTGGGGGTAGTGCAGGTCTTTGGGCTAGGCGTGGCCGTTGTGCTGTGGACGATGAGCTCTATCTCAGCCCCGCGAGACTGATATTTGCCACTGCTGTAGATGTCCTCATTACCGATGTCCTTCAAGACGATTACCCGCTTGAGGATCTGCTCGAGCTCTGTCACATCACCAACCACAGTACAAGGCTCGTGGACTAGCTCTTCTCACTCCCAACTTTTCTTAGCAGGGGTGAGGCCCTGCCCCCCAGGGCGCCTTCGCAGTGCTCCGCCCCTCTATGGACAGCGAAGCTGAGGTTGCCATCCTCTCAGCGGAACTAGGTTAGCAGGACCTGGATCTCTGAGGGATAGAGAGCGAACGCGACCACGGTAACAGGGTAATCGTTCTGGTAGAATACTTTGTAGAAATATGTCAGGGCTCCAGGGGCTTCTTTGTGACCTCAAAAATGTGCTGGCTCTTCTTTCTCTTGACCTTCACTGGGTCAAACTTGTCTTCTATCACCTCGTCACCTTCATCTCACTCACGCAGAAACTTGAGTTTCAGGACAAATTCACCCTCTGGTAGTTCTCCTTGGAACTGTTCCGCTCTCGCATCAGCGGCTATGCGGCCGCCCCAGGCCACAATATCATCGGCAACGTGTATGTCACCAATGTCGAGGGAGCCTTCTGCTTTTACTCTTCATGTAGAGAAGACCGCGATGCGCCGTCGACTTCAAACACGGGTCGTCTGGCGTTTGGACTGTGGGAGGGGCCAGGGTGTTTAGATAGATAAACTGCTGTTTATGCACCACCGGATCTGTTATTTCTGAGTGTATCCCTCCGATAATGTCGTCCATTGTCGCGACAGGGGCTGGCATTTCTGCAAGTATCTCTCCGATAAGGTCGTCCATTGTCGCCACAGGGTCTGGTTTCTGCAAGTATCTCTTCGATGGGGTCGTCGATTATTGCAACTTTGGTATACGCAATGCGGGCCAATATCTTAATGGGTGCATGGTGTGCGGACTGCTGTTTGGCATGTTTTTCAATTGTACGCAGCCTCGATCGAACATTCTCTCACCCGCAAGCTCGACAAAGCTGTATTTCGCTCTGAATCCCCTTACCACAAAACCAACAGGGTACAGGAATTCTACTACCGTTCCGGATTCGCATTAAATGGATCTTACAGTATTCATTGATTCATATTCATTATTGCCGCTTTTCCCACCGAGCTCGATTTTAGCAACGTTTCTCCAGGCACAAGTGTTATGGCTCCCTCATGCTCTAAAGAGATTACCCCAGGAATATTACTGGAACGCGCAACTTCTAAAAGGGCGTTTGAAGAGCGTTCGTCTGAGAGTCCCCGAGTCGGCGAGGGTGGTAGGCTGTCCCTCCGGCCCTGCTCTTGCTCTCGTACGGTTTTCGAATTCGAATTTTCTGCCTGTTGTTAAGTCTTATGTGCTTGGTCTCATGACGGTTTTCGAATTTTCCGCCAGTTGTTAAGTCTTCCTGGAATTTTATGTGCTCCCCGGAATGGGGGACGGTCGCCAGTAACTGTTGTTAGATTCAATCTCAGTCTGCGACCTAGTCTCCGACTTAGATTGTTTGCGCAAGCAGGTTAAACTGGCTGTGATGCAGATTGCTTGCTGTCTTAATAGGGATCCAAGCGATATTCAAGATAATAACTGGATACAATTGCCAGCATTTAATCTCTTAATTTCGATCGCCATTGTGAGATTCCGAAGATAACACTCTCCCGGCTAAAACAAGATACAACAGAGTTATTTCCCTTAGATTTACAAATGAAACATGATACGATTAAACACTACATTACCCCCACCCTTCTCGAATAAAAGGAAACAATAACCTGAAACCCACATGTATTTCACATTTAAGGGTAATTTAATTAGTGTTCAAGAAAACGCTCTACTGTCTTTTGATCGCTGAAAGATTTTAAACGAAAGGTCAATTTGACAACATAAAAATTCTCTAAACCCAAAATTGAATTTGAAAATTTTAGAAATTTGCTAGTTGCTTAACACTTACGCTGCCGAAAACGACTATTGTTACTTATTTTATGATGATTATCTGTACGTTTGGGAATTCGCCGATGTAACCGACCATCTGATTAATTGTTGGAAAGGGCTCAGGGAGCCCTTTCCAACAATTAATCAGATGATAGAGTTCCATAAATCTTATTGAACTTCCTCGCATACAGGCATACATAGACGTTCACCATATATGGCTAAAGTGGGCGTGGCAGTGAAAGGGTTAAACAACAATGATTTATGAGCTTGAACCAAATTACTGTTTTTCAATTCCAGACTGTCAATAAGTGAGGAAATAATATTTTTCAAATTCAGAATGTCAATAAATGGGGAAATAAAGCTATTCTGTTTACAATTTTGGGCATGCTTTTTCAAGCATTCCTACGACTCTCGTAGATAAGTTTTCTTTGTTAATTTAGGGCAAAATCGTCAAACTTTCTAGGAATATGGGTGGCTCAAGTTGGTCGTTTTCGAGAAGTACCAGCCACATGAGATTACATGCTATGGGAGTCATTGCTAACAGATGAGTATTCTAATGGGGAAGTTCTCGATCATCTTCTTGATCCATCGGATAATCAGATTCAGTCTCGGCTGCAGATGGAGGTCTTGGAGACTTTTTTGATGAAACTGCTATTTCTTGTCACGTGTCATCTTTGGGCTTACCGGTAATCATGGAACCCCTTTTGCTTGCCACAGTTAATGGAATGGGTTGATATGGCGTGTCAGATTTTTTGTAGCATAGTTTTTCAATAAGACTGAATCTCCAACTTTCACATTAGATGGATTTCTGTCATAATACAGTTTAATTTTCTGTTTTTGAACAGCATATCGGTGCCTCATTTATTGATCATTGTCAGATCGTTCGAGAACTTGAGGCAGATTTGTTTTAAGGTTTCAGCGAAACAGAACTTATGCTGGAGGAACACCAGTTGTTGAGTGCGATTTAGTTCTGCAGTCAAGCAGAAATTTGTACCTATCTTGCTTGAAGTTTGGCGTTGTAGTAGCATTAATAGTTTTCTTAAGTGCACACGTAAACCGTTCAGTTTCAGCATTTGCACGAGGCGGCAAAGGAGTAATGTTTCTGTTTTTTATGCCATTATGTATGCCATACTGCGAAAAGCCATTGCCGCAAACTGTTGAGCCATTGTCCGATTTAAGTGTCTCTGGAAAAACCAAATTCCGGGAAAATTTTGTAAAGTCCCGGAATCACTCAACGTGCCAAATGGTGAATCAGTAATGTCCACCCGTGGATAAAGGGATTACAGTTCGGCCGCCGTGGACTGGTCACTTTCCGCGGGTGGGCAATATTTCCACGGACGCAATAATATTTGATTCCACTAATTACAGGAATTATAAAAATTTAATTAATGAAGCACCTGGTATAGCGCTGCCCGCGCGTGAATTACGACCAGTCCACGGCGACTGTACTGTAGTCACTCGTCTGTAACTACAAGAACATAGTGTCCATTAGGAAGATGTACAAAATCAGCTGATAAATCTTTCCAGGGAGCGCCAGGAAGTTCTGACATGTTTAGAGTTTCACATGTTGTTGTGGGTGTTGCGGTCTGAAATGTCATACAATTCTTAACATTTTCAACTTATGTTTGCATACCTTTAAACCAGAATTTTTCCCGTGAAAGAGCAAGCATTTTCACAATTCCCTGATGTCTACTATGTGCAATGTTCACGGATTTCTGATGATGTGACTCATGAAGAACGATTTGTGGCCATTCAGTACACTGCAAAAAATATAGGTTCTCTTTAGAACCAAAACTGGTTCTAATCTTGCCCCTGCGAGATGGAACCAGTTCTGTTTAAACAGTATTTATTTCAAATCAAATACATTTATAAAGATTAACATTAAATATTAACAGAATTAAACATAAATTGAGGGTGTTTCAGCCGAAAGTTTAGAACTTATACGAGGTTGTCTCAAATCATTATTAAGCAAAGGAGATATGAACAGTTGGCATATCGAACCAGTTTTGGTTCTTTTCAGAACCAAAACTGGTTCGATATGCCAACTGTTCATATCTCCTTTGTTTCAAAATGTTTGGCGACAGCGTTGAATAAGCTCCAAGTTTAGTGCTGAATCTGCTTCAGTTCATGTAATATTCTGTTAAAACTGAATGCTACTCTTGGTAAATTTATTTGATTTGAAATAAATACTGTTTAAACAGAACTGGTTCCATCTCGCAGGGACAAGATTAGAACCAGTTTTGGTTCTAAAGAGAACCTATATTTTTTGCAGTGTATAATGCGAGAATTGTGAGCGAGTGAAAGTTCTGAGAGATAAAGATGTAATGTCTGAACTGTCTTGATGTCTGTATTTTCACCCATGTTGTGCCACTCATTGTTGAGAACTGCGTTGATGACAGTAGTGAGCGTGGCGTCAGTTGCAGTTTTCGTAGCGACTTCTGGGGTCATTACTTTCGATGTGGAAATATCGATGACATAGTTGTGATATTCTTCTGCAGACTTTTCTTCTCTGTCACTACAGTTAAAACTAGGAGTCCTGTCACGAACTGCGCGCTTATCTAGGCTTAAGTGCGCGTAGGAATTTCCGTATCGAATGGCATCCAAAGCACGGCAGATTCTTGTGGTTACGCATAGCAAGCACAAGCTATGTTTCTGCCAATGGTCCTCCGGGTTACCCGGTGTTCTATTGGCTGAAAAATTGCTTGTGCACAGGCCATATGATAGCCTTACTATAGTTATAACGCGCAGATTAATGCGCAGATCGACGCGCTATTTTCGCGCATTTCATGACAGGACTTCTAGTTTTAACCGTTGGAGATTGGTTGACGACTGAGATAGTCCACTGGATTGTCAGCGCTATAGTGATACTGTCGTGACAGTAAACGCGTAGGGCTGCATTCAAGCGTTCTATGTGAGCCGACAGTTGAGCTCGCGGTTTGTTAAGAAAAGATACCAGTGGTCTGTGGTCAGTATAAATGATGAATGTGCTTCTCGTTCAGTTTGTGAATATCTTTGTTCTGTTGGAGGGAGAGCTCTGCTAGCAAACTGGAGGACACGGCCTTCTTGAATAAGAACCGCAGATACTCCTACCGGATTTTCGTTTGTGTAGATTTCAGTTGTCTTATTAGGGTCAAAGTAGGAAAGTGTTGTTGCATTACTTAGCGCCCTTTCAAGTTTGGTATGTACTTCGTCATCTTTTTCAGCCTACAACCACGGAGTTGTCTCTTTTTGTCGACTGTTGAAAATCACGTATCAGTGTTGAGTAGTTGGTAATGTGGTGAGCACCACAAAAGTTCATCATCCCAACAAGGCTTCGGACCTCTGATGCATTTATCGATGTGATTTTTTCTTGGTTTAGTGTGACGCGCGCTGCTCCGAACACATACCCAGGGCATTCTATTGACGTTTTGTTATTTATCTGTGTTATGTGTCAGACCTTACTGAGATAAGCGTTGACATAGCGAGTGCAGATTGCCATCATGATCTTATTGTGACGAGCCATAGCAAAGAACGGCGTCGCTGATGTTTGCTACACTGTTGAGGCCATTTGTTGAGCCCCCCCCCCCCCCCACCCCCGTATCAGCTCTACGACCTTCCAGATGTGCATGCTTCGGCATGCCATGGCGGGGCTGCTGGTGCGAGTAAATGCACTTTTCCAGGGGTCTGACCCCCCTGTCTGAAGTGCTTCCGGCGCCCCTGGTTAGTAGTGCCCTTTTCTCTCACTTTAGGCGATTTGGACCCTGTTATCCCCTGATATTTTACCTCCGCGTCAGTGTTATGGAAAGAACAAGCTGCAGCGAGTTGCTTAAGTTCGGCATAAAATTCGAGATTGGTATCCGCTTTCTGTTCGGTGTGGCGAAATGGGAATCACAGAAATTCAACATTAGTTAGTGGGCAAGTAACAACGCCATTTTAAGCTCCTAATAATCGTCGATTATCCCCGTGGGCAAACTAGTGAAACCTCACGCCCCTTCCAAACTAACAGCGGGCTTAATTTGACTGCCAAACTATCTTCCGTCCATCCTGCTCTCTCGGCATATCTTTCATAAAAAGCCAAATAAGAGTCCATATCGTCTTTTGCCTCACCGTTCTTCGGGAGTTTGGGCTTCACGGCGCGATTACCGTCCCTAATATCGGTCCTCGTTGGATTGCCATCCCTCGCTTCCACCTGCAGTCTCAACTTTAATATTTCTATCTGTCTCTCATCTTTTTCTATCTGTCTCTCATCTTCCACCTTCTTTCTTTCGTCTTCCGCCTTCTTTCTTTCATCCATAGCTCTCTTTTGTTACTTCTCCCCCCTTCTTCTTTCTACCTGCCTACTTATTTCCTCTCGCTCTCGCTCCGCATATTTCTTTTCTTCCTGCTCTACATATGCCTGTAACTCTGCCCCCTGCAATCCAAACTCCTTACCATTTGCTGTAAACTGAGCTATATCCATGATTGCTCAATACAAAAAAACTGCTAATCCTCACGATAATACTGGTGCTTCCCTTATGTACATCTACCCTATTTCACAACAACAACAACAACAACAACAACAACAACAACAACAACAACAACAACAACAACCAGTACCCGTAACCACTTCTGTCAGGGCAAAGCCAGCCTAAATATAGGGGCAAGGGGCCTCATATTTAAAGATATTGTAAGTTCAAAATATATTCCGCATCAAGGCGAAAACCCACGTGAATTTCACTTCTCTGTAAAGCTGGACATAGAAAAAACACACGTGGTGTATATCCAGCTTTAGCGCAGGGACCTAGGGGAGAAACGGTATGTTAGATAAGGTTTAATCTCATTTAATTTATACAGTAGTCGCGAATCTTACGAGACGTAATCGGTTTTCGTCACGGCCAATTGAGAAACGAGATTCTAAAAGATAGAAATGTCGTGTCATCATTAGTTATAGCAATGCGTGTCAGGAACGAATCACCGTTAAGTCACGCGCGAGATGACTTGTATTGATTCTGCCTCGATGTACGTCATCTCCCATCGTTTTGACAGGTGGACAGATGAGCGTCGGTCCACCTGACAGTTTAGGGTAAAAAGTATATATACCTGGAAGAGCAGAGCATTAGACACACACTTGGGGTCACCCACGCGTTGGTGAAGTCCAGGACAGGCGGACTCTGTTTTCTGGCATAAGGGTACCTTCGATCACAAGGACCCTGACACGGCTGGAATCGCCAGAGAGGGCATTCCATGATTCCTTAACGTTGATAGGCGGCTACGGGGCCGAATTCGTGAGAAGGAACACCCCAGGTGGAACGTTAAAGTTTAGATTGTCGAGTAGCAGGTATCATCCTGCAATAGTCAGAAGTGTAGGTTAATTGTATTGTGCGTATTAACCCTTTGAAGCGTCAGACTGATTGCGTTCTGAGTAGTTTGTTTTGCTGTCGAAGCATCGTAATACCGACTGGAGATCGGTGTGAGTGACAATTTCGCCCTAGCACAAAAAGGGCATTTGTGAATCGTGAATTCAACCAGGAACGGTGAATATTTCAATAGGACTTTCACGGAGGACTTTCAAAGCCACATAAGGTATGAGTAGACAATATCTGACCCAAATCAGAAGTACGGTGTCCTTATAGATGACGAACATTGCTGGTCGGAACCCTCCTGCAGCTAGAGGTACAGTTACGCGCAGACGTTGACATTTGAGCCTAAGCGGGTGAAGCTCTTATGGCGAGCTCACAGTAATAACATTTCAGATTTGTGAAGCTCTTATGGCGAGCCCACGGTAGTAACATTTCCAGTGTGTAGACTATAGTGCCAGTACAGGGCTATAGAATGACTATATGATTGTTTAGAATTATTTAACCGTAGCGACCCATTTTCTGTGAAAAGAATCGAATTGTTGATTGTTGAAATATTAAAACGGATTTATTTTTATGTGTAAATAAAAGAATCGTTGTTACTTTAAATCATTCTTTCCATTATACAGCCTGAAGTGATTAGGAATCACACCTAACGGAAATCGAACCTATTTCAGGCCAATTTGGCAGAGAAGGAATCACGGCGTCGGTCTAACTCAGCTCCCTGCGCCGAGTTCGCGACACTTGGATTCCGACCCTCCACGTTGGTCTAATTTTCCCGCGACTTCATCAGCGGGACTAAATAACCCCACGTCAGCCCAGGCCTTACGGGGCCTCAGGTGTCCCTGACAACTTCCAACGTGCTAAATTGTGGGGTTCGCGGAACAATGCGGGTTCAGATATATAACCAAACAGTCACATGAATTTCTTGTTTGAACGGTCACCTTTCGCAACAGGATTCCGAGACGAGCCCTCAAGTTATGTCAAACTAACGGAGGTCTTTGCCACCGGCAGTGGGTATCTTGACTCAAAGGGCGATATACCCGGGGTATAGCGCTCTTCAAATCCGCCGCATTCTGTCGATTAGTCTATCCTTCGGTGAATGTCTCGTGAATTTTGGTTTGTTCACCTGTTGCATGTGGTGCCATTTTTCGTGGCTTCGAATTGTTCAAACAAAACAACGTATGAGCTGGGATAACGTATATATATATATTGTATTTTAATTGTACAATAAAATTGTGCAACCCCCTTTTTATTGTCTTAATAATTCCACAGTAAGAATGCTCGTCGTTCACATGTAATCCAAATGCTCAGTATGTTCCCTGGAAGCCGTCATAAAGTTAACTTAGGTTTAATTCCCACGATAAATCCATAGTGGTAAGCACAATTTCGAAGTAAATTCCGTTCCCGAACATATTGAAATTCCTGTAATCCGGATATCCTTCAAAATGTAGTTCCCTTAATGCGCGCCACTTCGCTTTCGTATAGCATAATAGAGTTCTTTTAGATTCAGATATCTAGCTAATTAAATATAGCTTCTAGTAATGTGTGTTCAATGAAGACTGTAGAGATATCGTCCCCTGAGTTCCAATGTGTTCTATGTGCCAGTAGGCAAATAGAACACACTGGAACTCGAGGGACGATATGATGAGTTAATATGACTGCAATATGATGCGTTAACAGTTCTAGCTTAATACTTCTGTGATACTATCTCAAAACTTGTACGACTGTCAGTCTGCCTTCTCCAGTGCATAGGCTGCTAGGACGATATATCCGTTTTCCTACTCACGGCAAGCATCCTCACGCGATTCCTCTCCGTAATCTTGGAGTTTTTCAAAGTTTTATCAGCGTTCTGATCACGGTTCGAAGCATTTAACTTACTTCGTTGTTCTGGTATTTGCCCACGAAAAGATTCTACACTTGGGGATGCGACGTGCATAGATGTGGGTCTTCTGTTGCTCATGGTATTTTGCCACGCTTTAGGCTGTTTAAATGCACCGGATAGGATCGAAAACTCCTTTACCGCCGAAATTATACGCACGTACTTCCGAGAAGACATTAACTAAAGTTCTATGACATTTATATAGCACGGACTTAATAAGAATCCTCAGCCGAGGAGCATATTTCCGCGCCACGACTGTAGGGGAGTCAGGTGATTACGAGTATTTGGGGGTAAATATAAACACTACAGGAAGAGGCATCTACCGAAACCACACAAATAAATTGATTCTGAAGGCGAAGCGAATCCTTAACCAAATGAAACTTATAGGGAGAAACAGTTTCAATAATGTTTTCGTGGGGAAACCCATTTGGGAAATGGTGGGTCTGCCAAGTATAACATACGGTACGGAAGTGGCACCCCTTAACCAGACGGCCGTAAAGAGCTTGCCGAAGCGCTAGAAGCAATCAGAGGTGAGCTTGGGTGGATGAGGATCAAGGACAGGATAGACCTGTTGAAACGCGGTTATCTTAATTATTTGGTAAATCTCCCCGACAGCCGATGGTGTAAAGTAATGCTCCTGAAAATATTCAACTCAAATATCAAGACGGGGTGGATGGTCCAAGTGAGGGAGGTAGCAGAGAACTACTCATTGGAGATCTCGGACCTGGACGTTGGGGCAAACCAGGTAAAAAATCGTCAGAGAAAGGGTCATGGAGGATTGTAATCGTAATGGGCGAGAGAGAGGGGGTCAAATCAAAGAGATCTTTGGGTGGCCTGCGTGATAAAGAGAAGCCAGGTTTTGAAGAGTACCTTGATGGCACCTTTGGGGAGTCACTGTTGTTCAAGGTGAGGTCGCGATCCCTGGAGATGAGGGGAAACATTGGGAAAGACATTGAAAGGGAGTGCCAGATGTGTAATTTGGGCATGGTGGAGACCCTCGAACACTTTCTTCTAGAATGCCCAAAGTACCAGTCTAAAAGAATAAGATTCACTGGGAGTATAATGGGGAAGTGGGATGGGAGAATGAAGGACATGTGGTTTGGGAGAGACTCAAAGGAGCGAGTTAATATGCTAATCGGAGAGATTGGGAAGAATGGGGCAAGCGATGTCATCAAGCAGTTCGTCTCCGAGTGTTGGGAGGAGAGGAGAAGCATGTGAATAGGGAGGCAGTTGGGAGTACAGGGGTAATCAAGGCCTTCTCGTCTGAGAACCGCGACAAATCAGCGGCTGGCCAAAGTGTTATTATTATTATTATTATTATTATTATTATTATTATTATTATTATTATTATTATTATACCATCCAATTAAAAGGCCAGATCCCGCTATAACAGCCAATTAAATCCGTCGCCGCTGACACACCTCTGTCATACAATGAATGGAATGATGTGAAAATGACCCACATTCTCTCGTATATACATGATACCCCAACTAAGCTATATATAAATCCGATCAAAGACAATGTTACCGCTTGACAATCTTCATGGACCGAAAAACAGACTTTCGGGTCCAAAGGGTTAAAGTTTTTTTCATCACATCGCGCACAAAGCCGGCATTACGTCCAGAGTGTCATTATAATTAATTGTTGTTAAGTGTGTACCATTTAATCATTGGAATTAATTACTCTGCCCGTCTTTCCATCTATTTGTTACTGGATACATGAGACACTGATAATCCTTCCTTGAGTGATCACATTTCGGCTTTTAGAGTTGTGTTTTTGATTGTTGGAACAGTGCCTCGGTTGTTCTGATTTGCGAATATTGCAAAGGCGTATATTGTTTCGTTAAATGTCAGTTTTCTCTGTTTGCAGAAATAACGGACGTCCAGCAGTTGTGAGGCATGGCGGGCACGAAAGGAAATAGAGATGAAGGACCGTATGACCGAGGTTGGGCCTGGATGGTCGTGTTAGGCAAGTTGTATTTAGTAATTAACCAGGCCGAGCATTCTTAACAGTGAAGGACGGCTAAAACTCTCTCTCCTTGCATGGCCTAGGGGAGCGATTAGCTCTCTTCAAGCCTACAAAAGCTAAAAGTGGCAAAATGAAGTTTTACTATTAATGAATTTTGCCTAGTGGGCTTTGTACATTTTATTTGGTGCTGCTAGGAAGGTAGTTTCTGTGAGATGGCTACACTGCCCCTCCTACAGCTCCGGGCCTCGGTAAGGACCAGAGGTGTGAGAGGCGCAGAGTGGCCGTCTTACAGAGACCACTAACATAGCAGAGATCTCTAAAGATGTGGGTTTTAGGAATAGGTTGTTGTGGTAATCATTATTTTCTAAGGCCAGGGGGGCTAGTTTTGGCCCTCCTTAATTTTTTTTAAGGCGGGCAGTAGGCGAGCAAATAAATCGCTCCCCTGAAAATGCTGAGCCTGATTGACATGCAGGTTGACAAATATTTAGACTAAAGTGACCATCCATTTTCAACAAATATTACTGCTGAAAAGTATTTTCGAGTAATTTAGTTATCAAATCAAATGTATGGCTGCTGGAAAGCAGTCGCGCCTCAATTTGACATAAATCCATATCAAGCTGAAGAAAAAATGGTCTGGAGTTATTTTTTTGTGAGCTGTTCCTTTTAAAGACGGATGCCATTGCAAATATAATTTACTGGGATAATGATGCATTCTGATTTTAGATTATTTGTGTGTGTGTGTGGGGGGGGGGGGGGGGAGGGGGGGGAGTCAGGTAAAAATAAAGATTCCAACTGCGATGCTAAAGGATTGCAGTTGACAGGAGTTGGGGAAAAGTACGGGGTGTTGTGTCCCTCTCTCGTTGATATAATCGAGGGAGGGGGTGGCTTTCTAAAAAACATCTTTGATGGAGACCAAGGACTGGGCCTCTCCATGCAAATATAATTGTTAAATAAGCCACAAACGATTTTTTGGGAGGTGGGGGTGGGGTGGATCATGCCCCCTCTCCCCCACAAGTGGCATATTTCGGAGTCATTTTGAGGCTGGATAGAACGTCACTTTTCACCAAGCATGGTATGTCACCTTTAACTCCATAAGTTGACGTCCCAAGCAGCTATTAGAATTCAAAATATTTGGGGGGTGGGACGTGAGGATTTTTGTGGCACAGTCCTCCCCCTCCCAGGCAAAGCCACTGACATTTGGAATCTTTATACTTTTAATGGACAAAATAGGCACCAGGCAAACTTCACCTAGAGACTACTGGTACCATTTTGTCTTATATTACATAGATAGAGGTACACTCAGGGCTTAAAATTCATGCGAGAATCAGAATTGATTCTCGCAGATGATTCTCGCAATGAAAACAACGAGAATCAACTTTGACTCTTTCAAAATGCACATTTGATTCTCGTCATAGAGTGTAACGTGTCCTTGAAGACCTGGAGAATTCTAATTATTTTGGCTCCCCATAATAATATAACATGTTAATTTGGCTGTGGTGTCTAGTGAAGTCTAGGCTGCCGTTACAGGCAGCCAAGACTTCAGTTGACACCACTGTCCAGGAACTGTAATTTCCATCAGCATTACCAGTAATAGCCTGTGTTCTGTATGTAAATACAAAACAAGGAACTCACAAAAAATGGAACAAGTCCCTTAAGTTTTAAACTGTAGTATGTTATTTATTATTATTTACTTATTGGTGCTTAAGGTCACATACTTCCTGCCCAATGGCTAATCTTGGCCGTGGCCCTTTTACGGGTGGAGGAAGCCGGAGTACTCGGAGATAACCACCGAGCATCGACGAACAACTGTCAGCTCCTCAACATTCTAACTCTGTTCAAGCTTCGCTCAAGCAGGGTTACAGCGGTTGAAGACATGTACACCATCGACGTGCAGTGCTCCTTAGTACACGTGCTCCTATGTAGGCAACCGGGATAAAGTCCTTCCCCAAGGACACAACGCGGGTCGTCCCGGACGGGGATCGAACTCGGAACCTCTAGCATAGAAGTCCAACGGTCTACAACTGAGCCACTGTGCTCCCAAACTGTAGTAAATATATAAATACGAGGTTTGTTTTTTATTAGGGATTTATAAACTGGTTCCACTCACAAGGACAAGGGTATATAAGAGTAATCTCAAATTCAAAATTATGAACTGAAAATTGATTGTCGCAAAACGAGTTCGCGAGAATCAAAAGTGATTCTCGCAAATCTGAACGCATTTAGGGCCTGTACACTTGTGTAGGAAGAGTGGTACAAATTTCATGTGGACAGAAAGTAAACTCTTGTCGTTTTGTTACTTGATGCCGTCATCAATGCCTTTTGTTTTGAACATTCAAACTAAACTGGGCTTTCTGAAAAATAATAAACAGACTTGTATGATGTATGCTGATTTATTATTTATTTATTTATTTATTGGTGTTTAAGGTCACATACTTATGCACAATGGCTAATCATGACCGTGACAGTTTTACAGATGGAGGAAGCCGGAGTACCCGGAGAGAACCACCGAGCAACGACGAGCAGCTGCCAGCTCCCCAACGTCGTAACTCCGCATTGCTGCACAGACAGGGTTAGATTGGTTGAAGACATGCGCACCATCGACGTGCATTACTCCTTAGTACACGGCGCCATCGTGCCCGCATGTGGACAATCGGGGTTAAGTATCTTGTCCAAGGACACAACGATATATGCTGATATAATAGTTTGTTAAATGCTGCCTGTCAGGCGCGTAGCCAGGATTCTATAATAGGGGGTGTCCTAGCCAGTTTGGGGATGGGGATGATATTTGGAAGGCCATCATGAGGGGTGGAGCCTCCCCTATTCTTGAATAGGACTCTCCATTGTTACCCTCCGCCCACTTCCCTTGAAGGGAAGTGGGTAGAGGGTGGGGTGGGGGTGGGGAGTTACAGTCGTAGCGTCCTAGTTAGGACTAGGCTCCCTACCCCAAAGCAACATTCAGTACGGCAAGAGCGAATGCGGGGCATTTATAGTGCGTGTAGCCCTATATTGGAGACCATTTTAGGACTCTCTATCCCGACAACAACGTAAAATATTTATTCCTTTATTTTGATATTTACAGTTTGTTATGTACTTTTAAAACCTTCTCTTTTCTTTTGAATGTTTGCTTCTGTTATTACTGTTGTTTTGTTTTCGCAATCTGCCTCTTTGTAGGTGTTAACCCTTTGACACTTTAATTATCCTGACGTTCAAACGTCACTGGGAATTCAGTTTCTTCAACGTTTTTCAAAATGCGACGTCAAACGTCAGAAAGTACAAATAACAAGATATTTTTCACATTAGTGATGAGGGCTAGATTTTTTTGGTGGTCTGAATTTGTTATTCAAAACTTGTTTTATTACAAATTATTGAAGAGTGCCGAGAAGCACTCTCCAATAATTTGTAATAAAACAAATTTATATAAACAAAATAGTATTTGTGTTTGACTGAATATGAAATATAAGCAAGGAAAGTGTTGGCTTTTGCTCTGGTATCTCGATTTTTGAAAGCCATAGCACTCAACCAAGTAAGAAGGCTTGACAGCAGGATTATATTGGCATTTTAAGCTGTGATAACTTTGGCTCAACGGTTGTCACTGAGCACTATTCGGGAGAAAATAGGAATTTTAAAAAATCGATAAATAATAACAAAACAATGGACCACAAAGTATCTACGCGCTGTTTGATTTCGTACGTCATAAGGCGTACAAAAGTATCAAAGGATTAATTAATTGCTTTAAATAAATCAAATCTTATCTTTTCTTGGGTCAGTGTATTTTTTGTTTGGTGGGGGGGGGGGGGGGGGAGGCAGCGACAATTTAGGGGGGGGGGAGCACTGAAGGTTGCTTAAGATGATATTAAACTCCTAAAAACTCCTGTTATATGCGTTGTTCTCTTTACAGGATGCTTCATCAATAATTTCTGTATTCTGGGAATAGTAGGGTCGTTTGGAATGTTGACCAGTGAAATCCGTTCTTATTTTGACGTATCCAATTCACTGTCGTCAATGGTGATGGCTACTTCATCATTTGTTTTCACTTTATTTAGTAAGTATATTTTATTGCGAGGAATTAAACCTACTGACAAAGATATTCTGTGCAGGTTCCTTTTTTAAGACAGCAAATATTCTGGAACGATGTAGATCACCGATATGTATACACCTGGAACTTAACACTAAGCACCCCCTGAAATGTTTCATGACAGTGAAGTTGCTGTTACTGATTATTATAACCATGGCAAATTATTTTCTTAATATTTAAGAATTTATATTTTAAAATAAGAAGATAACATAAGGCTAAAAAAAAATAATGTTTTGATTCTCAGGCCCTCCCTCGTTGGATTTGAACCTCCTCATTAGACATTTTTATTATGTCATGTTTTTTAAAGAATTTGTGAAAACTTGGAATGGTCATAAAATTTTTTCACATTTCTCGACATATAATTATTTAGCTGTGTTAGCAGTAAATTGGTTTTTCTTGTTGCAGTTTACGGGAGAGTGCCCAGGGGCACTCTCCCATAAACTGTAACAAAGAAAATTCTGATATACTGGATCATGATTTAATTGTTCATTTATTTGCTGGTGTTTAAGGTCATATATTTCTGCACAATGGCTAATAATGGCCGCAACACCGATATAAACTCAAGTTTAACCAATCATTTAGTGCCATGTTTCCCATTTTAAAGGACTCCTACCCCAAGCATTGGTTAGTGGGGCCTATTCTAATGGACCATGATGCTTGACAGATCTATACCATTAAAAAGAACAATAAAATACAAATCCTTTTAGCTGTTGTAACTGCAGTTAGTTATAAAAGGTATACTATAATTACACTAAAATACAACCTTTTCTCTTTTTCAAGTGGAAAGACAGCAAAAAGATTTACTGAGTATACTCAACCCTTTTACACGAAAATTTTTTTTTAAAAAAAGCAAAAATAAAATCCTCCCTCCCTCACTGATTTGAAAACAAAATTGCCTGAGAATCAATTCATTTTTTTTTATTTGGCCTAATTATTTCTCCCAATTATAATGCTTTTAGTTAAAATATGAAATATATATACTTTTTAAAACCCCTTTTTGTCACGACTTTTTTTAAGGTTAGAATTCTGTGCGTCTATTTCTCCAATTTCGCGATATGTCTATAACACATAGACTTAATAGTGCCACTAGAGAGTAGAGAAATAATAGAGAAAGCATTTAACGTTAACGATGTGTAACGGCCTTGGGCAAAGCCCACGCAGCGTTACACACGGAAAATAATTCAAGGGAAATATTTTTAAAGATAGTTCGTTTTGCACTGGAAATGTTTCAATATCAATCTGAAACGTGCGATTGGAAGTATTTTTTTTCAACTTTTTTGATTCGTAACCTAATGATTGTTGTTTTACAATATTTGGGGATATGCTTCAAGGGATAAATATGACCTAGCTCGTGGTGAACACGGTCAGGACTGATTGTTAACCCGTTACCTAACATGAAAGTAGACGACACTTGCAAAAAAAAAAAATTCTTGAATAACTAATTTTTTTTCATTTTTTGTCTCAAAAACATAGGTTATGACCCCTCGTTGGAACGAGCTCGTGGGGAAGTTGTGTTAACCGCGCGCCAAAGGCTCGCGGTTAACGCCACTTCACCACTCGTTGTGAACGTTTGGCACACCAAGCTACTATGGGTATATTCTACATTTAAATTACCAAACTAAAGACTTTACCTAAGGTAATCAAGACTAAGTGGTCAAAACATGACTGCTGCGCTTCCCTTCTCCCAATTTTCTAATAGACAAGCGTGGGCTGTTTGTATTGTACGCATTCTCGAGGCGGTCAGATTGAATTTCATGTCGGTAGCATCAAATGTCCTGTCTGTGCAATTTCGATTGATTTGAATTCTTCAAATTGAACTTCGATCTAAAACTGATCAATGACATCGGCTAGCGAAAGAAAGCGCGATAAAAGTTCGGAAGGAGAGACACCAAAACCTGAACGACAAAGTACAAAGCAAAATGAGATGGCCAGCATGGCCAGTGACCCAGATAAGTTGGACATTGGTGGACAGTTGAAACAGTTAAGTGAGATAGTTTCATCGCTCAAAGATGGTCAGGATTGCATGCGTAAAGCGACCGATCGTAAACTGGATAAGTTGAGAGAGGTCTGGAAGCGAACTTTTGATGAAAAGTTTAAAAGCAATAAAAGATGAAATTTATTTAGATATTGGTTCGGAAATATCACGAATTGACTTGTTTGTAGAAAAAGTTGATCGATTAAAAAAGCATGTCGGTGGTCTGGGTGGTGTCCAGCATGGCGATACCGCACGGATCGGTTACACAGATCAAATTTGTGACGGCAGTGAGTGCTCCGTTGTTATTACTATGACCCTAAAGACGGAGACAACGATGACGACGGCGACGAAAATACAGTGAAAATTGTTGAAGAAATGCTCTCGATAATGGAAATTGCAGATAAAGGAGTTAACCCTTTACCCAAGGCACTTCACCCCGATTGTCCACATGGGGGCACGATGACGCCGTGCACTAAGGCGTACTGCATGTCGATGATGCGCATGTCTTCAACCAATCTAACCCTGCCTGTGCTGCAGTGTGGAGTTACGATGTTGGGGAACTGGCAGCTGCTCGCCGTTGCTCGGTGGTTCTCTCTGGGTTCTCCGGCTTCCTCCACCCGTAAAACTGTCACCGACACGATATGACCTTGGCTGATCATGTGTCGTTAAACCCTAATAAATATGGGTTATATACACATGGTGTTTGTAAAAAATCTTTTATCGCGACGAGAGCGTTTTCGGGGGCATATATAGCTACGAGTCGCGTAAGCCCCCGAAAACACCATGTGTATATAACCCTTTTATCTACACCCCACCTCCCCCACTTCCGGGTTAACAGCGAGTCCACTTGCAAAAATCAGCTGATTCGCAAAAGTTGACAAAACGACATTGAAACGGCCTAAAAAATAAAAACACAGAATTAAGCTTTGCCAACTGGACTTCTTGGAAGATACGATGGAATAGAGCATGGCTGATTGAGAAATGATATCACTAGTGATTTTTCGCTGAAAAAAAATGTGCAAAAGGGAGATAAAATGAGAACTATTTTCTTAATGCGTAACGTGACTTTTAATAAATGCGTAAACAAATTAGTTCTTTCGTTCATTGAATTTCAATCGCTGTCACTTTCGATTACCATAATTCTTCGTCGTTTATGTGAATGTTCTTGACTCGGAGAATTGTTTATATACTGGATTGTACAATTTCCCGTAATGTTGAATATATGTTGAGGGAAATTTGATTCATGATTCAAGGAAGAATTGTTGGATTTACAGAAATGTGTCTGTGAGGAAATGTGCCCACAGCTTGCCGGCGTGCCAGGAATTTGATGTCCTTGAACTTTTGGATTTTCCCTACAAGACATAGTCTTCGTGACAGGAATATTTACATTTGGGTCAACACCGGCTAAAATATTTGACATTTCATGCTGCATTCGATCAGACGCTACGGCGTAATTGTTTACGCTTGTAATGTTTTTGTGACCCGAAAGCTGCTGGACCGTTGACGGTGCGATTCCAGAATGCAGCAGTCTCGTACAAGTTGTTTTTCTTGCACTAGTGTTTGTTTTTTTCCCGGAAAATCCAGCTTGTAGGGCCATGTTTTGCATGATGTGTCTGAGTTTGTGCACACCTATAGGCTGTGATTTAAACCAGAAGGAGTCGTCCGACTTTCTGTTGTGACAGATCCCAATGTAAAATGGACTTTCCGGATGATTCATCTGTGGAGGACGTCTGGATTCAAATTGTTTATACGCATATACTGGGCACTTATCAATATTTCCCGGAATGGCATAGGCTCTTGGTTTGAACTGTCTCAGGTGAGTTGACGATGTTCCTGTTCTAGTTTTTGTGTTTCGTTCTGAATATTCCAAATATTCTTGGTCATTTTCGTCTTTTTCAGTTCAATATCGCCCCAACGTAAATTGTGATTTTCCGTGACACCCCGCATACCAAAATGTTTAGTATTATTCAGCCACATTCTGTTAATTAGAGCCTGTGGTTCATGACACCCAGTTATATTTTTATCACTAAGAATCTCCTCTTCTCTCTCTGTCAGGGGCTCTGAGCGGTTGGGTTTCCCCCCTTTGCCTTTCTGTTTTAATTCCTTTCTTTTACTGGCCAGGACAAGCCGAGATGTTTCAAATTGTCGATCAGTTATTATATTATAGCCGTAGTTGTTTTCTCGCAGAAATCGCTCGATACCGCGGTGGTACGACGTGAGGCTGTCGAATTCATATTCGGCACCATCAGCTTTGCGTACTGACAATAGAAACTGTCCAATTAAATTGTCCAACTGCTGTGGGGGTAATGATAATATCGAATCAGACTGACTGCCTGTGGTCTCAACAAATCGAGTAAATGCTTTCATCACACTTGCAACTTTACGCTGACTGTTCGCGTTTTTCATATTTGAAATGAAATTTGCCTTGTCAGTTTTAGTTATTTCAATAAACTGAGGTTTTCGTGAAACGGTGGCAGATTTTAGTGTCTCTGTCGGCACTGTACTCTTTATAGTACTAGTAGAAGTACTACTAGTAGTAGGTTCAACTGGTAGGCCTGCATTTGATGCGAAAATTGTACTTGGTAAAGAATTGTCATTACTTGGTGCTAAACTAGAAACTATGCTCTCATTTGGAAAATGATTTGGTGTTGACGATCGAAAAGCCCACAGGACAGGCGATGACGAGACACCGGTCAAAACACTAGCATCTAAATTAAAATTAGGTGGAGATTTACAGTCCTCTGAGAAGTCCTCGCTATTCAATAGCAGGAAATTATCCACCACAAAGTCATCCCAGTGATCATCCATAATGATTTTTACAAATTTATGATAAGATAAAAGTTTCACAAATTTTTAACAACAGACGGATTATTGGCAGTCGACGTTTCCGAGCTTAATTGTTTTCGGCTTTTCGAATTCAAAATATTATCGGAAACATGGAAAAAAAAGTGTAAGTTACTAATTTTTACTCTTTTCCGTCAAATTTTATTTTTACAATTCAGTAAGTTTAATTAATGGCCTTCTTTTTTATTCAATACATTTCGATAAATACGCCCCGTTTTATTTGTTTCGATCCGCGGCAGCGATAATTAGTTATTCAAAGTGTTGAATGAAATAGTACGTCATGCAAATGAGATGGGCGTGAACGTTGTATTCTTGCGATATCACGTGACTTTTATTCTTACTGCAGTAACGATAAAAGATTTTTTATTGACGGCGAGTTTTCGATAACGATAAAAGATAAAACGTTACTGTTTTTAGGTATAAAGTAGATAAATAATAATAATAATATCCTTTACCCAACGAATCGGCCGCATCCGCCCGCGTAACATGCAAATTCGGCAGCTGAAAAAAATAGTATTTTTTAAAAAAAATTCAACAAAACCATATCATGTGACCCCTCGTTGGAACGAGCTCGACGAGCTCGTTCCAAAGAGGTGTCACACGATATGGTTTTGTTGAACTTTTTTGAAAAAAAATCAAAAAATGATATTTAAAATAATAAATTTTGATATCGTCTGCGTTGGGTAAAAGGGTTAAAGTGATCGAAGCAGGTAGACTGGAGAAGAAGAAGAGAATTGAAGGTAAACGAGCATCAGTGAAAGCTAAATTTGAAACTGTCAGTCAAAAAGTTTTGGTGCTCAGAAATAAATAGAAATTACGTGATAGTTTGAAGGACAAAAACAATGCTGTGTTCGAAGTAGTAAACCACATATCGAAAGGCTTATATAGACAAATGCTCGTACACTTCTCGCGCAGATTCCACGAGGAAAAGACTTCTTTGTATGTGGAAGTGGTCGCATCGTGAAGAAAAGTGATAGTCGTTGCTAGTTCAGCTTTACAAGTCCTCCATATTAAAATGAATCCATTAAAATAGGGCATGTTAACATCAATGGGTGGACAAAGTCAAGCAAAGTGTTGAGAACTAAACTGTAATTAGCCCTTTACCCAACGCAGACGATATCAAAATTTATTATTTTAAATATCATTTTTTTTTAATTTTTCAAAATTTTCAATAAACCATATTATGTGACCCCCCTCATTAGGAGCTCGACGAGCTCGTTCCAAAGAGGGGGCACATGATATGGTTTTGTTGAACGTTTTTGAAAAATAGTATTTTTTCAGCGGCTGAATTTGCATGTTACACGGGCGGATGTGGCCGATTCGTTGGGTAAAGGGTTAAAGTGCTATATAAGTAAAGGCAATGTGTTTACTTTGAAATTCCCACCTTTGATAATCCATTAATTCAAATTAAATGGACACAAATTATACATCAAAATGAAGGCTGTAATGTTTAGAAAAATAAAAATATATGCATTCAACTCACAGGGTAGACAGTAGGCATCAATGGTCCCTGGTCTGCTACCGTTTTGTATCACAACTGAGAAAATAATATTTCAGGAGAACAACTCGTGGCCAAATTTGCCATAAAGATATCCAAGAACAAAGCTAGGCAGACAAACTTCTTTATGATGCAGCGATAAGACTGCTTTTAGGAAAAGGCTAACACTGTGTGCCTTTTTTAAGAGTACCATGGTCGACGGACATGTGTTTACCCACGCAATACTGCGCATTTTTATCGAAAAAACAATCCCGTAACAAATTCACACAGGTGCCAGGATACCTTGCAAATAATATGGCAGCTGAGCAGTCTCAATATAATAATACAGTACGTGAAGAGTGGATTGTAACTAAAACACCCGCGGAGTGGAGTTATCACCCAAACTATAACTTTCAAATTTTGTACATATCGACAAAAAATACAAGGAATGTTTCAGCCAATGAACCTCCGGGTATAACCCGGAGGTCCATAGGCTGAAACTTTGCTTGTGCTTGTTATGCCTTGCAACAAATTAGCAATTATTGCTTGAGTGGAATCTCCACTCTGCGGGGTGATTTAGTAAGAATACACTCTCCACGTACTGTAGTGTGTAGTGTGAAAGCGATCTGTGTCATTATTTGATTTCAGACGGCATTGTCTGTCGATGTTTTTTTTTCGACCCAAATAACCTAGACCGAAATGTAAACAAACAGAAAACAAAACAAAGCCACGAGTTTTCGAATTTACCCCCACGTAGCTCTGTCGCAGCGATTTGGAGAATTTTGCTCACACTTCTTTATGTACACAATAGCTTTGCTGTACTTTAAACACAAACAATATTGTTTGACTTGCATGCCTCAAAATAAAAATCTGGGCTCATAGTCATATCTACGGAAGCCCATTAGGGACATGTGAAAAAAAATACATGTGTGAAAAAAAAAATTTGTGTGTGAAAAAAAATTAAGTCGTGCGCACGAGATAATTAAGTCGTGCGCACGAGATAATTATCTCGTGCGCACGACTTAATTATCTCGTGCGCACGACTTAATTATCTCGTGCGCACGACTTAATTTTTTTTTTCACACACAAATTTTTTTTTTTTTCATACATATAATTTTTTTTTTTCACATGTCCCTAATGGGCTTCCGTACATATCATTGTCAGTAACATAGGTTATATCTCAGTTGTTTGTTTGTGATGTTTGGTCGTGTGTAAGTTACTGCTCGTTATCCCTATTATTTAATAATTCTTTTCATTTACATCAAAGTACCGCGCAGACATATCTCGTCTCATAAAACAGCCTTGGTTTATCCATTTAAACACATATCTATTTCCTACTTTGTTCACTTCAAATAAAAACTAAAAATAATATTTCCACAATTTATAACATGAATATACAGCTATTCATCTGTCACACTAAATATTCTCTACGTCCACTTCAATCTGTAAAACTCAGTTGTAAAACTTCTGAAGTATGACGTGCTATATTTATTTTCATCGTGGGAGCAGTTCAATAAATGTAACTTTAATGACTACGTGTACAATTGATATCAGGTCTGGCAATATTGTGGAGAGCGAATAGGGGGTTGGGGGAGGTTCTCCCCACTATAGATTCATTGAATATTTGCAGTATTATCATAAAATTGTTGAAATTTGTTTGTATCTATAGCCGTGAACCTTGGTAGATAGACAATAATTCTAAGATACCTGTTCTGTAGTACTGTACGCAGATTAATGCTAGTTCCCAGTGGCAATTTAAAATGTGCTAATTTCTGTTGGATATTTTAAATAATTTTGGTTTCCCTCAGGCCGGTCACATGCCATACACAAATGGATAGTTTGGAAGTGCATTTTAATACCCCCGCAGCGAGTTGTGGAGAGAGGGATTATACTGGAATCACCTTGTCCGTCCGTCCGTCCGTCCGTCCGTCCGTCCATAGACATACTTTTGTCTGGATATTTTCTCAGTCGTTTATGGACCAATCTACTCAAAATTTGGTATGGTTTTTCAACCATGGGAACCTGTGCACCTACGATTATAGTTCCGGTCGTATTATTCTTTTATAGAATTATGCCCCCTTTAAGACTTAAATAGCAGACCTAGAATTTTTTCCAGAGATTTTCTCACATCTGTATGGGTCAATTCCTTTGAAACTTGGTATGGATGTTTACTACCATGGGAACCTGTGCACATACGATAATGTTATTCCCCTTTTCGTCTTAGAATACCTGAATTTTGTCTGGAGATTTTCTCAGATGTCTATGGGTAGATTCCTTTGAAACCTGGGATGAATGTTCACTACCACGGGAACCTGTGCACCTCCAGTTATAGTTTTGATCGGCCGTTTTGTGCCATGGTTATTCTCCTTTTCAGCTTATAATAATTCTGGCGGTTATGGCTATGGACAGGCCTGTCTGTACAGTCACACCTATTGTTTTTTTACCATTTTCCAGTACAAATTGTGTTCCAGGTTTCTTATGTGCCCCCAATCTATAAAAAAATGCTGGAGGTGTGAATGGCAAACAAATTATAAACATTGTTTATGAAGGCATAAAACAATGCTGCAAACCAGTATTTTTTGCAACTTATGAAAAGTTTAGTATCGGCCAAAAAATAGAGAAGGTTGGGCGGCGGGGAAAAACACCTATTTTTTGGGCCTCACTCCCAGAAAAAGGATATCTGAAAATCTATACAAATTTGATATATTTTACCCTTAATTATACAATTAGTTATTCTCGTCACCCTTTTGGCTCTTTTTTGGTCGACCAACATTTCTGGGCTAATTGTCAGTGTTGTGTGAGGATGTATTGCATTTCTAAAATACAGTACGCGGAGAACGGATTGTAACTAAATCACCCGCGGAGTGGAGTTATCACCCAAACTATAATTTTCAAATTTTGTACATATCGACAAAAAACACAAGCAATGTTTCAGCCAATGGACCTCCGGGTTTAACCCGGAGGTCCATTGGCTGAAACTTTGCTGGTGCTGGTTATGCTTTGCAACAAATTTACAATTATTCCTCGAGTGGAATCTCCACTCTGCGGGTAATTTGGTGATAATACACTCTCCACGAACTGCATTTATTCAATAGAAGACAATACAATAGTTGGTACAAAATGATCGTTGTGGTTCCTATGGCAAGTTTTTCACTCAAGAAGCTGCACTCGCCATTAAGGTTACACCTCTTTCATATTAATAAAAAAGTATAGACTGTGTGTTTTATCCACCTTTCAACTTTTTGTTTTAACATTAAAGGTTTTGTAAATTAGAGATGCACTTTTATTATCAGATTTATTTATCTATTGGTGTTTAAGGTCACATATTTCTGCACAATGGCTAACCATGACCGTGACAGTTTTACGGGTGGAGGAAGCCGGAGTACCCGGAGAGAACCACCGAGCAACTGTCAACATACCAACTCCACACAAGCAGGGTTAGCGTTGGTTGAAGACAGGTGCATCATCGACGTGCAGTACGCCTTAGTACACAGCGTCACCGTGCCCCCCACGTGGGCAATGGGGGTGAAGTGTCTTGCCCAAGGACACAACGCGGTTGCCGCAGGTGGGATTCGAACCGAGGACCTTTCGACTTGCAGCCTGCACCTCTACCTACTGAGCCACCGCGCCCCCTTATTATTAGATATATGATTACATTAGGCTAGTGGTTGGACAAGTGAATAGGGAATTTTTGGTCACCGAATTGGAGTCTGATGCATTGGAGTAAATTACCAGAGGAATTATTAGAAACAGTGGCTTCAAAAAATTAACTATTTTTAAAATGTTTTTTTTCACACAGAGTTGTTACCAGGAATGTAACTGAAAAATGAGAAGAAACATATAATTTTTTCCCACCTTTCAGAAATATAGGATGATATGCGCCAGGGTTAGTAAGTTAAAAAGACTGATTTCGAAATTTTTCACGCAATTTTCCAACTTGAAGCCTTACATCTGACAGCTAATTATTTCACCCACATTCTGATTGTTTATTTCTGTTACATTTACCAACAAGACACTAATGCTTTCGATTATGAAAAATTATATTTATTTACAATTGTAATGACTAGTATGTACAGATGATGATTATAACAACTCAAACCGCACGCCGATCCCTTCAACATATCCTTCCTGTCCCTCTCTTTCGCTCCGAGAGAGAGCATGTCTCTCACCTGTTATCGAACAGAACTTACTCCCCCTTTCATCATACAATGACATGTAAATGTCTCCCTACTACAACTCGCCCTCGTAAATTCGGACCATTAACATTCAGCTTATGCCACACTATTCCCTCCACTGGAAGACATATCATGTGCCCTTCTTTATATGCAGTTTAATTTTATAGACTAAGTTAACCCTTTACCCAACGAATCGCCCGTATCCGCCCGCGTAATATGCAAATTCAGCAGTTGTAAAAATATTATTTTTCAAAACATTTCAACAAAACCATATCATGTGACCCCTCGTTGGAACGAGCTCGTCGAGCTCGTTCCAACGAGGGGTCACATGATATGGTTTTGTTGAAAATTTTTGAAAAATTTAAAAAAATGTTATTTAAAATAATAAATTTTGATATCGTCTGCGTTGGATAAAGGGTTAATACTCATCAGTTATATTGTCTCTCAGATATGTAGATGGACGTCTCAATTGTTGTGGATGAGGATTTTGTCGTTCCATCACTTGTCTGTTTGTATGATTTCCATTGCTGTCATCTGATCAGTTAGTCTGTTGCCTTCGACTGACTCTCTATCATCATTTTCTTCATTAGCTGCATTACCATTACCATCATCAGTTTCAACCTCATCATCAGTATCATTGTCAATATTAGCATCATTCTCAAAATCTATTTCATGTATAGCAATTGAGACAGGTCTCACCAGCTGTGGCTCCAAAATGCTGTTTTTGTTAACGTCCTCAATTGCTGCCATATATTCAGGTAAAACGTCTGGTCTTCTACTTTCAGGAGATGCCAACTGCTGATCTAGGATAGGAACTTTTCTTTTATATCCAGTACTTTGATTCTTTGTTTTTTCCTTTTCTGCATTGCTTTGAAGACTTGCGTCAAGAGCTGCAAACTACTGCTTGCAGACAATGTCTTCTCTCTGAGATTCTGCACATGGGTATAACTTCAAACTGTTAGCATGAACTATTTGGGGTTTGCATTTCCCATTCTGTATTCTGTAGTCTACATCCAATATTCCCTCCATTATGTTATACGGCAGTGAAGTTTCGGCGATCTTCCGACCTTTAATGCAAGAGTATATAGCATAACCTTGTCTCCGACTCTCAAGGCCTGGCCCAAATTGTTTTTATCATAATAAACTTTTTGAAGTTTCTGCTCAGCATCCAGATTTCTACTCTGATGAATGCTTCATTAAAATTTTCTTTTCTGGGAGGCATATTTTGTACTCTTTTCGGAATTCACTTGACTTCCCCCAAACATTACATCAACTGGCAAGCACGACTCATGGCCAAACATTAAAAATACTGTAGTAAAGTTGGGGGACTCATTCACACTAGCTCAATGTGCTAATATAAGAAATGGCAGCTTCTCATACCAATTCATCAGATCACTATCAATATGTTTGCTGAGCATATCCAAGACAGTTCAGTTAAACTGCTCAACTTGACCATCGGTGGATGGTAGACCATTGTCCTTAGTTTCTTTGAGCCATACAATTTACTGATATCAGCGAATAATTTTGATGCGAATTCTGGCACTTAATCTGCCAGGATAGAGTATGGTGCTCCAAATCTACTTATAAATTCTTCCACAAGATTTTTGGCAACAGATTTTGCTTCATGATTTTTCAATGCAGAGGCTTCAATCCATTTGGTAAAATAATCAAAGATGAGCAAGATAAATTTATTGCCATATTTGAGGAAGAGATCCCAAAATATGCTATTTTCTCCAGTGGAACACCTGCTTTGATGGAGATTAAAGGTGTCCTTTTTCTTGCTGGGAATACGCCTGGATGCACACTGAATATGTCCACTACCTATTCTTCGATGTAATTCAGATAATCCGGTTTTGTAAACCTGGAACCCGAGGGACCGCGTTTCCAGCCTACGAACATGATGCGTCATAATTACATTAAGTAGAATGACTGCTAATGACTGCACAGTGAATGTGTGGGATAAACCAATCAATATTTCCAAGGCTGCACCTTGAAAATAGTAATTGGTCTACCCCCAAATAATGAAAATGAACTCTTCTAATTGCTTCCATTGAACTGACATGGAAGATACCACCAGGGTTCGAAGGGTTACAGATTCTAGGACTATTATTTTAAGTTGGTGTTGATCATTATCTAATAATTTCCTGTGTAAAATTTCTTCATTATTCACCAAGTTATTCCACTGTCCTAGTGATCGTCTCGAATTGTTTAACACCCCTTCTTGAACAACAGGCCTATTCCTCTGCTGTTTCCTCAACTCGGTAACTGCAGTAATGTCTACATTAGCAGCTTGTGATTCCTTCCAATCCAACATTGGCTTCAAATTAATCAATCGACAAAACATCTCTTCCTCCTCAATTTCTGTGTTTCCCACACTTATAATTCCCGGTCTTCATGATAAAGCATCTGCATAGTTTGTATGTATATCTGTATAGGTATGAGTTTTCCTGTCTCCGTAAATAATTTTAATTTCAGATTATGCTAAATAGGCTTGCTAATGAGCAACTTGTTTCGGGTGTCTTTAGCGTTCCACAGCCATGCTAGGTCATTATGATCTGCCTTAACTTGAAATGGATGACCTACAGTACGTGGAGAGTGGATTGTAAGTAAATCACCCGCGGAGTGGGGTTATCACCCAAGCTATAACTTTCAAATTTTGTTCATATCGACAAAAACACAAGTAATGTTTCAGCCAATGGACCTCCGGGTTTAACCCGGAGGTCCATTGGCTGAAACATTGCTGATGCTGGTTGTGCTTCTTTGAAACAAATTCGCAATTATTGCATGGGTGGAATCTCCACTCTGCGGGTGCTTTAGTGATAATACACTCTCCACGTACTGTAATAAATAATGACAGTATTGTTTAATGAAGATCACTAATGCTAAGACTTCTTTCTCTGTAGCTGAATATTTTTTCTCACTCTTAGTAAGGGGCCTACATGTATATAATACAATTGTTAGGCTACCATTTTGTTCCTGAGAGAGTACAGCTCCTATGAAATGGTTACATGCATCAGTATCCAGCACAAAAATATCATCACTCAGTGGATATGCTAGTATAGGTGAACTAGTTAAGGCTACTTTTAATGTCACAAATGCTTCCTCACACTGTGAAGACCATGTGAATCTTTGTTTCCCCATTAATTTTTTAAGCAGAGCACAAATTTCAGGAAAATTGAGGGTAAATCAATGATAGTAACTAGGGAGACCAACAAAAGATCTTAATTCATGAGTATTTTGGGTCGAGGCATTCCTTGATTACTTTAATCTTATCGGGATCTGTTTCTCCTCCCCTTTTTGAAATAATATGAACTAAACTTTCAGTCAGGGGAGCTATAGTGATCACTCACCATCCATTGTCCGTGAACATGGTGTTTGCGTCTTCTCCCCCCAAAAGGCTGAACCAATTTAATTGAAATTTTAGTTAATAGTTTGTTATGACATCGCATTTTGATTTTTTTTAAATCAAGTTACCTCGCCCCTCGATAGGGCCAAGCCCAAAAAGTGAGCTTAAATCTGAAAAAATCTTCTCATGAACCTGCAGAAGGAGAGACTTGATATGTGGTGTGCAGCTTCCCTTTGAGGTGTAGACTCAGATTGTTCAAAAGAAGTTCGAGGAGCTATATTTACCTTCCTTATGGGAGGGGCAGGAATTTTCGTCCCGTCCAAAATATATATTTTCCAAACCGATAGGTAGATTTGAACCAAATTTGATATGAGGGCTTATTGGGTCATAAGTACTTAATTTATGTCAACAGAAGTTTTTCCGTCGCCCCTTGGGAACCACAGGAGCTAAAAATAGAAAAGATTTAAAACGCCCATATCTCCAAAACTACACGGCAATGAGAATTCTTATTTGGTGTGAAGCTTCCTTGGGACCAACAGAATGGAATGGTCCAAAAAAATTGCTATAGCTTTTATCATGGGGTAGTTTTTTCGGGAGCATTGGGTCAGCATTTTTTAACACTGTGGGTAATGGGAAAACATTTAAGAATACTTTTCTCACAAACCCCTTTTCCAAAAGCTTTCAAATTTCACATATAACATCTTTGGAACATTGTTTCACATGTTTATTGAAAGCAAATCCCTGGGTCCATATTTGGGCTCTCTATGGGAGCTCAAATGTTTAAATTAGTGCAGTCGGGGGAATATTCTTTAAAAATCTTCTTCAAATCTTCCAACCAGAATCTTTTGATATTTGGTATGCTGCATCCTTAGGGGGTTGAGATTCAAGTTTGTTCAATGTTCAAGCCATATTTGGGCTAAATGTGGGAGTCTGAATTATACTTAGTTCAAAATAAGAAATTTTCTTTAAAAAAAGGGGTGGGGGGCAGATTCAAGTTTGTTCAAGCCAAGTCCCTAGATTCATATTTGGGCACACTGTGGGAGGTCGAATTGTAACTTAGTTCAAAATGAGGAATTTTCTTTAAAAATCTTCTTCTTCAGATCCAGCAGTCGGTATCTTTTGATATTTGGTATGCAGCGTCCTTGGGGGGGGGGGGGGGGGGGGGGGGGGCGTTCTAGTTTGTTCAAGCCAAGTCCCTGGGTTGATATTTGGGCTCTCTGTGGAAACCCGAATTATAAATTAGTTCAATTTGAGGAATATTCTTCAAAAATCTTCTTCTTCACGTCCACCAGTCAGAATCTTTTGATGTTTGGTATACAGTATCCTTACGGATGTGAGATTCAAGCTTCAACCCTGCATGTGTAGAATTAGTATCTTGTGGAGCTGACAGTTGCTCGCCATTACTCGATGGTTCTCTCCGGGAATTCCGACTTCCTCCACCCGTAAAAATGTCGTGGACATGGTTAGCCATTGTGCAGAAATATGTGACCTTAAACACCAATAAAAAAATAATAAAATAAATTTGATTTTCTATCAAATAGTATTCATAAAATAAAATTGGTTAAAAAACATATGATTATTTAATAAACATGATATAGCGCATACGTTAGAGTTTTCTTGATGTTTTAGGACCAGTAGATTATTTGCGATCTCTTTGTCCCTGTGTTGGCGAAATTTGGGCCCGCAAGTCTGAAGTCATGCTTTTCGAATATAAATATATATCACAACTTTAGTAATAGTTGTTGGATGTTGATACATACATTGTAAGTAAAGTAGACCCAAAATCACGAACTGCTGTTTATGTCGAGTCTCTAGTATCCATTGATTATTTTCATTTTCTTTGTTTGGGGCCACTTGCAAAAATATGAGACCGCAAATTTGTAGTCATGTGATACAAGCAAAGCGAAATATGACGTGTTAACCCTTTACCTAACATGAAAAGCAGACGACATTTGCAAAAAAAAAAAAAAAAAAAAATTCTTGATTTACAATTTTTTTCATTTTTTGTCTCAAAAACATAGGTTATGACCCCTCGTTGGAACGAGCTCGTCAAATTGTAGCTATTATATGGAATCTTTAGTACCTATACTTCTCCTTCGGTCTCTAGCAGGCACTTCAACCATTTTGGACAATTTTTATTTTTTTCCTCTCAAACCTAGTTTATGCACAATTATTGGAACGAGCTTGTTGAAGTGAAAAAAAAAATATAGTTACTTAATACTTTTGTTTGCAAGTATCGTCTGCTTTTCATGTTAGGTAAGGCTAAAAAAAGAGAAAGGTCATTATGTCAAAAGGATGCACGGAATGCAGAGTAAAATTGAACACTTTTAATTAACCCTTTACCTAACACGAAAAGCAGACGACACCTGCAAACAAAAGTCTTGAATAACTAATTTTTTTTGTCTCAAAAACATAGGTTATGACATCTCTTTGAAACGAGCTCGACGAGCTCGTTCCAACGAGGGGTCATAACCTATGTGTTTGAGACAAAAAATGAAAAAAAATAATGAAAACTAATTGGCGATTTTTGAGAATAGCGCTGGCCGGTTTGACCGTTACGTTGGGTAAAGGGTTAAACTAAGATATTGGCACTACACCACGAATATATACTGAGAGTACCCCAAGTCTAATTGTAGCTATTATGTGGAATCTTTAGTACCTATACTTCTCCTTCGGTCTCCAGCAGGCACTTGAGTTTTTAGTTCACCTGGCCCAAAGGGCCACGCGGGCTATTGAGCTGAGCGGATGTGAACCAACCTTGGCAAGAATGGTCTATGGGAGGTCCTCTACAAACGTTCCTCTCATTTTGTTCCCGTTGGATGAAAAACATAACCACCAGAGACATTCTTTGATTCTGATTGGTCGACTTTTAAAAAAATTTTTCCTCTTAAACTACAAGGCCAAATGTTTTGAAACTTCACATGATTAATGACTGGGATACCCTCTACCAACTATGTTCATTTAATGTTGATCGGTTTGCATGGCCGCATTTGCGGCTCATACTTACCATGGAAACCCAATCGGAAATCACATTTTCATCTTCGTCTCTGGAAATACTAAACCGATGTGAACCAAACTTGGCAAGAATGGTCTACGAGAGATTCTCTTCAAACCTTCTTCATTTTGTTCCTGTCGGATAAAAAACGTGGCTGCCAGAGGCATTCTTTGATTCTTATTGGTGGATTTTGAAAATATTTCTCCTCTGAAACTGCAAGGTCAAATGTTTTGACACGCCACATGATTAATGACTGGGTCACCCTCTACCAACGAACCTCATCTAATGTTGATCGGGTTGCAAACATGGCTGCAATTGCGGCTCATAGTTACTATGGGAACCCTATGGGAAATCACATTTTCATCACCTTATTTGAAACTATACTATTAAAAAAAGTAGGGGATATCCAAACTGATGTTGATATTTTCGACAAATGGTATTGGATACGCGTGATTGGACACATCAATATGTTACCTAGTTTAGTGTGGATCATGAATGTCACCGGCCCACGAAAACTTCGCGCAGGTTTTTCGCACGAGCGCCGCGTTAATGTCTGTGGAGTACGTTTCGAAACACTGGACGTGCTTTTTCGGAGGTTTCATCTTTCTTGTCTTGGTATAAACTTGTTCACCAATAGTTTCTGGTCGAAACGTAACTTTCAAGGTATACAAGACTGACACGTGACGAACATTTACGTGCCGTTGGCATGTTGGAAGCTGGCAACATACAGCCTGACTGCAGTGGCTCAAATTCTCAACGTTACTCATTGATTAGCAGGTTATGGCCACGCTACCGTCAGACAGGCAATGTTGATGACAGACGTCGGTCTGGTCGTCCAAGGGCGACAACTGCTTACCAGGATCGTTTCATCGACAGATGTGCGAGTCAGTGGTCAGACTATCTGAAATCGCCTACACCACTGGAATTTGTTCGCTCGACAACCTCGAATTATTCCACGTTTGAATGAACGTCATATCGCAGCAAGTCGTAATTGGTGTGGAGCACGACATGATGTGGAGCGCTGGGGCAATCGTCGGTGGAGTAACGTCATGTTTTACGATGAATCGAGGGTCACTCTCGACTGCCACAACAAGCGAAACTGAAAGTGGCGGCGGCGGAACGAACGATACCATGACGTAAGCGTTAGGCAGCACGATCGTTTTGGTGGTGGATCGGTTATGCTGTGGGAGGCAGAACAGTATTACATGTCATCCAAGGGCGTGCCACAGGGCAGTACTACCGTGACAACATGTTAGCAGCCCATGTGGTGCAATCTGCGCGACGTCACGGCCATCGATTCATTTTCCAAGATGACAATGCAAGAGCACACATGGCCCATGTCTCTACAGAGTTTCCCCAGGAGTAGAAAATCACTGCACTGCTTTTGCCAGCACTAAGTTCAGACCTTCACCAAATGATCACGGGATATGTTTGGCAGGCGCCGACGACATCGCCAACAGCCTCCTACCAATGTCCAGGAACTCACCGCTGCACCTCATGAAGAATGGAATAACATCAATCAAGCTGATATTGGACGTTTGGTGAGGAGTATTCCACTCGGATCCGCGCTTGTCTCGCAAATTAAGGAGGATTTACAAGGTCTTGAGGTCTTGGACTGAATTGGACTGAATGTGGTAAATTCTCTGACTGGTCGCCCATGTATTCCACAGCTCAGGGGCGTGGAATGTGTGCTTGTCAGACACCCAACTATCGCTGAAATCATTCACAAGATGTCACAGTGCAATGCCTCAACTGCCTTTTTCATGAAAATATAAATATATTTCTTCATATATCTCACTTTTATCAAATATCCCCTACTTTTTTTAATAGTATACTTGGCCTATGTGAACCGAACTTGGCACAAATAATGTATGGAAAGTCCTCTGAAAACAACCATCATTCTGTTTCAGATGAAGGAGCATGGCAGCCAGCTGCATTCTTTGATTCTGATTAAAATAATTGGAGGATATGTAATTCTTCCAGGTGAGCGGTCTAATTTTAGTATGACCCTTTTAGCAAGAAGGTTGTTTTTTATGTTGGTCGCCGCTGTTTACATTTTACGTTTTTTGTCCGAGAAAAGCTGATGACCCCCTTATTCATCATTTATTATTGTTCTATTTTCAAACCCTTTTTGTGTGTTTAAATCTATATTCTTCCCTTTTGCCTGAAAATTGATCCCCTTGTTGTGATCTGTTTCGCTCTTTAGACTTCAAAATTACGACAAAGCATGTCGTAATTACGAGATAACCTCTGTCGTAATTACGACATAGTACGTCGTAATTACGACATACTATGTCGTAATAAAGACATAAAAAATTGATTTGCAAGTGACACTTACCCCGGCTTCCGTAACTTGCAAACATCTCTACCAATATACTATTAATAGAATTTGACATTCTGATATATAGATATTATCATAACAGTGTGTTGATCCGTGTCGTAGTATCACGTCTCGTTGAGGTGGCCAGATTTTCGAATCACACGAGCTGCCGCAGACAGCTCCTGTGATCCGAAAATCTGGCCACCTCAACGAGACGTGATGCGAAGACACGGATCAGCACACTGTTATGATGATATGTTTATCATATGACATTGTTTCGATGTCAAATTCACCCAAATTTGCCAGTTTAATTAATATGCGGTGAAAAGCCGGTTACAAAATAGCAGACGAAACAACAACGACTTCCCTAGTTACGAAAACTATTCACGGAAACTCTCGGATATTTCCGTGGGAGTGTGATATGGATTTTTGATTTCCGTAAGAGTGTGATATGGACTTTTGATCCGGAAAAATCTCACCCGGTGTGATACAACAGTTTGGAAAACATCGTCAAACAGTAGTGATATTTAGGGTAAAAATGTCATAGTCATATGATAAAATTCAGGTTCATCTGTGACAAATAATTGCTTCACAAACAATAATCTTACGCGGAAGTAAAATGTATCATCCGTTGTCTGCTGGTAATTGACCCTGCGTCCATTGCCTGTTCTCTTTTGCATTCCATGTTTCGTTAGAAACACCGAGTCGTACCTCATAAGGCTATTTTTCATTTGTTTTTTTTGTGATTTTTAAAATTTTTGGTTGGTGGATACTTTTCCCTGATCAAGATGTTAAGTCCCAAAGTTTAGGAGTGTATCCAATAAGCGTGATTTTTTTTTTTAAAAATGACTTTCACGTCAACCCTCAATTACAATGTACAGGCCGTGGAGAGTGGATTGTAACTAAATCACCCGCGGAGTGGAGGTATCACCCAAGCTATAAGTTTCAAATTCTGTGTATATCGGCAAAAAACACAAGCAATGTTTCAGCCAATGGACCTCCGGGTTTAACCCGGAGGTCCATTGGCTGAAACTTTGCTGGTGCAGGTTATGCTTTGCAACAAATTTGCAATTATTGCACGGGTGGAATCTCCACTCTGCGGGTGATTTAGTGATAATACACTCTCCACGTACTGTATTGAGACGTATTCAATTTCTGTTAGTGAACGAGATTCAAGTTTTTGCACGGAATGATTCGTGTTTATCTTCAGGAAGACTACTAACAGGTTTAATGACCTTGGCCCCCCCCCCCCCCCAAACTTTATTTCTGCAGGTACTTGTTTTTCGCGCGCTTATGCTTGTTCAAAAATGTTCTTGTTTTATTATAGTTCCCGTTTGCATGACATTGGGTGAACAGTACAGTGAAAGACCTGTGGTAATTATTGGTGGAATATCTGGAGCTTTGGGGCTTTCTCTCTGCTATTTGTTCTACAGTGTGGAATATCTAATAGCTGTGTTTGGAATATTATTTGGTAAGTAAAGTGTTTTTGTAACTCGTAGCACAATTCGGAATGTTTCGTTTATTAGCCATTTGACCACCTTCAACAGAGGCGGTGGGAACTCAACGAAAGTGTGTGTGTATGTGGGGGAGGGGGTGGGGGTGTACATAAATGTCAAAAATGAATGCTTGAAACCGAAAGTGTTCGAAAGCGGCTTTAGCGGATCGAGGTTGGGTGGTTGGGGCACCAATTAGTATATTAGCTTCGAACTGGGGTATCGCGAAGGTGACCGTAAGGGTGGCGGTGGGGTTGGGGTGGTACACCTGATTTGTCTCGACTGTGTTGACTCAAATTCTGACTGTAAATCAATTTGGGCTCAAATCCACCTGATGATGTGGTTGGAATATAGTCAGTAGCGGTCATAGTTAAAAAAAACCTTACGACTTTGGAAAAATTATTAGTGAATAAATAAAATTTATTACTTTCCAAAGTGTGATTTACTGGGATTTCCGGGTTTGATTAAAAACGATAACTTCACAAGTGAATTATGCAATCAACAATTGTGTCATGTGTCCGTGCGCGTAAACGAAGACGCTTTGTCGTGGGTGTAATGGGGACTTCATTGTTTTTTTGTTTTTTTTTTAACCTTTTACCTAACATGAAAAGTCAACGACACTTTCAAAAACATTCTTGAATAACTAATTTTTTCATTTTTTGTCTCAAAAACATAGGTTATGACCCCTCATTGGAACGAGCTCGTTAAATGAGGGGACATAATCTATGTTTTAGAGACAAAAAATAGCGCTGGTCGGTTTTGGCCGTTACGTTAGGTAAAGGGTTAAATAACATAAATAATATAATTATCGTTAATAATGAAAAGTAATAAACAGAGTAATCGCTTGACTGGACTGGTTGCGAGAAATAATTCATTCGAGGCGAGGGACTATATTGTAAAACACTCGTGCGCATTCGCGCACTCGTGTTTGTACAACGTCCCTCACCTCTTATGAATTATTTCACGTAACCAGTCCAGTCAAGCGATTACTCTCTATATACATTTAGTAGTCTTAACGCATCTTCTTTCACGATTGACACGTTCTGTACCGGTCCTCCAAATTGGTGAAGCCGGACTTCGGGGGGGGGGGGGGGGGGGAGAATCGCGTATTGCAGACCGCCATTTGTATGACCGACTGGGTGTGTGACACATGTCCAAGTATCAAATCTATTTAAAAAAAAAACTCTTGATTTACGAGGAAGAGAAAATTGATATCTTATCTCCAATCTTCACGAAAATGTTCCGACTGAAAAATGTTTGGTCATTTGTGGTGGGGTGGGTGGGGGCGGTGGATGCAACACCTCTACTCAGCCCCCATTGTCATGCCTATGACTTCGAAACGCCCTGCAGTGTCCTGTTCCGCCACGCCATATATTTGAATATGATATCAGCAAATGCGCAGATACCCTCAAAACATTTTGTTTGGGTGTACATGCTGGGGCGTAACTATGGTTACTATTTTGCTGTTTCTGATTTTCCCTAAAACACCGGTTACTTCCCAGAATTTCAAATCAAAGACCTCAAAAATTCACCATGTCAAACTTTATTTGGGCACTTCTACTTTTTATACCTTTTAGAGACCCTTTACTTTTAGTGGAACTATATTTTGTTGAGTTCTTACGCTCTAAATTCAGTAACTTCATAACTGACCCCCTACTTATACCAGAGGAACTTCCCAGGCTATCCCTTCGCTGACACACAAACCGGGTGACTTTATTGATTTTTATCTATCTTATTCGTGATTTCTTTTGTAAAGCGCTTAGGGCTTTTATTAGGATAGGCGCTATATAAGTGATATATATTATTATTATTATTAATCAACCACATGGTGGTCCCTTTAGTTTCCCATACTTCTATTATGGGACTATATTTTAATGAGTTCTTACTCTCTATTTTGGTAACTGTCTTAACTGCCCCCTTCTAACTAACCACTTGTTCCCTTCAATCCTCTCCTTAATTTCAATAGGACCTATATGTCATTGACTTCCTACGCCCTCTGATCTATTTTAGTAACTTCCATATCTACTATATCCTATTCCCTATCTACTTTCAATAACAAAGTCAGGTTGAGGATCAAACTGTTTCTGGACTTACCATTCAGATCTCAGAACAAATTACCACAAGATGACTTTTACAATGGAAAACTACATTGTGTTCCCATTTCTTTCAATGTTAATTTCCTATTTTTCCGACTTTAATCATGTGTGAAACAAACACAAATATCTATTAAGAATCAGAAAGTCGATGAAAAAAAAACCCCCAAAAACCACCTTGTGGCTCAGTGACGTTTTCAAAAACGTCTGCCCCGTACAGATAAATTCCGGATTGGCGTAACGTCACGTCAAAGTGAACACTTCACTAGAAAGTTTTTTATAATAATTTTGTCTTTGCAAATATTTTCTGAATATGGAGTCTCCTGCTACTGCAGGTACAAACAGTGGCGTAGCGGGGAGGTGGGGGGAAGGGCACCCCCTCCATAAAAAAAACCAAACAAAAAACAACTTACAGTGGCCTCCTCTCAAAATGGAAAAATTAAAGTGCCAGATTCACTTTGAGGTTATTGAATTTTCAAAATTTTCTCTGGGAGCCCCCTCCCGAACCCTCACCAATGAGAGAGGGCCACCGTAGGCTTGAGGTTGAGGTGGAGATGGCCCTCCCATTGCGAGGTTCGGGGGAGCCCCCGACCCACCCTCCCAATGGGAAGGCCATATCTACCCCATCTCTGGGGGTTCAACATTCGGATATGCCTCTGACATATATCGACCTGGCACCCCTAACAAAATTATGGCTCCTTCAATAGGAAATCATACCTACGCTAGACAAAGAAAGGGATCATCAAAGGATTGAAACCCTTAAGAGAAATCCCTCACACACCTTGTCAGTCATCGTCTCGTGGTGAGACCGCTTTCATGCTGCCCCTCATCAGCCTGACTATTCGACCCTCGGCCCTTTTCCAAGCCTCTTCAGTATCGTTACTCTCCGTCAAGTCCCTAGTATCATTACTCTCAGCCATGTCATCTTGAGACTTACAAAATGGAGACCAGTACAAAGAGGGAATCGGTGGCCAGCGTCGTCACTTTTGCACCGACCATGGATACGGCAGATTTTGAAGATTTGAGTTAACCCTATATGGATTTTTAAAACATGTTTTCTTGGTAATGCTGATTCGACCTACGGGTTTTATGAAGAATTTGGTGGAAATCTCTCTACATGGGAGATAAATGAGTAAAACTAGAAATCGATAATTTGATCATGGATGGAGATAGCGCGTTCAAAGGCAATCGGGCAATCGTGTAGATAGCGTGTTCAAAGGCAATCAGGCAACCAGGAACTGTGAAATCTACTCGTGTTGGTTAAACCAGATCGTAACGATTATAGTCAAGATCATCTCGACACTCAGGTTTACGGTGTCGAGATTTATGAGTGCCATGAGAAGTAATAACGAGCCTATGGTGAACGCAAGTAAAATTTACAAATGGAAACAAGTGGTGAAACCGATATGGGAGGAAAGAAAAACAGTACCTTAAATAGTCACAAGACGAGGTATTGGCAAGGGCTCCGGAAGCTCTTCGGGGCGGGGGGAGGGGGGTGTCAGACCCCAGAAACTAGCAACCCCCACACTAGCAACCCCCACATGACATGCCGAAGCATGCATGTCTCGAAGGCCGAAGGCCCGAGATGGGGGAGTTTGAGATGTGGTGCTTCCTCCCATCGGGAAGAGGGCACCTCCTCCTCTCAAACTCCCCCATTGAATTTTGAACCCTCCCCGAATGGATTTGGGGTGTATTTTAGCTTTACGTCGGGGATAAATCCTTGAAAAAAATAGCGTGATAAACTTGGGGAGGGCGTTGTCTGCCCCCTCGCGCTCCCGTAGTCCGAACGCAGCTGTCTTCTCTGTTCCCGTGCTTCCGACGTTCCAGGGTATTGGTGCATACTACCACACTCATTCGCTGTGATCCCAATAGTCTGGTACAGAGAATGGGGTTTTTGATGGGAAACAGGAGCAAGAAAAGAGTGATTATATGCGACGAATTGTTAAGGATTAATAACCATTTGAACACTAGAACCCTGATGGTATCTTCCATCCCAGTTCAGTGTCATCAATTGGAAGAGTCCATGTTCGTTGTTTGGGGTTAGAACAATTAATATTTTCAACGTGCAGCCTCAGGACTGTACGTTGAAAATATTTGATTGGTCTACCTACAATTCTCGAAGACGTTGTCTGCTTTATAAATACGGGTCGTATCAGGATCTTAGAAAGGAATCGGTCGCTCGGGATCAAAGGGTTAAGGAAAAAGTTTGTGAATAAAGATTGGTATAAATCTGTCATGAAAACATTTATAAAACAAATTGGTAGAAAAAAAAAAAAATTAAGAATTAAAATAAAATAGAAAAAATGTTAGTAAAAACTGAGATTTAATAGACCTTACGTGTATCGTTCACGCCACGGCGCTGAAGGGATGTTTTGGTACACGGAGGGTCCCAAATACAAAGGTGAAAACATTTTGAAATTCCGACTTCAAACACCTGAGATATGACGTAAATACCATCCGGCGTATTATTCCATCTTTTAAGCCATTTTGGACAATTTTCATTAAACCATTTTGGACAATTTCTATTTTTTGCCTCACAAACATAGCTAATGACCAATCATTGGAACGAGCTCTTTGAAGTGAAAAAAAAAATTGTTACTCAATACTTTTGTTTGCAAGTGTCGTCTGCTTTTCGTGTCAGGTAAGGCGTAAAAAACACAAAGTCAGTATGTCAAAAGGATGCACGGAATGTAGAGTAAAAGTGAACACTTTTAATTAACCCTTTGCCTAACACAAAAAGCAGACGACACCTGCAAACAAAATTCTTGAATAACTAATTTTTTTCATTTTTTGTCTCAAAAACATAGGTTATGACCCCTCTTTGGAACGAGCTAGACAAGCTCGTTCCAAAGAGAGCGCATAACCTATGTTTTTGAGACAAAAAAAAAAAATAAAAAAAATAATGAAAATAATACGCCCGATGGTATTAAGGAGCTTGTGTTATCTGGATTTAATATATTCAATAAAATATATATTGTACTAACAAAACTAAAAACATCAGGTTTGACACTTCTCTGAACGAAATTTTCAAAAGGCTGTGAAACAGTGAATAAATTGCGGTAAAGCCGAAGACAAAGGTCGCCATTTAGTTTAAAAATACCTAGTTTCCTAATTTGTTGGTCGAGTTATGTTACCAGAACCGAGACTTATGGTTTGGCGACGGTCGGTGTGCGTCCAGACGAGCGTCCTCGCACTGTTAGAGCAATAACTTGAACACACGTTCTCCGATTTGCCTATTATTTGGGGTCTTTTGCAATAATATCTCAAGTGAGTTCGAAAACTGGCCTGGTCTGATTTTTCATTACAGAGTTATGGGCCTTAACCCTTTGAAGTCGAGGAAATCTTAATTTATCCACCCCAAATAATATACTATTAAAAAAGGTAGGGGATATTTGATAAAAGTGAGATACATGAAGATATATTTTCATCACAAAGACAGCTGAGGCATTGCACTGTGACATCTGGTGAATAATTTCAACGATAGTTGGGTGTTTGACAAGCACACATTCCACGCACTGTGCTGTAGAAGACATGAACGGTCAGTCAGAGAATTTACCACATTCAGTCCAAGACCTCAATACCTTGTAAATCCTCCTCGGTTCGCGAGACTAGCGCGGATCCGACGCGGCATACTCCTCACCAAACGTCCAATATCAGCTTGACTGATATTATTCCATTCTTCCTGTAGTGTAGCGACAAGTTCATAGACATTGGTAGGGGACTGTTGGCGTTGTCGTAGGCGCCTGCCAAGCAGATCCCAGACGTGCTCGATTGGTGAAAGGTCTGGACGTAGTGCTGGCCAAGGCAGTGTAGTGATGTTCTGCTCCTGGATGAACTCAACAGCGACATGGGCCGTGTGTGTTCTTGCATTGTCATCTCGGAAAATGAATCGACGGCCGTGACGTCGCGCAGATGGCACCACATGAGCTTCTAACATGTTGTCACGGTAGTACTGCCCTGTAACACGCCCTTGGATGACATGTAATGCTCTTCTGCTTGTCATGGTTATGCCTCCTCACACCATAACCGATCCACCACCAAAACGATCGTGCTGCCTAACGGTTACGTCATGGTATCGTTCGTTCGTTCCGCCGCCGCCACACTCTGTTTCGCTTGTTGTGGAAGTCGAGAGTGAACCTCGATTCATCGGAAAACATGACGTTGCTCCACCGACGATTGTCCCAGCGCTGTCGTGCTTCACACCAATTACGCCTTGCTGCGATGTGACGTTCAGTCAAACGTGGAATTATTCGAGGTCGTCGCGCGTACAAATTCCAGCTATGTAGGCGATTTCGGATAGTCTGACCACTGACTCGCACATCCGTCGCTCAGTGCAGCTGCTGTCCATTTGCTGAGGCATTTTGATGGCGGTTACGTAATGATGTGCTTCGGATGAAACGATCATGGTTAGCAGTTGTCGCCCTTGGACGACCTGACCGACGCCGATCATCAACATTGCCTGTCTGACCATAGCGTGACCACAACCTGCTAATCACCGATTGAGTAACGTTGAGAATTTGAGCCACTGCAGTCTGTCTTTTACCAGCTTCCAACACACCAACGGTACGTAAACGTTCGTCACGTGTCAGTCTTCGCATACCTAAAAAATTAGTTTCGACCAGAAACTATTGATGAATGAGTTTATACCAAGAAAAGAACGATGAGACCTCCGAAAAAGCCCGTCCAGTACAAATGAAAATTTCAAAACGTACCCCACAGACATTAACGCAGCCCTCGTGCGAAAAACCTGCACGAAGTTTTCGTGGGCCGGCGACATTCATGATCCACACTAAACTTGGTAACACATTGATGTGTCCAATCACGCGTATCCAATACCATTTTCCGAAAATATCAACATCAGTTTGGATATCTCCTACTTTTTTTGAATAGTATAATTATGGATTCTTCCCATTGCTGCCTCAGAACTGAACATCAGTGTTCAAAGGGTTAATTAGTCCATTTTTACAAATGTTGAACTCATTAGCATCAATTTTTACGAATTTTGAGCTCTTGTCGATGACAGAGATTTTCAATAGAGAGTGCATGAAGAAAGTATCCACAAGTTGACGCCAGCATCCCCGATGCGCACCTCTTGTTTCTGGGTTTGTCACATGTTCCTAACAGATAATAACTGTTTCAGATTGAACAATACCATATTTATTAGTTATTTTAACTCCTTTCGTGCTGTTAACTTGACATACCGAGAAACTATATCTCCATCTTGAAGTTGGCTAAGATGGGAGACATCCATAATAGTTTAGTTTTTTGAATATCGTGCAGGCCTGAAAATATGTTGGATTTTAGATAAACTTAACTGGCATTGCTCCCCCACCCCTTAATGTATTTCCACCCTGTACTATTATTTGGGTCTGTACTTAATTTTGATAGGTGTTCCACGCTGTACTTTTATTCCCATTCTATCTCATCTCATCGCTACCTCTCTCTTCAACTCAATCATCATCTTGTTGTTCCCTGGGATCCAATGCGCCCTTTATGCCTGCTGACACATGGAACACATTGGAACTCGGGGGATGACATGCTAGAAAACATAGAATAGATCTATCACATAACGGAAAGAACTAGTCTAATATGTCATATTCAGTATGGCTATAAAATTCCCACTTATTAGTAAACAAGCTGTTGTCAGGATTGTCTCGATTGTCACGTCTGCTTCTCGTATGAACTTCTCTTCTTTCATTTTTCTCTTCTCTTCATTTCTCTGCTTTTTTCTTCTTTTTTTCATTTTTTTTAAACGGGAATGGCGGGAAGACAGCCACTAGTGGCTACGCCATCTCCCAGTGGTACAGTCATGTAGTTCTGAAGTATGCTACCTATACACAGTATGTATATTTTTATTATTTACTGTTGTTCTGAAGTATGCTACCTGTATGTATATCTTTGTTATTAACTGTATACATGTTGTACTACTGAATAAAAACAATCAATCAAAAATCCCACCTGTACTTTTATTTGGAACACAAGAGTAAGGTGTATGCTACCTATATGTATATTTTTGTTATTTACTGTAGTTCTGAAGTATGCTACCTGTATGTATATCTTTGTTATTAACTGTATACATGTTGTACTACTGAATAAAAACAATCAATCAAAAATCCCACCTGTACTTTTATTTGGAACACAAGAGTAAGGTGGAAAAGCTGTTTATCGTCTTTTGAGTGCAACAAGGTGCCATCTTGCAGATGGCGCCTTGATGCATTAAACGGATGATCTTTTGTACAAACAAGCCGTAACACAATCTTCGCTTCAAATGTCATTTTTCGACTGACGTTGTGCTGTCTATTTAGACCGGATACATTCAGTCTTATTCCTCACAAAATTGCAGTATGAGTTATCTTCAGAAAGTCGATAGTAAATAATTGTACGAAATCCAAATCTCTCCAGGATTCGAATAATCGAGATGGTTTCGAATCAAATCGAATCAGTGACAAGTAGAGTTGAAACGGTTAATGGATTTTCTTGATCGATTAATCATGTGGATTAACCTTGGTTAACCGATTAATCACTTGTCCAAATAGATATCTGAATAATTGCCATACCGTTGATGATTTACAGCATGAACCCTTTACCCAACGTAACAAACAAAACCGACTAGGTCTGTATACAAAAATCTCTATTCAAATTTATTATGTTTCCAATTTTTGTCCTCAAAACACAGCTTATGACCCCTCATTGGAACGAGCTCGTTGAGCTCGTTCCAATGAGGGGTCATCAGCTATGTTTTTGAGACAAAAATTGAAATGTTTTAGTAATTCATGAATTTATTTTGCAAGTATCGTCTGCTACCCGCAATGGTTAAATGGTTAAGAATGACCATTTCTAACTACTGATACAATATGATGATCATGCAAGTAAACAAGTATGTCAGCAAGTAACTTGCATGCTTTAATCTGTCTCAAAAAATTGATGCGAGTCAGTGTGACAATGTTTTGCCTTCTTCGGAGCAAGTTTGTTCCTTTGTTAACTCATATAATACAGTAGTTCAAAAGTAACGGTAATCGATCAATTACTTTTTGGATCGATCAAGATGTTGATCATTGATTAATCGATTAATCGGTTAACCGTTTCGAAGTCGAGTCGAATTTCGAACGTTCGCCGGGACCGAGTCATCAGCTGTGTTTCTGAGACCCAAAATAATTTATTCGTCAATCAAGATTTTTGTCAAATGTCTACTATTCGTGTTAGATAAAGGATTAACAAGAAAACGTTTTTATTGTTTTGCAGGTATTGCTTGTGCAATGGTTTATGGTAACAACATGGTCATTGTAGTCAAATATTTTAAAAAGAGAAGGACCTTAGCGAATGGTATAGGACTTTCAGGAGCAGGAATTGGTCAACTGGTTGTGTCGCCTTTGATACAATTTCTTTTAGACACGTATGCAGTTCGCGGAGCTTTTCTGGTACTTGGTGCTCTGTTTCTCAATGTCTGTATTGGAGGATTCTTATATAGACCGTTACCCAGCCTCCGAAATAATAAATACTCTGAATCACAACTTGAAGAAAAAAAGAAGTTGGTTGATGCATCAGAAACATGTAATCCGACCATTTACGAAAAGAATGAAACCCCGTCGAATAACTCTGATGATGGCCGTTTGAATTCTGATTCGGGAAGAAAAGAGAGTGAAGAGAAGGCCCTGCTTCAAACTTGTTTTGAAGATGGTGTGTCCACTAAGTTCGAGAAAAACTCTGCGAACTTTTTATTATCTGAAAAATCCCATGACGACTGTTCATTAGAGTCAGATTTTAGCGCTGTCAACGTTGCTTCTGTTGAAAAGACTGATTGCCCCATCCGAACCCACCCTTTAAAGGACAACCCCCTAAGCTCGGGTTCTTTGAAATGTGCCTCCAAAAAATCCAAACCGTTACTAGAGAAACATAAAATTTTACGATTATTTGATTTTAGGTCTGTTTTAAAGAACTATAAAGTATTACTTTTAATTGTCGTCTGCCTCTTTTACATGTTCGGGGGCCTAACATTTATACAGATCTTGCCGATGATCGCAATTCAGAGGGGTGTGACACATTATGACAAAGCCATCATGATGTCGCTGAGAGGTGTGGGTGACACTCTTGGAAGAGTTGTGATGGGAGTAATAGGGGATTTGAACTTAATACCACGATACAGACTGAAGACAATCGGACTATTCGGTTACGGACTCAATGTTTTTATTTTAACATTCGCTGACAGGTTCTGGTGGATGTGGATTCATGGATTTTTATCCGGTGTGCTGACTGGAATGTCGGTCGCTCTCACTGCACCAGTGATTGTGGATTTTGTTGGAATAGATTCTTTGCCTAGAACAATGGGAATTGTGGTGCTGACACAAGGTTTCGCAGGCTCAATCGGACAACCAATCTTTGGTAATGTAACATTTTATTTATAACCCCCCCCCCCCCCACACACACACACACCCACTCACACAGGGCTTAAAATTTACAGGTGAATCAGAATTGATTCTCACAAGGGCAGAGGCAGTGGAAGTTCGATAAAAGTGGAGGGCCATACATTTTCAAGACTACCATGGTTCAGCCCAATGGGAGGAAAAGTTACAATCGTATATCGGTAAATGTACCGTGACACACTACAGTGTCTCGTTTAGATGAGCATGCCGCGGTGTGGTCACTGTCCTGCAGTGGCGTAGAGGATGGGCCCGCAGGGCCCGCATTGCGGGGGGGGGGGGGTGGCGGCTAGAAGGGGGGCCGCCGTCTTGAAGGACGACCCAACACTGGAAGGAGGGAAAGGGAGAGAGAAAGCGAGACTGTGTACCAAATACACATAATTTCAAACTCTCACTTCCACACGACGTACTCTTTGTAGTCTATGTATTATTCTTTTAACCCTTTACCTAACGTAACGGCCAAAACCGGCCAGCGCTATTCTCAAAAATCGCCAATTAATTTTCATTATTTTTTTCATTTTTTGTCTCAAAAACATAGGTTATGACCCCTCGTTGGAACGAGCTCGTCGAGCTCGTTCCAACGAGGGGTCATAACCTATGTTTCTGAGACAAAAAATGAAAAAAATTAGTTATTCAAGAATTATTTTTGCAAGTGTCGTCTGCTTTTCAGGTTAGGTAAAGAATTAAGTGAACGTTACTTGATTGTAACAGATAGGGGTGAGAAATGAACAATGTACATACATGGTGCCTCTCAAGTCACACATGTTGGACGTGCATGTGTGTATCGTTGGATGGTGGGGGTGAAACTTAAAACATGTAATGAAAAAATCTACAAAGTCGTACTTTTAGAATCGATCCTATAGGCTATACCTTCATTTAATTTATGGCGTATGTACTACGTGAAATCCTGTATGCTGTGCACGGTAACAACACTAAATTTGCTCCCGTTTTAAAGGCAACCACCATTTTGAAAGGGTCCCCGTCTCTATCTCGCGCGTGGGGGGGGGGGGGGGGGGGCAGGATTTTCCGCAACGCCACTGCTGTCCTGTCCATTTGTGCTACTTCAATCATCTTCCAAACCGAAGGCTAGGATAGGATAGGAAGATGTTCGAGGTAGAATAAACCTGACTGAAGCAACCGAAGGTGGGATTCATTGGTCAAGTATTGCTTGGATTTGCAAATGATATATTACAGAAATGCCTGTATATTAGAACGCTTTGGTGCGGCCATCCTAACGCATGGTGTAACCACGCAACATGACTGTGGAAAAACGCGGACGGGCACGTATCCCCTGCCCCCCCCCCCCCCCCCCCACCACCTCCAGCCCCCGGTTCCGACGCATATGCACAAGGGAAACAGTGAGAATCAACTTTCTTTGCTTCTCGCAAAATGTTCATTTAATTCCTGTCACAGATTCTGGAAACATTTTCGAATGTCTAGGGAAGTCTAGTCCCTCAGAATAAGGTAACAGTTTGACTTCACCAGAAACCATTGGCAAGGTACCGTAGCTTCCACTCACAATACTACCAAGGTACCTTAGCTTCCATCCGCAATACTGGCAAAAGGCTGTATGTTAATTTGGACATGTGTTCTACTTGTACAAGAAACTCAATAAAATTGGAACTTGGACCCCAAGGATTGAACTCCAGTAAAGGAAATAAATATGAGATACTGTACGGCCGTCATGGAAAGGTCAAAATCCACGAGTGGGCAATATTTCCACGCTTGTGTTAACAGTGAATCCCGATATAAAACAGTTAACCCCTTTACCTAACGCAACGGAAAAAACCGGCCAGCGCTATTCTCAAAAATCGCCAATTAATTTTCATTATTTTTTTCATTTTTTGTCTCAAAAACATAGGTTATGACCCCTCATTGGAACGAGCTCGTCGAGCTCGTTCCAACGAGGGGTCATAACCTATGTTTTTGAGACAAAAAATGAAAACAATTAGTTATTCCAAAATTATTTTTGCAAGTGTCGTCTGCTTTTCAGGCTAGGTAAAGGGTTAAATCGCCATCAAATTTTCAACGAATGAAGCACAGGGTACGACCAAAGGTACTTGTCGAAAATATTTTTATATCCCACAATGTACATAGTATATAATAATAAAATGTTACGAACAAACGATTCGCTCTAAATCTGCAACACTTGCTTCAACCGCACTGACTTTACCTTTAACATTAGCCACGCCGACAAGACAATATTTTATCGCTTTTCTTCGAAACGCGAGAAAATACAAGACTGATCTTTGCTATGGGTTAAACATTAACAAAACAAATTCCTTTTGCAACTAGACACCCAGGCTTAGAATACCAAAAGGACGGGAGTTACAAAATACACAAGTTGTAAGCAATGTTACAAAGGTTAACATATAAAACGCTAACAGATAAAAAAAAAAGAATTCTTTGAATGCGGTGAACATAAACTTGTCTTCTCGGCTTAAATTGTAAGCGTAATTTTCGGCTGACCGAGCGGGTCTACAAGGTAACCATCTTTAGCAGAATCTGATTTCCACCTGCCATGCCTCTTTCATGCCTCTTCCAGCATCTCCCATTCACTCCTGCACTAGCAGCAGCAGTGGCTCCACCGGCCCTCAAAGAATGTCAACCTAAGTTTAGTCTACCTGAGACTGTTTCAAGCCTGCCAATTAAACACCCTCTAGCCTGGTTGTATTCTTGTTTATACCATGGTTACCTTTTCTACTACATATGAAAAGCCTATGACATAAATTTTAGCTTTATACACCAACTGCGATGAACTCGCCAGCAATAGTTAAAATTTACACCTGCAGTGGAACTACATTCTTGGCCTTTGGTGGCGTCGACCTGAATGCGAACTTGTCTAAATTTATCGCACGTCGCCTCGCGAAGAGTGAAATGAAAGTGGCAATTATTTATTACGTTTTTAAATGAGTTTACCCCCATAAAACTTCAAAAATTAACAAACATGCATTGCCTCGTGTTAATAAAGCACCCATAACTCGAAATAGTATGTTATTATGCTATTAAAATGAAAAAGACCCCGTTTCTTTTTCTATTTCGTTTCGGTGATAAAAGTGACAGCGGAAGTACCACCCAACGATGCTCATGTAAACAAAAACAAATGCGCACGCATGTATGGCTGCTGATCAGTAAAATCGAGAAAAAATAATAGTGACTCTTAATAATCTGACGATCATGGTATAAATAAAATATACCCAAACATTTGGTACACCAAGCTACTTTGGGTATATTCTATGTATATTTGCTTACTTGTATGTTTTGCTTTAAACAATGGTCTAAATGAAAAATATTCGGAAGGTTCTACCAATTCTGCTAGATCAAGTTATCGCCTAAGCTACGCATAAGGACACGCGACTGAACTACCCTTCAAAACTACTACCTTGTTTCCACCTCTATATTAGAAATGTTGGTAGTAAAGTATGAATCATAAATTTAATATCAGCTCCTTTTATGGAAACTATTTTCATCGAACCTTAAAAGTCCCGAAAACCCCCAAAACAGTAATAGTTAACCCTTTACCTAACTTAACGGACCAAAACCGGCCAGCGCTATTCTTAGAAATCGCCAATTAATTTTCATTATTTTTTTCATTTTTTGTCTCAAAAACATAGGTTATGACCCCTCGTTGGAACGAGCTCGTTCCAATGAGGGGTCATAACCTATGTTTTTGAGACAAAAAATGAAAAAAATAGTTATTCAAAAATTATTTTTGCAAGTGTCGTCTGCTTTTCAGGTTAGGTAAAGGGTTAAGTCCCTAACTGTAGCTTGGTCATGAGAGTGAAGATATATATATATAACAAAATTCAATAAGCATTTCTGCAGGTACTGGTTCTTTTTACAAACGTTCTTTTGGGAATGACTTTTGGCACTCTACGCGACATTACATACAAACGAGTTCTTAGTGGGATCGTCCATTCCATGAAGTTCGTACATGGCGGAATAGATAACATTATAAAAACAACCCGAATCAAACAAATATGCCAAATATTAGGTACATTGAATATTATGACCAGGTAGAGCTACTCTTCTCGGCTCGATGAATGATTTCCATTTTGAAAAAAGACGAAAAGTACTTTATTACACGCCTTGTTCTTTGAAATTCCCATCCACAGTAACACTAAACCATGCGGAAAATGAAAATCACATATGTGTGGAACGGAAATCGTTGACGGACTATTTTTAAATAGAAGCGGAATATTCTACAAATAATGCAATGCAATTACAATTTGAATCTCTGGTGATAGCTTAAAATCCCCCCCCCCCCCCCCCCCAAGTGCTAATGTGTTCTACGTGCCAGTAGGCACATACACTCTAAAATCGGTTGGGTTAAAAATCAACCCAAATCGACTGGGTTGAGTGAATATGAACCCAAATTGGGTTCATATTCACTCAACCCAGTCGATTTGGGTTGATTTTTAACCCAACCGATTTAGAGTGTATAGAACACATTGGAACTTAGGGGGCGAAATAGCAAGACAGGCGCCTCTCGCAAATTTGGTTGGCGATAAAATGTGTTCTTTGTGATGATAGTTGTCAGATGAATTGCCGAGTGTCCTAATAATTGTTTTTATGGCCGCGAAGGTGTGTAATAAACAGAGATGACGCGTGTGAATGGATTTATCGATATGGCACTTGTGCCATCGCGGAAGGATAAAACTCGAGGCCTGCAGCCTGTCGTTCTATTCTTCCGCGCAGGCACTCGTGCCATATGATTAACCCATTCACACGCGTGTGTCGTTCTGTGTATTAACTGACGTCGTGGAAGCCCGGTGAAGTCAACAGATATGCAGCCATGATGCTAGTTAAACTTTCGGTTTCATCATTTAACGGCAATCCGGACTGCGAAACTCATTTTGCGAGGTTTGACTCGTGTGTGCAACTTCTCCCACATTTATAAACCGATCTCGATTAAACTTCTAAAACATGGTGATATACAAGTAGACATATGCACATTCCGAAATTTGGGGTTTGAATTTCACCAAGTTATATTCCTCTCAACATAGATTTTTTTACAGCTTTCTGTCTGAGTTTTCATGTCTACGCAACTCCTCCAGCATTTATGAAGTGATTCCGGCGAGTAGTGTAAAAGGGGCATTTTGAACCACTGAAAACGGTGCCGCAGAAATGTACAGACTTCAGTGGGGTAAAAGTGGCGCAGAAATTATGCAACGACAGCACTGGTTATGTTACGCAATTTTTATCCTAATATTGAAGTGTTGCATAATTCTCACGCCAATTCTAAACCAATTTAACTTGGGTTCGGCACTTATTGCGCGATTGAATTGTAGAGACCTTACAAAGCATGGTGGAAATAACACACGTCCGTTTTGGTCAGTTCTCACGCTTTGTCAAAAATGGACAAAAACCTTCAAATTTTTGGGGTGGCGGTGAAAAAAACACACCAAAAATGTCGAGGCATGATTATGTAGTCACAGAAGAAAGTATTAAGTATGATATTGATTATTTTTAACCCTTTGAGACTTGAATTATCCTGACGTTCAAACGTCAATGAGAATTCAGATTCTTCAGTGTTTTTTTCAAAAACGTTGGAAAGTACAAATAACAAGACATTTTTCACATTAATGGTTAACTGGCTGAGGGCTAGATTAATTTTGGTGGTCTGAATGTGTTATTCAAAACTTGTTTTATTACTAATTATTGGAGAGTGCCAACAGGCACTCTCCAATAATTTGTAATAAAACAAATTTATATAAACAAAATATTATTTGTGTTCGACTGAATATGAAATATAAGCAAGGAAAGTGTTGGCTTTTTGCTCTGGTATCCTCATTTTTTGAAAGCACATTTAGTGGTTTCTTGCACTCAACCAGTTAAGAAGTCTTGACAGCAGGATTATATTAGTATTTTAAGCTGCGATAACATTTGTCTCAACGGTTGTTACAGAGCACTCTTCGGGAGAAAATAGGAATTCATTTTAAAACTTTAAAAAATCGAAAAATAATAACAAAACAAATTACCACAAAATATCAAAGCTCTGTTTGATTTCGCAGGTCATAAGACGTACAAAAGTATCGAAGGGTTAATGTAAAGGGTTTTTCATTATTCTGACATAATAAAATAAAAGAAACAGAAAAAAAAGTAAACAGAAAGTAAAATTTTTACTTAAGAAAAATTTTTTAAATCAAAGATCCTTGGAATAGAGAGGAGACAATTGAGCAAATTTCTCGAATCGCAGAAAAATATTCAAGAAAGCAAAATATTCAGATGGCGTGGTAACTGTGATATTCAAACTCGTCCTCGAAACTCACGAACAGATGAAAAAGTATATCGACAAAGAATTGAAAGCCTTCAGAGAAAGCATGACTTCTCCACGAATCCCTTATTAACCATCATATTGCACTGATACCATATACTCTCACCCTCCTTCTCAGTATCATTACTCACCACCAGCAATTCCTCTCAAGATAGAAAGATATGGAAACCGATATTGAGAGTGAATCAGGGAGCAGCACGACCACTCCCACACCAATCATAGACATGGTATATTTCGGGAGTTTTAGTCAACCTTACATGGATATATATTATATCAGCTCTTGGGATCAACCAATCAGCGTGGATAATTTGTGGCGGCCTATGAAGCCATATCAGGTCGATGATGATGTCAATGGTGACCCCATATGAATATCAGGTGTGTGTCCACCATATTGTTTTTAGAAATAAAATACAACCACCTCGTCTCAAAAATGGCAATCTTACAGCAAACGTTCTGAATCATCCGTTGAATGTGATTAAAGTTTATTAAACCCACTTGAACAAAAAGAAATAATCTGTTTATATTATGTGTCCCACATTGAGAAACTTATTTCGATCGATAATCCATCAGATTGGTTAATCGCATCAAACGATAATCACTTCAGCACGAAACGATTGCTGAATAGAGTTACTCCCCTTATATTGTAAATTTACGCCTGCTTGTTTACATTTTCTCAAATAAATTACCGCTCCATTAATTAAAGGGACAAACCGGATTTTGTCCTCTGACATAATAAATACGTTACGGGATGTTTAGTGGTGGGCTATGGTGTCATGTGAGGCAAAGTGAGATCAATATCAGGCGAGGCGTTAGCCTCGCCTAATATTGATCCCACTTCGCCTCACATGACACCATATCCCACCACTAAACATCCTGCAACTTTTAATATATACGTGTAAGTACAATTTTCTCCCATTTAATTTTCACCTCCAAAAAAAGTACACGATTCCAAAAGAAAATTCTCATCGTTGCCATTCGATAAATAATAATAATAAAAACACCCGATTTTGTGTTGGCTGAATGTACTTAGCTCACTTGGATTGATGCATTTGCTATTAAAAATATTCTGTGACTAAATATTACAGAGATCAAAGTTTTCCCATTTTGAGAGATTATTTGACCACGAATCTCGTTTCTGTATTTCTTCAGTTTGTTTTTGTTTGGGACCACCCAGAATATATTTCTGGGCCACCATTTTTTTTTCAAATCTCCCGTTGACTTTGTATGGACGAAAACGAAAAATATTACAGCTACCTTTGCAAGTTTTTTGACCGCAAGCGATTTTTCATAAAATCTCCTTAGGGCTTGCGCGGGAAAAATACCCCTCAAAGTAAAAAGCTTGATTTTGTAACGAAATACAACAATGTTTGCAACTAAATTCGCGTGTCCCCAACTTTCCCATACAAATCGAATGGGACATTTGAAGGTTTGTGCCTGTTTTCGGCCAAGTGCAAAAAACCCATCCGAAATGGACACACGTGTTATTCCCATGCATCGTAACGTCTCGCGCATTCTATTGCACTTTAGTGAGACATCTTTTTTGTGTCCCTTTAAGTACTAAATGAGTCCCGAATTGACACTAAGATTTGTGCGGCACGTCGATATTTGGATAAAAATCGAGTAACATTATCAGTGCTGTCGTTGCGTTGAATTTAGAGCCTATAGTTCACTATATATTTCGGAGACACGATTTAGTTGTCCACTAACCCGCATATACAGACTACTAATGTTCAGTTTTAGGCTGATCACTCAAAAGCTATATTTGGATAATATAAGTTATCTCCGCCAACATGTATGGTATATAGAGATTTAATACCCGGATGTCGATTTTTAAACACCGAGTCGCAGGCGTGGTGTTTAAATGAGACGTCCAGGTATTAAATCTCCATATACCATACATGTTGGCGGAGATAACGTTTTTGTCCCGTTTGAAACACAATACAAACATAGTAGAAATAAATGTGGGGACGCATTTCTCAGCTCCACAATCACTTGGACCAAATTCGTGATAATTATTTTTTTTTATAATCGCAGAAGACAACAGATAGAGTTACATCCCTTGGGTCTTTAAGGAAACGAGTAAACGGTATTTTGTTGACATTTCGTCCCCCGAGTACCAATATGTTCTCTTGGCCTACTGGCACATAGAACACATTGGTACTCAGGGATCGAATGATTTGCTCTTATTTTATTTTATGATTGAATTGTCGGACATCTGATGATATTTGTGACTATTTTCCGGTTTTTTCTTTCGATTTTTATTTCGAGGCGAGCAAAATCGGAAAGCTTTCGTTCAAACCATATACCCCCGATGTTTCGCGTGCGCTTATAGTTATACTCTGAATGTTGCACGCTCTCATATACCTTGGATGTTGGGTGCATCCTTTGCCATGGCTGTTTGTCCTTGGCATTCTGACCAATCAAAATACCGAATTTATTGGGATATAGGGACAACAAACACTTGAAAAAATAATAATGGTGATTACACCACCTCTGTCGCACACTTACTTATTTTAGCATAAGGGTAACAAACTGATCTGTTTATTTCAGGGTACATCCGTGACGCCACAAATGATTACACTGTCGTAACGCTTCTTATCAGTGCACTATTCTGCATTGCTGGCATATTACTTTCGTTTTACCCACTGATAGAGAAACTACAGCATAATAAAGAACGAAAGAAACAACAGACAGAATTATCCACAAATGTGTTCCAACAGACAGAATCTGAAATCAAAGTTTAGACATCTCAGTTATTAGCTATTGGGCACTGCGGGTGTATATCTCCACATCGCAGTCTTCTTGCACGACCGATTCCGTAGCCATCTGTGACGGCATCCCCGTAGTGATACGTGGTCCTAGTGCGCATGCGCGAAATTAGACGAAATTATTGCATTGATAAATAGATGCAGAGCATTCTGAAAGAATTCGAAATAGTACAAGTTGTCGGGTTGTTTGTGGTAATTCTACGAATCGGGAAATTACTCTTGTACAGAGGAACATACTCTCCGAAATACCCCTGTCTTGTTATAGGCCTTTGGGTAACATAGCAACCACGTGCTACAGTAGAAACAAAGATGGCGGCCTTCAGTATACAAAATGGACGACAGAAACACGTATCACCCCAACAACACGCGCTGCGCATGCGCAATAGGACCACGTATCATTATAAGACGTCACAAGATGGCAACCCACGCGGGTTACCATGACAACACAAGATGACGTAACTGGGTCACGTGACATGACGTCACTTCCCCCTCCGGCTCTCCCTCCGGCTGAATTGGCCCGATCCATCGCTGTTCCACGACTCATGATGAAACTATATTTTTTTTCAAATTCGCTGCTCACTGTCCCTAAAAGTTTAGTGTTGTGTAACCCAAGTCAAAGAAAGCTGTACTATTATGTAAGTGCTCCTTTAGACTGTGAAAAATGCTCAGTTATCGACTTTTCGCAAAGTGTATGCAAACTCCAGGCTCCCTGTCAGGACATCTGAGGCCCCGTAAGGCCTGGGCTGACGTGGGGTTATTTAGTCCCGCTGATGAAATTGCGGGGAAATTAGACCGACGTGGAGAGTCGGAATCCTAGTGCCGCGAACTCGGCGCTGGGAGCTGAGTTCGACCGGCGCTGTGATTTCTCCTCTGCCAAATTGGCCTAAGATAGGTTCGATTTCCGTTAGGTGTGATTCCTAATCACTTCAGGCTGCGTAATGGAAGAATGATTTAAAGTAACAACGATTCTTTTATTTACACATAAAAATAAAGCCGTTTCAATACTTCAGTAATCAACAATTCGATTCTTTTTCACAGAAAATGGGTTGCTAGGTTTAAATAACTCTCAACAACTATATAGTCATTCTATAGCCCTGTACTGGCACTATAGTCTACACACTGGAAATGTTACTACCGTGAGCTCGCCATAAGAGCTTCACAAATCTGAAATGTTATTACCGTGAGGTCGCCATAAGAGCTTCACCCGCTTAGGCTCAAATGTCAACATCTGCGCGTAACTGTACCTCTGGCTGTCGGAGGGTTCCGACTAGCAATGTTCGTCATCTATAAAGCCACCGTACTTCTGATTTGGTCAGATATTGTCTACTCATACCTTATGTGCCTTTCGCAAGTCCTCCGTGAAAGTCCTATTGAAATATTCACCGTTCCTGGTTGAATTCACGATTCACAAATGCCCCTTTTTGTGCAAGGGCGAAATTGTCACTCACACCGATCTCCAGTCGGTATTACGATGCTTCGACAGCAAAACAAACTACTCACAACGCAATCAGTCTGACGCTTCAAAGGGTTAATACGCACAATACAATTAACCTACACTTCTGACTATTGCAGGCTGATACCTGCTACTCGACAATCTAAACTTTAACGTGTCACCTTGGGTGTTCTTTCTCAACGAATTTGGCACTGGAGCCGCCTATCAACCTTAAGCTAAATCAATCGTGGACTGTCCTCTCTGGCGATTCCAGCCGTTTCAGGGTCCTGTGATCGAAGGTACCCTTATGCCAGGAAACAGAGTCCGCCTGCCCTGGACTTCACCAACGCGTGTGTGACCCCAAGTGTGTGTCTAATGCTCTGCTCTTCAAGGTTTATATACTTTTTACCCTAAACTGTCAGGTGGACGGACGCTCATTTGTCCATCTGTCAAAACGGTGGGAGATGACGTATATCGAAACAGAATCAATACAAGTCATCTCGTGCGTGACTTAACGGTGATTTCACTTGTCGAGAAAACCGATTCGTTCCTGCCACGCGTTGCTATTACTAATGATGACACGACATTTCTATCTCTTAGAATCTCGTTTCTCATTTGGCCGTGACGATATCCTGCCACCAACCGATTACGTCTCGTAAGACTCGCGACTACTGTATAAATTAAATGAGATTAGACCTTATCTAACATACCGTTTCTCCCCTGGGTCCCTGCGCTGAAGCTGGATATACACCACGTGTGTTTTTCCATGTCCAGCTTCACAGAGAAGTGCAATTCACGTAGGTTTTTCGCCTTGATGCGGAATATCTTTCGAACTTACAATATCTTTATATATGAGGCCCCTTTGCCCCTATATTTAGGCTGGCTTTGCCCTGACAACTCCCTTCCCGAGAGAAACACCCTGTGTATCTCTTAAAACACAAGGGGCAAAGCCACGCACGCTCGCCTCTCACACCTTTTCACAATCTACCCATCATGTTCAAGACTACAAAACTGTACCCTAGTGGTCGACACACGCACCACCACATGCTCCCGTCTTGCGGGTTAACAAATGGAGAGTAGCCTTATCCTTAGATTTGCAGCACTCTCTCTCTCTCTCTAATACTATATATTTACACCTAAACATACACATTTTTATACACATTCGCCCATTTTGCGAACAGTTCACTTGGCACTCACTCCGACGAGTAACACCGTCCGCGCCTTTCCGTCAGATGGGTTAATTCCAACGGAGTGTAACTTCACCTCCCATTCCCCTATGTCTTGTGAAGGGGCAAACGACCCCTGCATTATGTTGAGCCTCACCCTCGCAAAGCTCAACCATGGGATTAAAATTGTGCATCACACACTCACACATTCAACACACAGATTTCACGACCGCGCCTTTGCGACAGACGGGGTTAGTGTGCCTCACACTCACAACAAACTCTCGTCAATAAAACAAACACAGTTTCCCGGGGCCTTAACACCGGGTTTGTGCATCCCACACTTACAAAAAACTCGACACACAGGCTCCCAGTCCACGCACACGCGACAGACGGGGCAGTGTATCTCACATTCGCACTCACAAACAACTCTAGTCAGCAGTCAGAGCAATAATAATACTAAAATAAGAAAATTCCTTCCGGGCCTTAACACCGTGTTTACGAAACTCATCACCCCATCCACAAAAATATTTGCGACTGGAGCCCCCGTCCCAGACACCAGGCTGGGTGTTCTTTCTCAACGAATTTGGCACTGGAGCCGCCTATCAACCTTAAGCTAAATCAATCGTGGAATGCCCTCTCTGGCGATTCCAGCCGTTTCAGGGTCCTGTGATCGAAGGTACCCTTATGCCAGGAAACAGAGTCCGCCTGCCCTGGACTTCACCAACGCGTGTGTGACCCCAAGTGTGTGTCTAATGCTCTGCTCTTCAAGGTATATATACTTTTTACCCTAAACTGTCAGGTGGACGGACGCTCATTTGTCCATCTGTCAAAACGGTGGGAGATGACGTATTCGAGACAGAATCAATACAAGTCATCTCGTGCGTGACTTAACGGTGATTTCACTTGTCGAGAAAACCGATTCGTTCCTGCCACGCATTGCTATTACTAATGATGACACGACGGTTCTATCTCTTAGAATCTCGTTTCTCAATTGGCCGTGACGATATCCTGCCACCAACCGATTACTTCTCGTAAGACTCGCGACTACTGTATAAATTAAATGAGATTAGACCTTATCTAACATACCGTTTCTCCCCTGGGTCCCTGCGCTGAAGCTGGATATACACCACGTGTGTTTTTCCATGTCCAGCTTCACAGAGAAGTGCAATTCACGTAGGTTTTTCGCCTTGATGCGGAATATCTTTTGAACTTACAATATCTTTATATATGAGGCCCCTTTGCCCCTATATTTAGGCTGGCTTTGCCCTGACACTCCCATATTTTTACAAAAACATCCTTAAGATCTGGCGAAAGATTTCTGACTTACATTCAACTCTAGACTCATCCGAGATATTGATTGAGATCGATATTTTTTTTCAAAAAGTCTTAATTGAGTTCAAAATTTCTGTCAGTGGTCTTGATATTTTTGTCATCAAATCCGATAGTTCGTTGATTTAAGTTGACATTTACCCCCAGTCAACCAGTACGCATAAATGTTTGTGTTGAGACAGTCCACTGGCCGGTTAGCGAAGAACATCATAAACCTTAAATAACTTGAACGGACAATAAGCCTCTAATCTGAAAAAAAAATGTTGGCTGTCAAATTGTGCTTGTATGTGAAAAAGCATGTAAACAATTATGCAACGTGTAAGACGCGAGAAGCAACACAAAGTTACTTAAATCTGTAATTAAAAAAAAACTTCAATGCAGAAGAATTTCAGAAGACATGACATTGCAAACAAATAAACGAAGTTGTCGAAAAAAGATCAGAGGAATCCCCAACGGTTTATTCCCACTTGTCCTACTTTCTCGAATTGAACACCAGGTTCTCCCACTTTGCTTAGAATAACATGATATACTGAGTTGCTTTCATAATTTGGACACCTTTGACAGTGGTATTTTCGTTTAATCATTTACGCATCGTGATTCAGTTAGGTAGTTATATTGCTTGCATTTTAGATTATGAATATAGAATATACCCATAGTAGCTTGGTGTACCAAATGTCCACGAGTGGTGGCGTGGTGTTAACCGCGAGCCTCTGGCGAACGGTGAATACCACTTCACCACGAGTAAAATATACGAGTACTATGGGTATATTTTATTTATACCATGATGGTCGACAAATATCGATTCAAAAGTCGCTATTATTTTTTCTCGATTTCACTGAGTAGCAGACGTACACACGTGCGAATCTGTTTCTATTTACATGAGCACCGTGGTCGTACTTCGCTGTCAATTTTATCGCCGAAACGATAAAAAACCCCGCAAATCACGGGGGCTTTTTCATTATAATAACATACTATTTAGAGTTACGGGTGCTTTATTAACATGAGACAACGCATGTTTGTTAATTTTTAGCATCTTTTGAGATAAACACATTTAAAAACATAATAAATAATTGCCGCCTTCATTTCACTCTTCGCGAATCGACAAGCGATAAATTTAGACGTCACCAAAGGTCTGCTTGGATGTAGTTTCACTGTGGGTGTAAATTTTAACTACTGAAATCCCATTGCTGGCGTGTTCACCACAGACACTCGTGTTCACAACGGTAGGTGTGTAAAGCTAAAATTTATGTCATAGGCCTTTTATATATAATAGAATAAACAATCATGGTATAAATGTGAGTAAACATGCGTACTTTATCACACGTTATGTCTGTCTTTTTAACTTTAATCTTCATTGTCGTGCAGCTATCTTATAAATAATGTGACACTAACAGCCACACAGAACTGCTCCCAAATCACCGTTTTTTAGCTCAACTTGACAAAGTCAAGCTGAGCTATTGCCATCACTTCTCGTCCGTCGGCGTACGTACGCACGTACGTTAGTACGTACGTACGTTAACGTACGTACGTCCACAATTTCCTTTGGCACACCTCACAGGTCGCATTTATTATCAGATCACTTTGAAACTAGGTACGCTTGTTTGGGGTGACCTCTAGATGGGAGCTATCGATTTTCGTCAATTTCCGTCAAAAGATGTTGCCGCGGCCAACGTTCTTAGAACTTAGTTTAGTCAAACCACAATATTTCCATTTGGCACACCATACAGGGCACATTTATGATTGGATTGCTTTGAAACCTGGTATGCTTGTTTAGGGTGACCTCTAGATGGGAGCTATCGATTTTCTTCAATTTCCGTCAAAAAATGTTGCCACGGCCAATGTTCTTAGAACATAGTTTAGTCAGACCTCAATATTTCCCTTTGGCACACCCTACAGGGCACATTTATGATCGGATTGCTTTGAAACCTGGTGTACTTGTTTGGGGAGACCTCTAGATGGGAGCTATCGATTGTCTTCAATTTCCGCCAAAAAATGTAGTCGCGGCCAACGTTCTTAGAACTTAGTTTAGTTAGAAGACCTCAATATTTCCCTTCGGCACACCCTACAGGGCACATTTATGATTAGATTGCTTTGAAACCTGGCATGCTTGTTTGGGGAGACCTCTAGATGGGAGCTATCGATTTTCTTCCATTTCCGTCCAAAAATGTTGCTGCGGCCAACGTTCTTAGAACTTAGTTTAGTCCAACATCAATATTTCCCTTTGGCACACCCTACAGGGCACATTTGGGGTTACCTCTAGATGGGAGCTATCAATTTTCTTCGATTTCCGTCAAAATATGTTGCCACTGGCAATGACCTTCAGTGAATTTAGTAAAAACTTAGTGCAGTTAAGCATCAATATTTCCCTTTGACACACCCTGCAGGGCACATTTATGATTGGATCGCTTGCAAACTTGGTGAGCTTGTGTGAGGTGACATCTATATGAGAGCTGTCGATTTTCTTCCATTTCCGTCGAAAAATGTTGACCTTTGAACTTAGTTTAGTCAGACCTCAATATTTCCCTTTAACACAACCTTCAGGGCACATTTATGATCGGATCACTTTGAAACTTGGTATGTGTGTTCCGTGTGACCTCTAGATGTGAGCTATGAACTTATTGCAGTTGTGCATCAACTTATCCCTTATGCACTCTCTGCAGTGTATATTTATGAATTTCCATAAAAAACTACAACCCCCCCCCCCCCACCAAAAAAAAAAACAAAAAAAACAAAACAAAAAACATTGCCACAAGCAATGACCTTCTACTTAGCGCATTAACATCTTCCTTTGGAATGCCTCAGAGGACACATTCATTATCAGGTTGTTTTGAAACTTTGTATGCTTATGCAGGGTGACAAATATAGTAGCTATTGATTTTCTTTTCATTTCAATTAAAAACTGTTGCTGTCAACAACAATCTTTGAATTTATTGCATTTGTGCATCAACATTCTTTGACATGTCCTACAGGCCACATTTATCATAGGATTGTTTTTGAACTTGATGTGCTCATTAGGCAAGAACTTTAGATAAGAACTATTAATAAGCATTCATTTCTGTGAAAAAAGTTGCCATTTACAATAACCTCTGAACATACTGCATTTGTGTATCAACATTCTTCCTTTAGCCAGTCTTACAGTTTACATTTAAAAATGCATGGATTACTCTGACGTTGTGTACACACAATGCTGTTATGTTGAAATTTCATCAAGTAACATTGGTACCAATGATCTTCAATTTTGCCATTTCATTTATAACTTACCAATTTCAAGTTTGTCAAGTTGAGCTACAGTGTCATTGACACTTTCATTTCACATTCGTTTTGGAACAGATTGTGTTCCTCCACGGAAAGGATAAAGGAGAAAAATATTGACTGCTTTATATCTATATTTCATCCCTTGGGTGCATCAAGGTGCCATCTACAATGCTGAATAGTTTCAGCCGATTACCAAAAATGGCCGCTGACCGATTACCGGTTATTTGAACTCACACTCGGCCGATGCCGATTCCGATTGTAATACTGTGCACTAATAGACAAGTCGAGGCTTGCAAGAACTACATTAAACTGAACATATTTCAAAGTTTTAAACGTCATTGACTTGTCGCAGTAAAATGACCAGACGCGCACACTTGGGTGGTATACGTGGCTCTCAGAGCCACGTGTACCGCCCAAGTGCGCGAGACTGGTCATTTTACTACGACCTTAGTCAAGGGAGTGCAATCTTCACTTTTTCCGGTATGAACTGGCGATTGCCGCAAGTATGCTCAATTGTAAGCTTTACACGTTTAACTTGTATTTCCCGTAAAGGGACGTCTAGAGAAATTAAGAATACACATTGTGGTTGTTTCTCAACTGTATGGAATGGTATCATTGACATCATTTTACATTAATAATTGAACAATTGCAGAAGGTAATAAAATGTGGTTAATGAATCATCACAAAAGAAATGCTTGGCAACAATCGGTTGAACCGATGTTCCAGGAGCCGTTACTGTTGTCATCCGATTGCCCACAATCGGCCGATTGGGGTGGCCGATTCCGAGCATCGGTTGAACACTAATGCTGAAGCATTGCAGATGGCACCCTAGATGCGCACAAGGGACGATTTGCATTTAAGCTGTGATATTTTGTATATATTTATTTTTAATCATCTTTGATGTGCTCATTTAAATTTCAATTTTGTTTACACTTCTTTCAGTGTTTTTGTGCTTTTGTGTTTTGTTTGTGAACTTAATTTTATTATTGATTGGATATATAATTCTCAATGTATATATTATGTATCATATATTCAGTTTATTTCGAAATTTTGTCAAATAATTTAGTGATCTGTTCAGTATTATTTATTTATTGGTCTTTAAGGTCACATACTTATGCACAATGGCTAATCATGGCCGTGGCAGTGTTTCGAGTGGAGGAAGCCGGAGTACCCGGAGAGAACCACCGAGCAACGACGAGCAGCTGCCAGCTCCCAAACATCGTAACTCCACACTGCACCACAGGCAGGGTTAGATTGGTTGAAGACATGCGCACCATAGACGTGCAGTACGCCTTGGTACACGGCGACAATCGGGGTTAAGTGCCTTGCCCAAGGACACAACGCGGGAGTCCGAATCGATCGCTCAGACGGTCACCCATCCGAGGACTAACTGGGCTCGATGTTGCTTAACTTCGGTGATCGGGCGAGAACCGGTTACCGCAACGTCACCCCGCCCCCGATCCGTTCAGTAACCTGTCTTACTAAAGTGAATGACTATAAGTCAAAACCTTTGATCAGGCTGATAAAGAATTAATTACAGCTCACCATCACCCCACTGCATTTCTCTATTTCAATTAAATTAAAAAAGCGGGACACACGGGGTGTCACTTTCCCAACACCAAGTACACACAACCGCATGACACAATTTCAGAATACACATTGACATCATTTTACCTTCCTAATAAATGACTCCCAGGAACATCTTTGCGTATTTTAGAAATACTTGGGAATTATTAGATCAATACGTCTGTATTATCATCCCCCGTTAAACGAAGTTTGCCGGGGATCTAGCAATGGGGACGCCCGTTCGTCCGCCCGCCTGTCCGTCCATAACAACCTTAGACCTTTGTATCTCGATCAGTGCATGTAGGATTTGAATGATATTTGGTATGCTGATAGATCATCATTGGGGAAAGGATATTCATAAGTAACGGGTTTTATCCAAACATATTTTTGTAGAGTTATTGATCTTTTTCGACTTTCGCCGTTTGTCTGTCCATCAGTAACAACTTTACACCGTTGTTTCTCGGGCAGTGCATATCGGATTTGAATGGTCTTTGGTATGCTAATACACCATCATGGGGGTGAGGATATTCACAAGTACGGGGTTTTGTCCAATTATTTTTGCAAGAGTTATGGGCCTTTTGTGACTTTTTTCGACTTGGAACATTTCAATTTATATGGTTTGTGGATAACGTTACTAGTGTATGTATCTTTGGTATGCTGATGGACCACCAACCCCCGACAACTTTGTCCCCATTTTAGTAAACCACTTCTCGACGGGGGATACCGGTGGCATTGTACCTTATTTATTTATTGGGGTTTAACAGCACTTCCGACAGCCATGACCACCTTGTGTCTGGCAGTTTTATGGGCGGAGAAAGCCGAGTACCCGAAGAGAACCACCGAGCAGCGGCAAGCAACTGTAGCCTCTCCAACGTTCTGACTACGCGCACGAAAGGTTAGCAATGGTTGAAGACATGTGCACCATCGACGTGTAGTACACCTTAGTACACAGCTCCACCGTGCCCCCACGTGGGCAATTGGAATGAAGTGCCTTGCCCAAGGACATAACGCAGTTACCCCTGGCGGGGATCGAACCATGGACCTTTCGGTTTGAAGTTCAGTGCTGTAACAACTGAGCCACCGCGCCCCCAGGCGTTGCACCTTGTTTTAAATAAGCCACAGTTATACTTCCAATGAAATATATATTATCTTTTTACCTCTTTTCTCTATCCAGGTCCTCAGCTTCCTGTAGTAAGTACCATAGTCCCTCTGAAAATCAACAGGTTGACAACATAAGTAGTCATGGGAGGTGTACCTTGGGATGCGGAACCGGTGGGTGTGGGCTGCTTAACCTCGTCGTGTTTGGAAATCAGGAAGAGCTGGAACCTACGCTATCGTCGATGCCAATAGTTAGGACAATCTCCATATTTTTTTTCTCATAATACAACGCTATGGGTATCACAATTCAACAGTATAGAGCCTCAATAGGCACCTTCGATGGTGGTCCCAACCAGTCCTCGGTAAGTAATGCCTATTCAAAACCATTTATACTCAAGATTCCAGCTATTCATAAGGCGAAACCTATATTCCTCTGTATCATATTACTAATCCTTGCTGGGGACATTGAACCAAATCCGGGTCCTGCCTGCGAAAATGAGAGGCAAATACTGCCAATCTTCCATTACAATATACGTAGCATTAGGTATAAATTAACACAAATATCTGAAATAATCCAAGAATTCAATATCCTATGCTTCACTGAAACTCATCTAGATAAGACGTTCCCGTCCAGTGATATCAGTATTCCTGGGTTTTCAGTTCCCTTTAGGAGCGATAGAGATCAACGCGGAGGGGGTTTCGCAGTATAGTTTGATCAGGGGTTACTGTATTGCCGGAGACCGGACATGGAATTTGACGACTCATTAATGTGCTTCGAGTGTTAATTCTAGAACCGAAACGTTTCTCCTAGAAGTCTCCTACAGATCGGAGCGTTATGCTGCCTCCAATTACTGGGAGCTCTTGGACAACTTTATCGAAAAAACTCTGGACAGCCACCAGTCCTTAATTCTGACCGGTGACTTCAATTCGGATCTGTTACAACCATCCGCAAGGTTAAATGAAATTGCAACACACAAAAACTTGCGAGAGTTGGTATGAAAACCTAATCGCATTTCTCCAAACAGTCAGACTCTTCTTGATCCAATATTGGTGAGCGACCAGTTTGTGATAACGGAATGTGATACTCTTGATCTCGAAGTGTCTGATCATTCTGCCGTTTACTGCTGTATTACATTTAACTATTCTTTGAACACATCTTACACCAGAGTAATTCGGAACTATAAACGAGCAAATTTTGATCTTGCAAATAATCTCATTACACAAGTGGACTGGATATCCCAAATTAAAAATGCTCAGGATATAAATATTGCCACGAAAAACTTTACCGAAACTTTTCTGAATATAATCGATAAGAGTATACCTAAATCCCAAATTTTGATCCGCCCTAAGGATAAACACTGGTTCACATCGGAACTACGTTACACAATACGGAAACGCGACAGACTAAGAAAAAGGCCATAATAATTATTAATTGAGGACTGGGAAAAATATAAATCAACACGAAACACCGTCAACAATATGAAAAAATACGCCAAAAGACAATATGAATCTAATCTTGAAAACTTACTCTCCTCTAACACATCTGCGAGGAATTTTTGGCATATTATAAAAGAACTATTAAACAGGAAAAAATTATCTGTGATCCCACCCTTATACAAGTATGACATAAATACTCCCAATAGCGTTGCTTTCACAGATGAAGAAAAAGCTGATCTACTTAACGAAACATTTATAAACAATGGTCTCATCTGCGATACTAACAGCGAACTCCCAAATAATACTCCACGTTGTCCAAACAGTCAGACTGAAATTATCTTTGATATCGACGATATCACGTCAGCTATTAACTCGATGAAATCAAAAAAGGCCCATGGACATGATAATATCAGTGTTAAAATGTTGAAAGGTACTGCTGAAAGCATAGCCTTCCCTCTGAGTCTATTATTCCAGCTTTCCTTCAACTCGTGTGAGTTTCCAGATGCATGGAAATAAGCAAATGTTATACCAGTCTATAAAAAGGGTGACTCAAGAGATAAAACTAATTACTGACCTATTTCACTTCTACCTTGTTAAAGTAAAATACTTGAAAAAGTGGCCCTAAAGTCCATCTTCCTATATTTTCATGAGAATCACCTTCTGTATCCATACCGATCAGGATTTATTCCCGGACACAACACCACTTTCCAACTTGTAGAGCTCTATCACTCTCTGTGCGACTCACTAGATAAAAATCTCCAAACCTGTTCTGTCTTTTGTGATATTTCTAAAGCATTTGAGCGAGTATGGCACACGGGGTTGATATTTAAACTCAGAGGGTATGGTATCTCCGGAAAAGCCCTCACATGGATTGAAAACTACCTGAAAAATCGTAAACAACGAGTGCTGATCAATAATACATTCTCGCGATATAAAAATATTACATCTGGCGTCCCGCAAGGCTCTGTTCTCGGTCCATTTCTTTTCCTGACTTATATCAATGACCTTTCCCACACCCTTGGCTCACTGGCACGAATGTATGCTGATGACACGTGCTTGACTTCGAGTAACTACAACCCAGAAAAGTTAGCTAATACACTGAACAATGATTTGGAGAAAAGTAATGTCTGGGCCGAGCGCTGGCTGGTTGCATTCAACCCAACAAAGTCGCGGTCGATATATTTCTCACACACAACGAATTCTACTTTTCCAGATATCACTTTTGCTAACAGTAACATTTCTTATAGCAGTAGTCACAAACACTTAGGTCTTTATATTCAGGGTAATTTGAAATGGGATGTTCAAATTAAAGAGATCTGCAAAAAGTATCTGCCAGAATATCACAACTTAGAAAGCTGAAACTTACTCTCCCTCGAAAAATACTGGAAAGAATATATTTATCCTATATTCTCCCGCTGATGGATTACGGGGATGCAGTCTGGGATTGTGCGCCCAGCTGCTTTCTAAAAAGACTTGACAGACTGCACATCGATGCTGCTCGTATCATCACAGGCCTGACAAGATCAGTTTCCTCAGAATGTATCCTTCTGGAACTCGGATGTCCCACCCTTTCACGACGTCGTGAAATCCACAAATTCTGCACAATGTACAAAATAGTAAATTATATAGCCCCAGACTATTTGTATGATCTATTACCCCCGCGTGTGGGCGACATTGGTAGCTATAACTTACGCAATCCGAACAACTTCAGTGCATAGCAAGCCCGTACAGAATGTTTCAAAACATCGTTCTTACCTTCGATGGTTTTAGCCTGGAATAACCTACCTCGTTACATTGCCGAATCGGAAAAACTGTAACAGAGTTTAAAATAAAATATTTAAACTTAAACCCTACCCCGAAACCCCCAGTTTATTTCTCCTTGGGCGCAAGGAAATTAAATATTATACACTGCAGATTAAGGAATGGCTGTAGTGATCTGAATAGCGACAAATTCACTAATTACATTTCTGTTTCACCTTGTTGTAGCTGCGGAAATCCCGTTGAAAATACGTTTCACTATTTTTTCGAGTGCACTTTATATGATGAACAACGAGAAATCCTTCGAAGACGCCTTTCTCATCTACATGTAGACATCGACTCCACAGACGATCTTATGTTTGGCAAACCCATAATATCGCGGAATAAAAATATTCAGATTTCGCGGGCGGTCCAGTCTTTTATCTCCCAAAGTGGACCTTTCGAAAAACGTAACCCCCATGCACCCCGATATCCATCAATAATCATAGTGCTACGGGAATTGGACCCACTCCGTCCTGTCTGACGGAGCTCTTCGAGCTCTGTCAGATGGGACGGAGTTGGTTGGATTCCTAACTGTGCTGTGAGGTACATTCCCTTTAGCGTTTGGTTTGGCTGGCTTCAGTCTGTAAGAAAAAGAAAAAGGGAAGGTTGATGCACGCCAGTATGTGAAAGAAACTTCCTTACTTATTTGCTAGATGCAACCTTCCGGTCTTTATATACTGGTGCGCACACCTTTCTATTCCGTACGAATTTTCATAGTTTAACGACCTGGGTGTAAGAACAGTGATGCAGGACGTGGAACCTTTCAAAAAACACGAATTCGCGATTAGAGGCTTTATGCGGCCATCATTTAGATCTGGTATAGACTTTGGGGCTGAACGCACGAGGTCAACTACTGCCTGCCACTTTCGCATTCCGTGGTGCACCTCACTGACTATTCTACATTATCTTATATTATTACCACGTTTGCGGGCGTTCCTAGCACATTAACAATGTTTTACCGGGTGTTGAAACCTCGTAATGCTCAACAAGTACAAGTCATGTGACGTGTTGGGCCGTTATTGACTATAACAGCCCAACACGCCAATAACAGCCCGACACGTCTAAATATAGACAATGACGTCACATCTCTCAGCCGATCAACAATATATTTCCCAGATTTCCATTGGGATCGAAATTCAATTCGGATTTTTTTAATTAGTAAACACAATTAACACATTTGTTTCAAGTGTTTCCTTTTGTGTCACGGATAGATAATGTATCAAATATAGGAAGCGATACGCACAAAGTAAGTGATGACATCTTTGATGAATAAACTCCTTGCCTAAAGTTCGCATTTCGAAGATATATTTCATCATCTAACTTCCCAAATTTCGCCGGAGACTGATCAGGCGATAGTCATGTTACCCGGTTTGTTTGTCAACAAATCAGACGATAGTGTCGCTGTTGTTTAATTCTAAAATGTCAAACTTCATTTATTTAACTTATTTTTTATATAATTTAATTGTAATGTACCCGATGTACGAAAGTGGCAATAATAGAAATAACATGACTTTGTCGGGCATTGCAGTGTATCAACAGCTCAACAGAAATGGTTAACAGCCCTTGAGCTTATTAGCGGCCCTCGACTTCGTCGCTGGCCGCTAATAAACTCTTGGGCTGTTAAACATTTCTGTTGAGCCATTAATACACTGTAATGCCCTTCAAAATCATGTTATTATTATAATTACTAGTTATCCGAAGTTTATTTCTCAACGCAACGACTATGGTAACCTTAACATTCTCTTCATGTCTCTATCTGTTTATTAAATCAAGTCTAACTCATTATGCTATTTTGTTAATGTCGTTATGTAAATCTTATATGTATGCTTCGCCATTGTATATTAGGAGAGGAACGTAACTAAGTTGCAATAACTTGTGTTCCAATCCCTTTGTCAGTCAACATCTTACGACAATAAAATATGTTTAAATCAAATTCCAATGAAACCCACAGCGCGCATATCGCCAATGAAGATCCAAAATCAAATTCAGTGGATGAAAAACCCTATAAACAGAGCTCACGAACGCAATCTTCACCTTTATCCTTCTGAATTACGAGGAATATCGAAAATAAAATTCCTGTTGTGCTGTCTAGGAAATTTCTACGCGTGATCGTTTACGAGTACGCGATGCAAGATGCATGCCTTTTTGAATCCATCTGTTTATTAGCGCATTAGAGTTAATTCATGCACTCCGAACTAGCGTTTCCATACAAAATGATATAAGAAACACATACCTATAGTTCTTGACACATTTGTGCTAACCGAAACCTATGGCTTGGCGGCGGCCGGTGTGCGTCTGGGCGGACGTCTGGGCGTCCTCGCACTGTTAGTGCAGTAACTTGAACAAACATTCTCCGATTTACCTAATATTTGCCATACGGGTCTTTTACAATAATATCTCAAGCGGTTTCGAAAACTGGCCCGGCCCAATTTTTCTTTACAGAGTTATGGGCCTTAATTATTTTTTACGAATTCTGAACTTATTAGCATTATAACTTGATCAAAGGTTCCAGATTTGACAACCGGCATATGATTGATAACCGGATTATGGACATGCAACAACACTCTCCGACTGTCACCACAACTCGACGCCTTCATCTCCGATGCTCACCTCTTGTTCATAATTAACATTGTGGTTTCGTCACTTGTTTATAAGTTAGAGGCTTACTGTCTCTTCGGGGGGATCAGCAAAAACTTAATCCTTCTGTCCTGTAGGACTACAGGGTCAAACTGTTAATGAACGTTCCCACAAATGCAAAATAGAATCCCATAATTAACCCTTTGAACTCGAAGACCACTTTTCCAGTCCGGGATCGTGATACGACCTCAATTCATAAAGTAGAAGTTACTCAGTCAGGGGCGCCGGAGCCGCCCCGACCATCCCGACCAATGTCGGGGCAAAAAGTTTGTCGACCATGATATTTTTGTGATCGACCTTCAGCCGAAAGTCATTCATATCAAATAACTAGGCTATGATTTTTAATTTTGTTCTGGCGGATATCCGAAAATAGTGCGCGCGAAGATCGTCTTGTTTCTTCAATACTGCGCACACAATGGCGGCTATTAATGACCAGTTAACGTAAGATGAGGAGATTTTGAGGCTACTTCTTTATTATTCCAACCGCTTCCGAAGCGGTTGGAATACTAAAGAAGTAGCCCCAAAATGGGTCTGAGAGATGTCACTTTTGAAACATTTTCTGAGGGCAGGGCCGGATTTACGAATGGGCAGACTGGGCGGGTGCCCAGGGTGCCCACATTTGCGGGGATCACCACATTAAAGACGAACTGCATGCACTGTCATTTTTTTCTCTCCCACATAATCGATGGCAACAATTCGAAAAACAGGGATCTGGGTGTTATGGTCGGGCCAATGTTGGGCTGTTCCTGCATCCCTGTCAGTGAATTTGTGTGGCCTACCAATCAAGATTTTCACACACCTGCACCATTGGGTCAAGGATAGGCGTTAATATAAGTTGCATAATTTTCTCGCCAATCCTTGTAAAACAAATAAGCTTAAAGATTTCCGTCGTGCAACCCCAAGGCTGGACGTTGAAAATACTGATTGATCTTCCCCCAAGTTACGAATGTAGACTCCATCAGTTGATCGCTCTGAACTGGCAAGGAATATACCTTCAGGGCCCAAAGGGTTAATGAAGCGAGCTTTGTGTTTGTGATCCCTCTCGGGAGTCCAAGTTTAAATGAGTTCAGTCACCTTTTTAGTAGACTCAAAATCTTGACGAAAGAGTTTAGTCTGAATTCTTTCTTGAGTCCTTTTTAGACTTAAGTCAGACTTGAGTTGGCGTTGCGGTAACAGGTTATCGCCAGATCACCGAAGTTAAGCAAGGTCGAGCCCGGTTAGTCCTCGGATAGGTGACCGCCTGAACGATCGTTTCGGACTCCCGCGTTGTGTCCTTGGACAAGGCTCTTAACCCCGATTGTCTACACGGGGGCACGATGCCGCCGTGTACTAAGGCGTACCGCACGTCGATGGTGCGCTTGTCTACAACCAATCTAACCTTGCCTGTGCGGCAGTGCGGGGTTACGATGTTGGGTCGCTGGTAGCTACTCGTCGTTGCTCGGTGGTTCTCTCCAGGTATTCCGGATTCCTCCACCCGTAAAACTGTCGCCGACACGATATGACATTGACTGTTAATGTATCGTTAAACCCTAATATAAATAAATAAATAATAATTTCATTAAATAGGATGGATGCTAAGTGTATGCGTGTGGTAGATGAATCAATATTTTCAACGTGCAGCCCCAAGACTGCACGTTGAAAATATTAATTGGTCTACCCCTAAATAATGAACATGGACTCTTCTTGTTGCTGCCATTGAACTAATATGGAAGATACAGATCACAATCATTTTACTGTTAACTGAGCACCAAACAACCTACAGCCACCCTCACCAACACGCGTTTAAGAGATATTTAAACATAATGAGGTATGCACTATCTTTTTTTAAAAACATAAATCAACCGATCTTCTTTTTCTTTCCTCTCAAATTGGAACCACTCGGTGTATGCATTCCCCAATGCCGGGTGTCCGGTAAAAGAGGAAACAATAATCTTTACCTCGATATTTTTGAACGAACTAGGATTATTTATAATTGCTGAGAATTGGGGGTGCGGAGGTGCACAAAAACATTACCACAACATACCAACGAACAAATAACAACTGCATCAGCACAAAAATATCTCGGTCTTACAGCCAGTGTCAGACCAAAGATTTCGTTTCCGAAGCAAGACAGATTCCTAAAATGCATGCTTCGTCGTTTTGACTTTACAACCAGCGTCAGACAAATAGATTTCTTGTTCTAACTGAAGATTCCGAATTGGTCTGTTTCGTCGTTCTGATGTTTAAATGCAAATAGAATTCCATTCATTCCCGAGCACCACAAGTCTTGTTGTTATATTTTTCTGGCTGGCATCGCAATAAGCCTTTTCTTATATCATAGGCCTTGTAGTGTTTCTTTTCGGGCCCCTATCGGTCCACGCTTTGCGCGCCAAATGGAGAACTGTATTTTATACATTGATTACTTATTCTACAATATATGAAAAGCCTATGACATAAATTTTAGCTTTACACACCAACCGTGGTGAACACGCCAGCAATGGGATTTCAGTTGTTAAAATTTACACCTACAGTGGAACTACATCCAAGCTGACCTTTGGTGACGTCGACCTGAATGCAACTTGTCTAAATTTATCGCACGTCGCCTCACGAAGAGTGAAATGAAAGTGGCAATTGTTTATTACGTTTTTAAATGAGTTTACCCCATAAGACATCAAAACTTAACAAACATGCATTGCCTCATGCTAATAAAGCACCCATAACTCGAAATGGTATGTTATTATGCTATTAAAATGAAAAAGGCCCCGTTTCATTTTCCATTTCGTTTCGGCGATACAATTGACAGCGGAGGTACTGCCCACCGATGCTCGTGTAATCAAAAACAGATTCGCACGTATGTACGTCTGGTGCTCAGTAAAATCGAGAAAAAATAATAGCGACTCTTAATAATCTGACGATCATGGTATAAATAAAATATACCCATAGTAGCTTAGTGTACCAAATGTTCACCACTCGTGGTGAAGTGGTGTTAATCGCTCGCCAAAGGCTCGCGGTTAACACCACTTCACCACTTGTGGTGAACATTTGGTACACCAAGCTGTTATGGGTATATTCTATATTATAGCGCGCCAAAGGCTCACGGTTAACACTACTTCACCATTCGTGATGAACATTTGGTACACAAAGGCTACTACATGTGTGGGTACATTATATATATATAGTGAGCCAAACGCTCGCGGTTAACACCGCTTCACCACTCGTGGTGAACATTTGGTACACCAAGCTACTATGGGTATATTCTATATCGATAGCTCCGAAGGCTCGCGGTTAACACCGCTTCACCACTCGTGGTGAACATTTGGTACACCAAGCTACTATGGGTATATTCTATAATTGTATATAGTGCCAAAGACTCACAGGTAACACCACTTCACCACTCGTGTTGAACATTTGGTACACCAAGCTACTGTGAGTATATTCTATATGAACTGCATTGTTGTCCTTTGTTTATATAACCTGGCCTATGGCATTCAAGATAGAGGAGGAATTTCTGAAAAGACTTAAATTAAGCATTTTCAGAAATTTGTCATCAATCTTGAATGCCATCGGTCAGGTTGTATACACAAAGAGCCATGTGAGCATTTTGTATGCAGAAATGTACTACCAAGACGTAAACTCAAAGCGAATTGTTTTCTAAAATCAATCACAATGTTTAAAATTTTGCTGAGATGTCTTTGGTATATTGTTTAATGCCTTCTGGTGCGAATGCGACAAAAATCGGCATTTATTGGAATTTTTTTTTAGTTTGAAGACGATGGCTTCAAGATACATACAAAAAAATAAATTCATACTTATCTTGTCCAAGATGACCTGAAAGAGGCCACAGATGCCTTCAGGCAATCGTTAAACGGGAAGCCTACCTGACTAAGCTCTCGGCAATATTTTTATTTTTTTAAAAATCTTAATACTTAATAAGAGCTATGATATATAGAGGATATGGAATGAGTGTTTTTCTCATATAATATTTATGAAACGAGTCTAAGAATTTTCCGTTTTGGCGAGCCTCTGGCGAGCGCAAACGGAAAATTCGGTCTAGTTTCATAAATATTATATGAGAAAAACACTCATTTCATATTCTATTTATCATATGACACACACACGCACAAATTAGCCACTTTTTAACCGATCACCTAACTTGAGTTGCAGACGGCACTTGGAAAAAACATCCTCGTATAACTAAAAATTTAATTTTTTGCTTCCAAAACATAGGTTATGACACCTCATTGGAACGAGCTCGTCGAGCTCGTTCCAATAAGGGGTCATAACCTATGTTTTGGAAGCAAAAAGTGAAAATATAAAAAAAAATGAATGGCGTTTTTCTTGTAGGTAAAAGATTAATACAATAAAACCAACCCTAAATAGGACAGAGAACGTAAATTCTCCCTACTGAAATTATGCAAATGTCACCCAGTTGTATTTTGTTTAGCCAATCAAATTGTCCAGTTTTGAAATTGACCAATGAAAGCACCCAACTCTAATTATGCAAATTATGAAAGTGTAGCACAGTTTTATTTTGTTCTGCCAATCAAATTGTCTAGTTTTGAAATTGACCAATGAAATTGACGGAAGGCTTTATTTATCACTGATTAATATGAAAACAAAATATCAAATGTTTTAAGGTGAACAAAACTGACGAGTCATATGATAAAATTGTATTACAGTGTTTGAAATATGCATATTATTTTTAGAAATAAAGTACCCTATTTTTGAAAGAGGAAGGATGGATAATCTGGTGCATTCTGAATAGATAGTTTGATCAGTATTCTGTGAGAAAATAAAATTTTACACCATGAAAGGGAGGAGTTGGTTCATCATGTGAATGAGTTGGATATGTACATGTGTACGTCTGTGTAATGTTTTGTGTGAAAGTGTGTTTTGGGACCAAGTGTGTGTGGTCAGTGACCTAGCTAGAGGGTCTTCAATAGGGTGGGGGAGTGGGTGGTCAGTTAAACCAGTCGTCCGTGCGATGCATGTTTGAGTCACCCTTTGATAGCTTATTTGTCGATAAGATTCGAGTCGGTCGAGAAATACCTACCCCCGCTTGATTGACTCTTGGACTTATTCTTAGGAACCCTTATATCAGATAACGATGTGACAGTGGGGTGGGGTATACATGAATGGAATGATCGCATTGGTTATTCAGTTAGTTGCAGTAAAATGAACTGATTGGATGGTCCAGATAAATGAAACATTGTGTTGGGAACAACGACAAGATTACATGGAATAGGATTAAATCAGAACAAACCAGAAAAGCCAAATATAGTAACAATAAGCAAATCTGCTATAACTGACAGGCTCTTCTACCGTACTGGAGTATACTCTAGAAGACGGGAATGGGGTCAGGAAGACACAACAAAATAACATGGGTACTCAGATAGAGGCAGAGCAGAGGATTCCGAAAGAATCCGAAATAGTAAAACTTGTTGGGTCTAGTTGGATGATTCTACGAAGTAACTGGGGATTCTGGGTAATTGGATTTACTCTTATAGAAAGGAACGGGGCTATTATTGGAAGAAAGAAGGATTCTGGGTGAAATCTGAGTCTATTTCGGTAGTTTTTGGTGTTTTTTTGTGATTTGGGAAAATTGTCGGGTCTATTTGTCTAATTGGATTTACTCTTACACAAAGAAACACACCCCAATATACCCCCGTCCTATTAAAGGGTTTTGGGTCACATAGCAATCAATGCTAACTCTGCTTATGTGGAATTAGTACGTCAGGGAGCGTGACAGTTGCTTGCCGCTGATCGGTGGTTCACTCCCGGTACTCTGTAAAACTCTGCGACACAAATTGTTCGTGGCTGACCGACACGAGGTGGCCCTGGCTGTCGAAGTGAAAAAAAAGAAAAAAAAAACCCTTAGTAATATTCCATCTTGATCAACTTCGAAAAAGTTGGACTATTTTTTACAGTCGGAACCAGAGCCATCACAGTCTGAACAAATCAGGTACTCCGGCTTCCTCCTCCAGTAAATCTGTCCGAGACGCTCGAAATCATCGTTAAACCACAATAAAAACGAAAGAACAATAAAAAGTTGTTTTCATCAGTTAACCCTTTATCTAACATGAAAAGCAGATGACACTTGCAAACAATATTCTTGAATATTTTGTCTTAAAAACATAGGTTATGACACCTCGTTGGAACGAGTTCGTTCCAACGAGGGGTCATAACCTATGTTTTTGAGACAAAAAAAAATGAACAAATATTGAAAATTAATTGGCGATTTTTGAGAATTATGAATAGCGCTGGCCTGTTTTGGTAGTTACGTTGGCAAGGGGTTAATAGTACAGCCGCAATTCTACCCATGCCAATGTCGCGAAAAATACCCAAGGCGAACGTCTTATCGAATTATTGTCAAATGTTTCCAACTAAATAAACAGAGGCGGCTGAACCAGTGGGGCAGAAGGGGACACGTGCCCCTCCATTTTTTTCCACAGACATTTGCACGGTTACACAATGATTTAAAATGGGCGCCTGCAAACGTGTCAGTATATAGGCTTTCCTGTAATATATTATTGTAAATCCAAGCAACAACATTTGGCAAAACGAATCCCACCATCGGTCGCTTCGGTTCTTTTCTCCTACTTCACCCATCTTTCAACCTAGCCTTCGGCTAGCCTTCGGGTTGGAAGATGATTGAAGTCGAGGAAATGGACAGGACAGTGACCACACCGCGGCATGCTCATCTAAATGAGAGACTATAGTGGGTACGCTCGGAGTCCTACCATTGTTGACCAATGGTAGCTATTCGGTACCATCGGTAAGGTTCCGCTCCACAGTTTTCCAGGCATTTCCAAATGTGACATGCCATACACTCTCTTCAAATGCAAATATCCTGTAACTTAGTTATCTAACCCATTACATGTATTACATTCCCCAAACCCACAAAAAAACATATAACACTATCGGACTAAGTAGAAAAAAACAATCTGAATGTGGGTGGAATTATTTATTGTCAAAGGCAAGACTGCAACCTGAAAAACTGCCTGAAAAAATACCGAAACCAGTCATTTTCAGCCACCTAGCAGCCTCAAAAGCAGAATTTTCCCACCAACCTGAAAAAATCGCGACATCGACGCCGTAGCTGCGACGGGTGGTGCAATTTCACAAAATTCTAAGTTCATCAAGGGCCATAACTTCAAGAAAAATATTTGGAACAACACATGCATTGAACAGTGGCTAGACATCAATAAGATACACTTACATGCCAAATATAAAGTCATTCCATCAAGTATTTCAAAAGTTATTGAGCTTTGAAACTCGTTGGTCACAGACAAACCGACTGACATTCTAAGTTCATCAAGGGCCATAACTCCAAGAAAAATATTTGGAACAACACATGCATTGAATAGTGGCTAGATACCAATAAGATACACTTACATGGCAAGTATAAAGTCATTCCATCAAGTATTTCAAAAGTTATTGAGTTTTGAAACTCGTTGGTCACAGACAGACCGACCGACCGACCGGCCGACAGACCGATGGACAGACAGACCGACATTGCCACTTATAGAGCTGCTAGTCGCAGCTAAAAATACCGAAACCAGTCATTTTCAGCCACCTAGCAGACTCAAAAGCAGAATTTTCCCACCAACCCCGCCTACCCACCCCTGGAGCAGAGCATCCCTTGTTTCTAAAATGCAAATTTTTTTTATATGTTTCCGTCTCATTTTTTAGTTACCTGTCTGGTAACAAACCCGTGTAAAAATTACATTTAAAAAAATAGCCAATTTTTCGAAGCCACTGTTTCCCATAATTCATCTGGTAATTTACCCCTATGTATCCGACCCCAACTTTGGGACCAAAATTTCAAATTCTCTTGTCCAACAAAAAGCCTAATGTAATCATATATCTGATACTAAAAATATATCTCTATTTACATGGCCTTAGTTTCAACATACGCCCTATGTTTAGAATTTCACCCCTGTGCAATAGTGCGAAACTGTGGAGCGGAACCTAAAGATTGGTACCAATTCCGCCATTTTTTTCACCAGTGGTACATTTTTGAGACCATGCTCGAGAGTGTGGAATTTTTCACCAACGCGAAATCCAAAATGGCGAACGCAGACCGATTCAAAATTAAAATAACCAGCAAATGTAAAAGATTATTTCATTTCTATAAAGAAAGAGAAAATTTCTTGGTTGGCAAAAAGTAAGCAATTGACAGTGAATTGTTGTAATGAAGGTTCAAGTGAATATACAGTTATTTCTGTGAGAAATAACACAAAATACCGGATAATGTCCCAATTTCGTTGCATTGAAACGTAAACTTAGGTATGCACACGTCATTAATCCGTTTCCAGAGGCGTCTAAAGCACGGGGAGCTGTTCGCCTTCGATACAGTGCGTAACCAGGGTCGGGGGGGGGGGGGGGGGATGAGGAGGGCACAAAGTGTAGCTAGCCCCAAAAACATTGTCATGCGTTTGAAACACGTTGGGAACAAATATTCAGAAGTGAAGCGGCGATTATGCATTTTCTTTCCGCCATGTTGTTCCCGATGGCTAACAATTTCCGTTCGGAGTCGAAATACACGATCGGTCACTGTCGGTATATGGTCGGGTACCTGTGGTAAATACCGTTTGTTACCAATGATGGGACTCCGAACGCACCCAGTATGTCACTGTACATTTATTGATATACGATTGTAACTTTTCTCCCACTGGGCCGAACTATGTAGACTTGAAAAGTTGTGACCCTCCACTTTTATCGAGCTTCCACTGCCTCTGTAAATATATATTTAAATTATAGATATAATATAATTAAAAATTTCAAATGGTGATTTTTTTTTCTAGCGTCGTCAACCCGCCGTATGACGTCTGTCTAATACTAACCTGATAACACAGAAATCAGATATCTATGTGATATCTGGTGGGAATAAGGTTAAACTCGTTCACGCGCAAAATCCAATGGCAATCTCGTCGAGCAATCCCGAGCAATCCCGATTAATCCGGATTGGTAAGATAAACATACCCTTGTAATCGAGATTACAGTTAGTTCACGGGAACGATTCCATTATTGATTCGACCCCGCCGCGCATGACTTGTTAATCCAGAGTAATCCAGATTGGTAACGGAAACACACGCCATTTCTCAATTGCTGATCAATAGATAAACCACGAAGCCTCATTGTTGGAAAGTAAAAAAGGTAGCTCTTTCAGAAATGGCAGTAGGTAAGAAAGGCGTTGAAGATCCCTTATGTTCCTATTTTTGTGTTTAGATGTTAAGTACGTAGCACTGGCAATTTACCAGAGAAAAATTTCCATTTATTTGAATATACGGAAGGTGGAAATAATTATATAAATATAATTGCGATAGTCACGACATTCGGGTAGCTGAACTTTGTGCATGCTTAATATAGGTCGTGTATTCAAGTAGAATACTTGTCCTCGGCCAAATGTAAACAAGTTTGTTAATGTTGTAAAAACGAGACATTTAAGGCTGAAATGAGGCGACGACGAAAAGATTTTTGCGCTCAGGGATGATGCGAGATTTGGTAACCCCTTGCGACACCATCAGTTGCACAATAGCACGTATAATCACCTGCAAAATGAGAAGGCTGAAACGGACGTGATAACCGCGAAGATGACCTGGTGGGTGCGTAAATCTTATTTGTCTCGACTGTGTTGGTTCAAGTCCCCATGAGACTAATATTCCATCTCCATTACCAGTGCACACTTTCGTCGAGGGCATGCCTTGATTTTCTAGTTGGAATATTGTTAGTCAGGCTTCGAGTTTAAAAAAAAACTCACGATTTCTTGGAAATTTATTACTGAATGAATAGAATATACCTGTAGTGGTCGTGACGCAACTTCTTATTTAATTAGCACGCAACGTGCTGGTACTTCAAATTATTCATGCTTGACGCCCAACAGTGGACAAGTATTATAAAACTTTTACGATTGTGTTTTCTAGAAATGTATTTTCAAGATATGACCTTAACCCTTTACCTAACATGAAAAGCAGACGACACTTGCAAACAAAATTCTTGAATAACTAATTTTTTTTTCATTTTTGTCTCAAAAAACATAGGCTATGACACCTCATTGGAACGAGGTCGACGAGCTCGTTCCAAAGAGGGGTCATAACCTATGTTTTTGAGACAAAAATGAAAAAAATAATGAATATTAAATGGCGATTTTTGTGAATAGCGTTGACCGGTTTTGACCGTTACGTTGGATAAAGGGTTAAATGGGTTGAAATGAACCACTTACATTTTCAAAGATCTGGCAGTTTGCCAGTTGGCAAATTGCCACATCTTTTAAAATACTAATTTTATTAGTTTTATCAGTTATATTAATAAGTAAAAAATACAATTGTACAAAAATACAATGGGGCGCGGTGGCTCAGTAGGTAGAGGTGCGGACTGCAAGCCGAGAGGTCCTCGGTTCGAATCCCGCCTGCAAGCCGAGAGGTCCTCGGTTCGAATCCCGCCTGATGCAACCGTGTTGTATCCTTGGGCAAGATACTTAATTCAAATAGCCCACGCCAGTGGGAGCACGGTGGCGTTGTGTACTAAGGCGTACTGCACGTCGATGGAGCACTCGTCTACAACCATTTCTTAACCCTGGAGGTGTGGAGTTAGTATTTTGGAGAGCCTGGCAGCTGCTCGCCGTTCCTCGGTGTTTCTCTCCCGTTTCTCCGGGTTCTTCCACCCGTAAAACTGTCCGACACGAGGTGACCCTCATTTCAACCCATTGAAAGTCATAACTAGAAAATACAATTATACAAAATACAATTGTAAAAGTTTTATAGTACTGGGCCCTCGGTTGGGAGTCTAGCATGAATAATTTGGAGTACTGGAACGGCACTTGCTTATTAAATAAGAAGTTGCGTCACGACTACCACATGTATATTTTATTTCTTCACTGATAAATTTCCAAGAATCTTGCGGTTTTTTCTTTACTATAATCCCGACTAAGCAGGTACTTGTGATGTAGATGGAATATATTTCAATCGGGACTTGAACCATCTTAGTCGGCACAAATAAGGTTTACACACCTAATCGCGGTCATCTTCGCGTCCCAGCGTTCGTCACGATCGAAAAGTTTTTGCTTGGTCCAAAAGATGGCTAGCTCAAGAAAAATGGGTTTAAATTCGCTTGCCGTTTGTTTGTCCCGTGTCCGACCACCTGTTTGTGTTCTGATTGCGACCATTCCACCAAACGTTCACGGTGGTCTCACTTTCACCAGTCCTGGTAATTCATTCTTGTTTCCTCGCCAAAAAACTGCTGTGGAAAACTAGTGCTGTGCAGCCTGTTCGATTGTGTAACAATCACCAGGGGGCAGGGCATAGTCTCAATCGCCATGTATATGTAGTATGCGGTGAAGTGAAAACTTTCAAGTAACTTTAACATGTGAAAGTAGTTCGAGATACATGCGTATACATTCACAATGTGCTGAATATTTCGCTTAATTTGATCTTGCCGATATCACGAGCCATGTAAATGTTGAGAAAAAAACCTTGGAACATCAGAATCTGACATCAGTTTCTAGAAAGCTCTGTAAGAGCTTTCCAGAAACTGATGTCAGATTCTGGTGTTATCAACATAGAAGAAGCAGAATACATAGTTTCTAGTGGTTATGCTGCAACTTGTACTGTAAATTGTAAGATTAGCAATACAGTGCAGTGCAAACCACATGGCTTGATTCCTTGTGTAACCTGGAAGTTGTGTAATTTCTGCCACCACAAGGCTTTCTGAAGAAGCCATCCTCGGCAGTGTTTTTGCTGTGGATACTTTTAGTTTCCTCGGCATTTTCCTCGGCACTGCTGATTGCTGAAGGTGAAATACCAGGGCTATTTCACGTGCGTTTGCACTTACCTTCTTCGTCCAAGTTAAATCAAGTCATGCTTCAAGCCTTGAACTACAATCATAAAATGAAGTTTATCTGAAAAACCCAAATCATCCTCTTTGTTGTTTGTCAAGAACAGTGAGAACTAAACTTACATCTCCATGTACCTTCCTCTCACACTGGCCATGCGAGTCTCCAAAATGCTGAGACTTAAGATAGTGCTTAGTCAAAAACACAACAAGAACAGTAAATATAGCGTCTCCAAAAATTTAATTTTAAAAATTTGTTTTATACTAAAACGCGGACGCAATACCTCTCAAATAAGTCTCACTTCTTCCAGCGAAGTAGTTACCAATAACTCTCGACAGTACTGCTGAAACAAGTTGAAGCATAACCACAAGAAAGTTCTGATCCCCCCCACCCTACTTCCTCTTTGAACATTTCATCACTTAACATTATCTCCTGGGAAGCCCTGGTGTAAATGGTTGGAATTATCAACGAAGGGCAGATATTTTCCAGTTGTTATCCTACAACCTATTTCATCTGGTACTTTAATCCTTTCCCAACGTAGCGAGCAAAATCGGCCAGCGCTATTCACAAAAATCGCCAGTTAATTTTTTATTTTTCCATTTTTTTGTCTGAAAAAGTACACAACTACGGGCTCTTTCCAATGAGGGGTCATAACCTACGTATTTGAGACAAAAAATGAAAAAAAATTAGTTATTCAAGAAGTTTGTTTGCAAGTGTCGTCTGCTTTTCATGTTAGGCAAAGGGTTAACTAGATATAAGTTAATTTTTATTATTTTTTCATTTTTTGTCTCAAAAACAGGTTATGACCCCTCATTGGATGAGGGACCATAACCTATGTTTTTGAGACAAAAAATGAAAAAAATAAGTTATTCAAGAATTTTGTTTGCAAGTGTCGTCTGCTTTTCATGTTAGGTAAAGGGTTAACTAGATATAAAGTTTTATCGCGACTACTACATATATATTTTATTTATTCACTTACAAAGTTTCAAGAAGTATAACTATATTCCCGACTGACTATTACTTCAACCACATCACAAAGGCATCACTGAAAATATTGGCCGATCAGCACTCTCTTTTCAATTTGTTGCATTCACGGATAACAGGGGAGAAGTGTTTACTTGGTCGTCTATTCAAATAACCATAAGACGCAGGCTGACAGTTCTCGATGACACCCCAGGCAGACAGATCTTCTGATCTTGCAATTTTGTCCTCGAGAAGTTTCACAATTATCTGACGTTTGCATGGGTGATTTTAAAATACATCTGTTCACAGTTTGGTTAGTGTAACATAACGTGTTTGGCAGAGCTCATGAACAAGATGTAAATTAACTGGTAGAGTGCTAAGTTATTTTTGGTCATCAAAATTTGTTCATGTGTCTTTGCCTTGTTACAATTTATGGGAGAGTGCCTGTTGGCACTCTCCCATAAATTGTAACAAGGCAAACCCATGAAGACTAATCAATTTCACTTCTAAGATAATATGGAGCACATCCACAGAATATGACACCTTTGGGCGGGGGTACCTGCTCTTCATATTAAAGCCCTGATAGTGGCTTCTAGCACTCTACCAGTTAATAACTCACAGGCGCAGTAAGTTTGGGGCGCCCCCACCCCCTAAACAAGTTCAGTTAGTTGGGTGGCCACAGTTGTTCGGACAACTGCGTCAGCACCTTGGACAGAGAAAGAGGCTTCAGTTAAAGCCAAATCGACGAGTCGATCCCAACCAGCGGTAAGAGTGTTGTATTTTTGTGCAAAACACTTAATCCCGAATACACACCTGGGAACAAAGTGGCGCCGTGTACTGAGACGAACTGCAATTCGATGGTGCACAGGGTGCGCGGTGGCTCAGAAGGGAAAGGTGCGGCGTGCAAGCCGAGAGGTCCTCTGTTCGAATCCCACCTGCGGCAACAGCGGTGTGTCCTTGTGCAAGACACTTCACCCACACTGCCCACGTGGGGGCACGGTGGCGTTGTGTTCTAAGACGTACTGCACGTCGATGGTGCACTTGTCTTCAACCAATCAATGTTAACCCTACTTGTGTGGAGTTAGTATGTTGGGGAGCTTGACAGTTGTTCGCCGTTGCTCGGTGGTTCTCTCCGACACGAGGTGACCATGGCTGTCGAAAGTGTCGTTAAACCCCATTAAATAAATAAATAAATATTCGATGGTGCACTTGAAGTCAACTGCTGCTTCTGCTGGGTAAGTAAGTTAGGAAATCTGACAGTTGCTCGCCAGTGCTTGGTAGTTCTCTCCGGGTACTCCGGCTTCATCCACCCATAAAACTGCCCGACACGAGATAACCCTAGCTGTTGAAAGTGCCGTTAAACCCCACTAAACAAACAAACAATGAAGGTCCCCCAATTCCGAACTTTCAGTACATTTTAAGTAAAGAAAGCATTACCGAAAAACTGATACGTGTAATGAGGATTAATCAGACGGGATAATAGCCAAAAAACAACTTCAAGATTTCTTTGAATCTTTGGAATATACATGTACAGTACAGTCGCCGTTGACTGGTCGTAATCCACGCGTGGGCAGTGATGTCACACATACGTTTACCAGGTAATAAACATCATCAGCAAAATTTTGATTAATGAAGCACTTTTGATGATTATTCCTACAATTATCCCCGCATTTTCAAAAATGTGGGATATAGTGATAATCTCCGCCCGTGCATCCGTACGTCCGTTCTTGTAGCTATAATTTTGATACCTCTTAAGTATGGTACAGAGAGGAAGAACCTTATTAATTTTGGACTTGCTTGGTCAAAGGTTAAGGTCACAGTGACCTTGAACATCGTAAATTGTAAACAATTGTTTCCGGATGATAACTTGCCTGCAGTTCAATCCACATTCATGAAACTTCATATGTAGGTTGGCGTTCGTGAGAGGAAGAAGCATATTTATTTTGGACTCACTAGTCAAAGGTCAAGATCACAGTGACCCTGAATATAGTAAATCAAAACAATTGGTTTCCGGATGATAACTTGATAATGGTTCGACCCATGTTCATGAAACTTCATAGTTAGGTTGGCATCAGTGAGAGAAAAAACCCTATTTATTTTGGACTCGCTAGGTGAAAGGTCAAGGTAACAGTGACCTTCAATATAGTAAATTGTAAACAATTGGTTTCCGGATGATAACTTGATAATGGTTTGACCCACATTCATGGAACTTCATAGGTAGATTGGCCTAGGTGAGTGGAAGATCCTTATTTATTTTGGACTCACTAGGTCAAACGCCAAGGTCGCAGTGACCTTGAACATAATAAATCGTAAACAATTAGTTTCCAGATAATAATTTGACAATGGTTCCACCTACGTTCACCAAACTTCATAGGTAGGTTGGCATTGGTGCAAGAAAGAACCCTATTTATTTCGGAATCACTAGGTCAAAGGTCAAGGTCACAGTGACCCTTCACATAGTAAATTGTAAACAATTGGTTTCCGGACGATAAGTTGAAAATGATTAAACCCACTTTTGTGCTGTCACAACTCGACATTGGATCGGTGATCCTATCGGCATTTTTAATAATGAGAAGATGGGTGTGCCAATTTTTCACCATGTAGCTGAATATTGTACAATTTTCAGTCACAATATTAATACCTTGAAGTGAATATAACCAAAATAGCATACAAAATTTTGCATTGAAAATTTCAGGTGCAATTGCACTATCAAGCAATCTGAGGAGGGCAATTGTTTTGCACTTCTTTATTTTCTAGATTACCAGGCCTGGTATAAACGATTGGCTAAACTTGACGTTATCTCTATGTTGCGGTCACGATTAGCCATTGTGTAAAAACATGTGATCTTACACCAGTGACGTAGCTAGAGTGGGAGTAGGGGGGGGGGGGGGAGGGGGTAAAAATCAAGATAGTTGGACATTTTTCAGGCAAAAATCCCAACAGTTGAAAATTCGAAGCATTGTTGTAACCGAGGTTTTTTCCGAATGTGATATTACATTTCCATGAAAATTCCAACCGCCGACTCCTCCAGACAGAATTCTGATCGAAAAACGCAAGATCTTCCGACTACCCAAGGTTAATTCCACAACCGTGGCCCTGTTACGCAATTGGTTCTCTCCTATATGCAATGCACTCACAGACTGCAGTTTGTATTTGGACTCAAAAAATGCCCTCTGCGAGGCTGTGTCCTGGATTTTTTAAAGTTACTACGAAAATTGTGCACAGTTTTCTTTGGCTCTGTACTCTCATGAAAGACAGATATCGACAAACTGAAAATTTTGATTTGTATTTGGTGTTGTTAAATTAATATCTCACACATATTGTGACATATTGGCTGAGTTAGTTAGTTAACTCATTGCTCATACTTTGTAAGCATAATAAATGGTTGTAAGTCATTGAGTTCATTTCAAGATAAGTGTGCTCACTGCTCAGCACGACCTCATTATAGAAGTCCAACAGTCTCACATTGAGCCACCGTGCTCCCTTCAGGACTAATAATAAAATATTCCAGCTACTTCATCAAGGCATGCCTTCCTAAAAGGCATGCCTTGTTGATGAAGTTGGAATATTACCCACAGAACAACAGTGAGCAATGCACAGGACTAGCCGCTAGCAACAGCTCATCGTCAACATTGTTTAGAAAATTAACTTTGTTTTCAACAGTTGTAGAGACTAGTGAGAGTGGTATTAGCATGGGTGGTGGCATGGGCCAGATGGTATCTACGTTACTATAGAAGAAATTACTCTCTCTTTATTTTTCGGCATTATTTACGTACAAATATCTTCTGAACTATACGTTTTATGAGACGATGACAATGACTGATACCAAGCTATATTCCCGTGTAAAGATTCGAAAGGAGACGAATCAGGCGGCTGATTTCGAATCGAATCGAATATCAACTTAAGATTCGAAATCGAATCGAATCGCGAAGCTTCACAGGGCCCCACAACAGCCCGAATCAGGTATAATACAGACCTCTATAGTTAAAACTAGAAGTCCTGTCACGAATAGTGCGCTTATCTAGGCTTAATTGCGCGTTGGAACTGCGCGCAATTGCCATATCGAATGACACCCAAAGCACGGCAGGTTCTCCTGGTTACTCATAGCAAACACATGCAATGTTTCTGCCAATGGACCTCCGGGTTACCCGGAGGTCCATTGGCTGAAACATTGCTTGTGCACAGGTCATATGTGAAGAATTTGATTGCTTTACTTGGGTCATAACGCGCACATTAACGCGCTATTTTTGCGCATTTCATGACAGGACTTCTAGTTTTAACTGTATTTCTATACACCTGGAACTTCATTAAGCACCACCTGTTATTTTCGCAGTGGTATTAATAGAAACTGTCATTACTTTCATGCTGTCTTTCAGATGGCCAAAAGTAATTGTTTGCAGAAAGAATGGTCAATTGGCAAATGAAAGACAACACAATGATGAAAATATGCAGTATTTTAATGGCGTTAATTACACATATCTGTCACTAGTAAATACTGACAAAAAATGTAACTTGTGATCTCCTGAGCACAATAGCAGTGTCTGACGTCAGTAGCCAGTGTATCCACCCCACATTCCCATATGACAGCCTGATCCCTCCTCCTAATGCTACCAGCGAGCCTTCTGATGCGGTTCAGAGGCAACGTCTGCCACTCGCCCACTCCGCATGCAATGCAGCTTCCAAATCTGCCAACGTCTGTACAGGCGGATCACTTGCTTGCACACGACGTCCAAGAAAGTCCCAGGTGTGTTCTGGGGGATTAAAATCGGGACACATTGTCCGCCAAGGTAGTGTTGTAATAGCATTGTTCTGAAGGAATGCTCTCGCAGCATGGGAACGATGTGGCCTTGAATTGTAGTCCATGAATACAGGACGAGTAGCCAACGGGTTGTTGTCAAAATTAGGCACGACAACCGCATTGATAATTTCCCGGATGTACTGATGACCATTGGGATTCCCACGTATAGTCACCATATCAAGTTTACAACCATGAACGAGGCATCCCTAGATCATTACTGATCCTCCGCCATAAGGAACAGTAGGCCTGATGTTCCTGGGCACGTAAGCAGTATTTCTGTGCCTCCACACTCGCATGCGACCATCTGTGACGTGAAGCAGGAACCTACTCTCGTCTGACCAATTGACTCTCCTCCACGTTCTGAGATTCCAATGTTGTGCCATACACCACTTCAAACGTTGATCGGACAGAGTTGGACGCTTGGTGACCCTTCTGGTCCTCATACCCAGTGTTTTGAGACGCTTTCGGACAATTCAGTTGCTCAAACGCCTGTTGGGGAGCCAAAGGTGTTTCAAAACCCCAATTGAAGCAAAGGGTTCACGCCTAACGTGGCGTGCCAGACTACGATCTTCCCGAGGAGAGGTCTTTTGGGGTTATCCAGGCCTTGGTCGGTCCTTTACATCGTTGGTTTGTTGATGTTTTTGGACAAGTTTGATGATAACAGAATGGCTATAGCCAAGTTGCCTTCCAATAGCTTTAAATGACATGCCTGTTGCATGAATGCCAACGATTTGCCATCTTAGTGCCCCTCACAATCTCCTTGCCAAGTCAACATTTATTGATTACAGAAGTGACAAATGTTCTTGTTCTCTACCCAGATATTGCATGTGGATGGTAGTAGTTTTTGTGACATTCGTGGGAAGCATGCTGCACGTGGACAATGGGATGTGTTTGGGGTACCCTTTCAACCAGAAACATGTTTCATTAGATGAGATGTACTGCAAGACATAGCAGTCATTAAAACATAATAATCAGTAACAACAACTTCACTGTCATGAAACATTTCAGGGGTGCTTAGTTAACCCTTTACCCAACGTAACGGTCAAAACCGGCCAATGCTATTCTCAAAAATCGCATATTAATTTTCAAAATATTTTCATTTTTTGTCTCAAAAACATAGGTTATGACCCCTCGTTGGAACGAGCTCGTCGAGCTCGTTCCAAGGAGGGGTCATAACCTATGTTTTTGAGACAAAAAATGAAAAAAATTAGTTACTCAAGAATTTTTTTTGCAAGTGTCGTCTGCTTTTCATGTTAGGTAAAGGGTTAAGTTCCAGGTTATATAATCGACGCTGTGCGTTACTTTGGTCAAAGAATCAAATGTAGTCGCGTTAGAAAGTGCATAATTACAAGCTGAGGCGTATCGATATCTGAGACTCCAATCCAGACAGAAACCTGCCCACTGGAAAACTATTGGGGATACCACACTCTCCATAACCCCCTTTGCGGCGACCGTGCATAACTTACAATACGGCCGCAAGGGACTGGTCACTTTCCACGTATGGGCAGTATTTCCACGGACGCAATAATATTAGATCCAAACACTAATTTTAGGAATAATCATCAAAAATTTAATTAAAGAATCACCGAGTACAACCCGTGGCTTCATTAATTAAAATTTTGCTGATGATTTTTATTACCTGGTAAACGCATGTGTGGACATCACTGTCCATGTGTGGTTTACGACCCGTCCACGCCGACTGTACTGTAGCTTGCTTACCAAGGCAACGTAACAGGAACGGGGGAAGGCGGGGGGGGGGGGGGGGTTGGGGGTTGGGTGGGATTAAGCTCCATAATAAACTTTCAAACGCCGAATGTCATTTAAATAATCATGGAAAGACAGTTATATACGAGCTAAATAATATTACAGTATTGTGTTCACGAAAAGCAACGGGTCGCGAACCGGTCGAAACTCAATGTCCACTTCCCTCCTCGGATCACCGTGGAATCTCACCAGTCGAACAAGGAATGCCTGAAAACATCGGACATGACCACCGTTACTTATTCCTGATCCCTTATTCGACATTTATTTATCAATCGAAAATTGGACGTGACAGCCGTTACTTATTCCCAGTTCCTTATTCGGCATTTATTTATCAACTGATTTTCGGTTGATAAATTAATGTCGAAATAGGGACTGGGAATAAGTAACGGTATAGTCTAGCATGTACCCGAACGGATCTTATTGGGGGACCTAGTGGCAGACCTGGGAAGTGACGTCATTATCACATGACCTAGTGACGTCATGTTTAATTGTCATGGTAGCCCGCGAAACGCCATCCCCATAGTGACGCCATCCCCAAAGTGATACGTGGTCTTAGTGCGCATGCGCAGCGCGTGTTGTTAAGGCGATAGTGTTTCCGTCGGACATTTTGTATACTGGTGGCCGCCATCTTGGTTTCTATGGTAGCACATGATTGCTATGTTACCCAATACCTTCTTTTAGGACGGGGGGGGGGGGGTATGTTTGGAGGGTGTGTTCGATTGAATATGAGCAATTTCCCGATTCGAAGAATTACCCAAATAAACACGACAATCCCTCCAAATCAACTAAAGGGACTTTATTTGATATGAAGTCCCCCATTTTGGGCTTTTTCTCCTCCAATAACAGTCACGCTTCTTTGTATAATAGCAGCACGTAATGCTATAAGGCGCGTTCGATTGAATGGGAGTATACTCCAGTAGAGTAGAAGAGCCTATTATTTGGAACAGTTAGTTACTATATTTAGCTTCTCTGGTCTGTTTTGGCTAGTTCTAGCTTTGTTTCACGTAATTCTGTTCTCTTTTCGTTTATCCAGATCATCCAATCAGTTCACTTTATTGCAGCTAACTAACCAATCAGATTGCTTGAATTTTCATATTCTTTATGCAGCGTTATCTCCCTGGTGTTCAACAAATGCCTGTATGATTTCTCATCATCTCGGTATCGAATTGCCACGTACTATGGTATCCTCTTTTGAGAATCCCTTTCTGGAAAATATCTGGCCTTCGGCGCCCCTTTTTATCGAATGAGGCCATGGGAGGCAGGAGAAAATCCCTCATTGAGGTCTAATCTACTATCCCTCTTAGCCTCATCTCGGTATTTAAATGACACGGCCCAAATAATCCCTTTTGGAAAAACGCTTGTGGTCAGAGAATCCCTTTTTTGTAGTATGAATTCATGAGGGCCAGGAGAAAATCCCTCAATGAGGTCTAATTTACTGTCCCTCTCAACCTGATTTCGTTATTTGAGGATACATATGGTTTTGTACTACTGGTGGACTATTGGTGGATTCTTGTCAAACAAGGTTTTTGCATCCGGGTACATCACGCTACGGTACTTCAGTGGGAAAGGTACAAAAAGTGTACGAGCTTTGCTTTCAGTTCATTTGTGCCCTGACTGTCGTCGAGTAAAGACGTGTTACCAGTTCGGTGCAGATTTTGCTCGAAGTTATTTTGGAGGTCCTGTAAAGCCAGAAGACAAGAGAAGTATCTTTGTCGCCAGAGTCGGCTCCAATGCAGATATTGTGCCAAAATGGTTTCCTGACCATTCAGTGCTCGTGGACATGAATGACATTACTGTCCAAGAAGAACACAACATGAAGACAACACACAGAAATACAGAAGACTCAATGATTGACCGGAATAAAGTACTTTTAGACTTTTTACACCTTGCTGAAATGCAGAAATCGACGCCGTTCTTCGTGCTGCTGATGAAAATTTGATTACCTGTTTGTGTAAATGTCTACCAACATCCTCGAAGATCCGATACCACTGAATTTGGCTGAATTTGATAACCTGCGAAAATACGAGCGGGTATTGAAGCTGCTTACCTACAAACATGTATCCTAGCATAGAGTCTATCGTGAGCATGTCACACGTTCCCCGTCTACACACGCACACCCTCAGACACACCCGAACCCTCACACACACCTCGGTCTTGTTTAACCTACGTTTTCGGGAAAACAAACCCTACCCAGTTTTTTTTCTTTGTGACGATACGGAGAAAACAAGGAACATCCATATAGGTACGCGAACGCTTTTGTATATATATAGGTTCTCAAATTGCCGGGAAGACAGACCTCCTACCACACGCACACACATTTCGTTGAATTGCAACCCCTCTCCCCGCGCTTTGACAGACACACACCCTTGATATATTTTAGAAACAATTTTAAAACCGGGATGTTCTCACTTGTCGCCTGACCTCATTTATTTGATTAAATGTATCGCGTGTGTCCTCGACTTCGATGTATTCACCCCCCCCCCCCCCCCCCACACACACACATAAAACTTCGTTAGACAGGGGAAATGAAGAGGTCTTCAAACCATATCAATCTCGTTTTCTTTCAGATGAATACTGGGAAAAAAGAAGTGGCGGGCTGTACAGAATCAGAATTGGAAGCCTAACTGAAATAGTTATTGGATGTGTCAGCATGATTTTAGGCGCTGTTACCCTATATGTAGCTTCTGGGAATAATGCTCCACCTTTATTCAACGCTGCTGCTCCCGTCTGGGTTGGAGCCTTTGTAAGTTACTGCGTTCCACCTCTATATTACTTACAAAACTATCAATAAAATGTTTATTTCTATTAAATGTGGTTAACTCTTTTAGTCACGTTAAGTTACTGAACTGATTTTCAAAATATTTAGCCTTTACCCAACGTAACGGCCAAAAACGATCAGCGCTATTAACAATAATTGCCATTCAATTTTCATTATTTTTCTATTCTTTACCTCAAAAACATATCTTATGACCCCTCATTGGAACGAGCTCGTTGAGCTCGTTCCATTGAGGAGTCATAAGCTATGTTTTGAAAATAAAAATGAAAAAAATTAGTTATTCAATAATTTTCTTTGCAAGTGTCGTGCTAGGTACAGGGTTAAATAAAAATCAACGTATATTTAGGATTGATCAAATAATAGCATCAACGGCTTATGACTCCTGATTGCGGTAACCGGTTTTCGTAAGATCACCGAAGTTAAGCAACGTCGAGCCCGGTTAATCCTTGGATGGGAGACTGTCAGAGCGATCGATTCGTACTCTCGCGTTGTGTCCTTGGGCAAGGCACTTCACCCCGATTATCCACATGGGGGCACGATGACGCCTGGTACTAAGGCGTTCTCACGTCGATGGTGCGCATGTCTTCTACCAATCTAACCCTACTTGTGCTGCAGTGCGGAGTTACGATGTTGGGGAGCTGGCAGCTGCTTGTCGTTGCTCGGTGGTTCTCTCCGGGTACTCCGGCTTCCTTCACCTGTAAAACTGTCACCGACAAGACATGACCCTGGCTGTTAAAGTGTCGTTAAACCCTAATAAATAAATAAATAAATAAATAAATAAAATAAATAAATAAATAAATAAATAAATAAATAAATTATGACTCCGGATTAACATTAAGGGGCCCACACTGCAAATTAAGCAGTCTCTCTTCGGTTACATGCATATAGTTTAACCTTTACTCATAGACGTTGCTAATAGGACTGTCGCGATTATCAATTTTCGTAGTCTACTAGTCGCCACCACAACTCGACGGTTAGTCGATTAATAGTCGTTTCCCATAAATTCAACAATCTCTAATATGCTTAAAAATTTAAAACTGACAGTGGAAGAATGTGTACACATCTGTGTTCAGATAAAATAGAAATATTAAAATATCTCCGATTGATCTGAAGAATTTAAACAGAAGAGCCTTTGTGCAAATCTGTCATTTCTATAACTAATTTCCAGAAATTTCGAACATAAACCTCCATTCCAATACACGTTACAGCTTAGTACTGTAAATGAACTCGTCGTTGTGAATCTCGTGATACTCTCTCACTTTCGTAGTTCGGATTGTTCCAGTATGGTCGTTTGAGTGTTTCAGACTGAATATTCCATTTCCTCTGCAGTCTGCAATAACTTACTAAACACTGAATTATTCAAGTGGTACGCCGTTTGACAGAGGTGGCACCAGTATTGCCCCGACGCGGTGGTTATGATCCCCGACAGGAGTGGTGTGGAGCTAGAGAGTCCCCAGACCCATCGGGCCTCCCATGGTTCAGCCGATGTGAGAATTTTTGGGGAAAAGTCGCAACAACCGTGACCGTAGAGGGTTTGAGAGAATAAAAAAGCCCCCCCCCCCCCCCCCAAAAAAAAAGACAAAAAGAGAGAAAAAAAACCCCAAATTTGTGACTAGTTCCACAAGCCACAAATTTTCTAAGTATGATATAACTTGGAAGAGATTCTAGATGTGCGTCGACCAGTGATTGTGCAGAAAGTTTCTGGTATCGGACTAAAATGGACCTCTCGCTATGTAATTAACTCTGCCCGTGCCTGTGATTATATGTCCATCGGGTTCTTATTCTGCACGTGTATTCAAGCCCGAAAATAAGCAATCTGTCATATGCAGAATGAGGTCCCAAGAGGGTGAATTTGCTGCTGCTATCCCGTACAGTGTGCCAATTTACCCTGTGGGTACCTGTTTCAGTTCAGGCCTGAGACCTTGATTCAAATTGAGGTTCACAGAGGGTAAATTTAGTGATGCTACCTTGCCATGCAGGGTAGCATCACCAAATTAACCCTCTGGGGACCTCATTTTGCAGATAACAGTCTGCTTATTTCCTGGTTTGCGTGTATCAGGTCTTTGGGAGTATTATCTGTATCTTTATGGTGTTTGTATGATTTGATCTCCTCGACAAATTTGGTCTATTTTCCCGACATGGGGCTAACCCTCTCCGAAGTGGGATGTGGCTGTACGCCGCCGCACTCCCCCTGGCGCCACCCTTGATGTTTGTACGATACTCTTTCTTACTGATTAAGAGACCGTTGCTTATACAAAACCAGTATTCAGTTATTCAGTTCTGAACGGAAAGCATTTACGCAAAATGCTATCCATTAATACACACTGTTAAGGCCCCTCAAAGTAGATCTTCTGTTTCTCAGGCCATTGTTGGTACAATTTCATGTGGGCGGACTGTTTTTTATTTAATTTTTTATTTTTGTAATTATTTCTTTGCCAGAAAACGTTCATGTTATTGGTTTGTTTTATGTTCACACCTACTAATCGGTCTCACGCTGTGACGTGCAATTTGACGCTGTGATGTTCTGTTCGGCCGCTGTGACGTGTTTTTTGATGTGAAAAGTCATCGCTGCGGCTGATTTTATCAATTTCATTCAAATGGAGAGGTAAGAAACACAGCTTTTTACTTTATCAGTTAGACTGATGTTTCCCAATCCCAACAGCTTACTTTCACGTAGCAGATATTATCTCTCTTCGAATAATAGGGCTCACAAAATGCCTGGGTACAACTTCTGTTCATCGCCACTCGACTCAAAATCACATACCTGGGTGACGCCCCATTCTTCTGATGCCAGGAAATGGCCCTCGTAGCCTAAAAAATATCCCTTCGATTTAAAAAAAACTTACTCCGACAGATCCCGGATGCAGAATAATCCCAACACAGCCCGTCAAAGTGAACCACCGAGTTGTGGAAAGTGGCAACGGCACTGTGATGTTAATGGCAACCACGTTGTGATGTTCATTATTTCTTGACCCAAATGAAAATTTGTAAGTAAAGAGTTTTTTTAAACGTCATTATACGTTTACCTTCAGTTTCATTAGTTGGTTCGTTCGTCGGTATCATCTACTTTGTTTTGTCATTGGTAACACACACGTTTTCGCTCACAAATCCACTGTTCCGATTGGCTACGAGTCAGGCCTTTTTGCATTTGACGAATTTTCGTTTTGTTGGACTTGCTGGTGATGTGCAGGGACCGCTGACCTATTGGGGGCCGGGGGGGGGGGGGGCTCATCGCAACACGTCAAAGGGGACAGCACGAGAGGGGTCCTCTCATGTTATCCCTATTCAGCGTCCGTCATTGTAAAGGAGCCCCACTACCCACCCCTTGTAAACGGCCGAAAAAGAGAGGGGGTTATCTCTCATTGGAGGGAGTTCGGATGGCTTCGGGGGAGGAAAATTGAATGTTCAAGCTCATAAGTTGCAATTTACGTCATTAGATAAGATAAGATAAGATAAGATTTATTAAGCAAATACACCAGAACAAAGGCTGATTGCTTTGTATATACAAAACCAACATAAATTGAAACATAAAACAATACTAATCCCGAATGACAAACGTAAATATTAAGGCTTATAGTGGTTGTAATGTAATATTGTTAATGTCACTTCTTGGTGTCAGATTGACAAAACTTGTTCTCGTTGTTTTAAGAATTGCTGGGTCATATTACAGATGATACCGCAGAGCTGTGGCACATTGTTTCTCACGAGGAACATGAATCTCTCGGATGTGTCCATCTCAACAAACTCTTGGTATTCACGTTCAAATTTGTTAAATGTACGTTCTCTGAGAGATGCATATTCACCGCACTCCATAATGAAGTGCCATTCTGTTTCCACTGCACCTGAACCGCACACCGCGCATAAGCGTTCACTTACGGGAGTAGTATGTAATGTGGTTTTGAGGCCTAGGTTGCCGAACCCAGGTGCCGGACCCAGGAAGTGACGTCATGTCACGTGACCCAGTGTCGCCATGTTGTGTTGTCATGGTAACCCGTGTGAGCGGCCATCTTGTGACGTCACAACCATAGTGATACGCGGTGTGAGTGCGCATGCGCAGCGCGTGTTGTTAGAGTGATACGTGTTTCCGTCGTCCATTTTGTGTACTGGAGGCCGCCATCTTGGTTTCTATGGTAGCACGTGGTTGCTATGTTACCCAATTTTTCTGCAATAGGACGGGGTATGTTCGGAGGGTATGTTCGATTGAATCGGAGTATTTTCCCGATTTGTAGAATTACCACAAACAACCCGACAATCCCTCCAAATCACCAAAATCTATCCCAACTTGTATTATTTCGAATTCTTTCAGAATTCTCTGCTTCTATCTATATATGCAATAGTTATCGTTCATCTGGCCATGTTCCTTTATTCTAGAGTGTACTCCAGTAGCGTAGAAGAGCCTATTAGTTGGAACAGCTTTGCTTATTATTGCTATATTTAGCTATTTTGGTCTATTCTTGTTAGTTCTGACCCTATTCCAAGTACTCTTGTTGTTTCATTTATCCAGATCATTTATAAGCAATCAGATTGCTTGATTTCCCATAATTCGTATACAGAGTTATCTCCCTTCTGTATAATAAAAGACTATATCCAATGGCCATATCCCATGGAATTCCATTTTTTTTCAAAACACCTGTGGCTATGGAATCCCTTTTTTGTCGTATGAGGCCATGAGGGCTATGTAAAAGCCCTCAATGAGTCCTCATTTATTATCCCTCATACCCTCATTGAATTTTGAGGTTATGAGGACCTTGAAAAATCCATCAATGAGGTATAATTTACTACGACTCTTAGCCTCATCTCGGTATTAGAGGATACCTATAGGATACCTATCGAGGATACCTTTTATAGGATACTTATCTGAGGATACTATATAGGCTGTACATATCCCTATAGGTCTCTTGCTGGCCCTTAGTACTATTAATCCACCTGATACTTTATGTTATCCTATGACTGGTATAGGTAGTATGCAATGCTGGGCATAGGGGTATTGTGGGTTGGGGTACTGCCTGGTAGTTTAGAACGGTACTATAGTATGGCGGTATATACACCTATAGGCCCCTGTTAGTGCTTGGTACTATTAACCAACCGATTGCTTTGTTTTATTATATGGCTGGTATATGTAGTACGTTATGATAGACCTAGTGATTTTGTGGGGGTGGGGGTAATGCTTGGTAGTTTAGAACGGTAGTATAGCATAGGCTGTACATATCCATGTAGGTCTCTTGCTGGCCCTTGGTACTACTGATCTACCAGGTGCTTCATATTATTGAGCGGTATTCTGGGGTGGGGTCAATGCCTGGTAATACAGAACGGCAGCAGAGTATGGTTGGTATATTCCCCTATAGATCCCATCCTAACCGTTGATAGTATTAACCTACCAAATGCTTTGTATCATCCTGTTACTGGTAAGGTGGTACGAAATACCAGTAGATCCTACCTTATTCCGAGTACTCTTGTTGTTTCATTTATCTAGAGCATTTATATAAATTATAATTAACCAATTAGATTGCTTGATTTCCCATAACCTGTACTTAATCGTACAGAGTTATCTCCCTTCTGTATAATAAAACCCAAAATCAATGGCAATTTCCCCAGCACCCCAATTTCGGCACCCTTTTTTTGAAAAGCATATGGCCTTCGGCACCCCTTTTTCTAAAAAGAGGATAAGAGTCGTATTAAAAATCCCTCATTGAGGGATTTTTAATACGGCTCTTATCCTCATTTCAGAAAAAAGGGGTGCCGAAGGCCATATGTTTTTCAAAAAAGGGGTGCCGAAATTGGGGTGCCTTCTGGAGAATCCCTTTTTTGTCAAATGAGGATAAGAGTCGTATTGAAAATCCCTCAATGAGGTCTAATTTACTACGACTCTTATCCTCATTTGACAAAAAAGGGATTCTCCAGAAGGAACCCCAATTTCGGCACCCCTTTTTCGGCAAGGTTTTTATTATACAGAAGGGAGATAACTCTGTGCGATTAAGTACAGGTTATGGGAAATCAAGCAATCTAATTGGTTAATTATAATTTATATAAATGATCTAGATAAATGAAACAACAAGAGTACTTGGAATAAGGTAGGATCTACTGGTATTACGTACCACCTTACCAGTAACAGGATGATACAAAGCATTTGGTAGGTTAATACTATCAACGGTTAGGATGGGATCTATAGGGGAATATACCAACCATACTCTGCTGCCGTTCTGTATTACCAGGCATTGACCCCACCCCAGAATACCGCTCAATAATATGAAGCACCTGGTGGATCAGTAGTACCAAGGGCCAGCAAGAGACCTACAGGGATATGTACAGCCTATGCTATACTACCGTTCTAAACTACCAAGCATTACCCCCACCCCCACAAAATCACTAGGTCTACCATAACGTACTACATATACCAGCCATATAATAAAACAAAGCAATCGGTTGGTTAATAGTACCAAGCAGTAACAGGGGCCTATAGGTGTATATACCGCCATACTATAGTACCGTTCTAAACTACCAGGCAGTACCCCTACCCACAATACCCCTATGCCTAGCATTGCGTACTACCTATACCAGTCATAGGATAACATAGAGCATCAGGTGGATTAATAGTACTAAGGGCCAGCAAGAGACCTATAGGGATATGTACAGCCTATATAGTATCCTCAGATAAGTATCCTATAAAAGGTATCCTCGATAGGTATCCTATAGGTATCCTCAAATACCGAGATGAGGCTAAGAGTCGTAGTAAATTATGCCTAATTGAGGGATTTTTAATGGTCCTCATAACCTTAAAATTCAATGAGGCTATGAGGGATAATAAATGAGGACTCATTGAGGGCTTTTACATAGCCCTCATGGCCTCATACGACAAAAAGGGATTCGACAGTCACAGGCGTTTTCCAAAATGGGATTCCATAGGATATACCTGTTAAATACTGAAATGAGGCTAAGAGTCGTAGTAAATTATACCTCATTGAGGGATTTTTCAAGGTCCTCATAACCTCAAAATTCAATGAGGGTATGAGGGATAATAAATGAGGACTCATTGAGGGCTTTTACATAGCCCTCATGGCCTCATACGACAAAAAGGGATTCCATAGCCACAGGTGTTTTGCAAAAAATGGGATTCCATGGGATATGGCCATTGGATATAGTCTTTTATTATACAGAAGGTAGATAACTCTGTATACAGATTATGGGAAATCAAGCAATCTGATTGGTTATAAATGATCTAGATAAATGAAACAACAAGAGTACTTGGAATAGGGTCAGAACTAACAAGAATAGACCAAAATAGCTAAATATAGTAATAATAAGCAAAGCTGTTCCAACTAATAGGCTCTTCTACGCTACTGGAGTATACTCTAGAATAAAGGAACATGGCCAGATAAACAATAACTATTCCATATATAGATAGAAGCAGAGAATTCTGAAAGAATTCGAAATAATACAAGTTGGGATAGATTTTGGTGATTTGGATGGATTGTCGGGTTGTTTGTGGCAATTTTACAAATCGGAAAAATACTCCGATTCAATCGAACATACCCTCCGAACATATCCCGTCCTATTGCAGAAAAATTGGGTAACATAGCAATCACGTGCTACCGTACAAACCAAGATGGCGGCCTCCGCAAAATGGACGACGGAAACACGTATCACCCTAACAACACGCGCTGCGCATGCACACTCACACCACGTATCACTATGGAGATGACGTCACAAGATGGCCGCTCACGTGGGTTACCATGACAACACAACATGGCGCCACTGGGTCACGTGACATGACGTCACTTACGGGGTCCGACACCGGGGTCCGGCAACCTAGGCCTCAAAACCACATTACATACTACTTACGGGGATGGTTGGTTGCATATGCCTCCCGTTTTCTATCATAAGTTTGTGGTTACTTATACGCAAACAAATCAAATAAGGCTCCAGGTGATATTTGTTCTTAAACTCTCGATAAGTTCTCAGTTTATTTTTTCCATTTTTCCTGTTGTCAAATACAGCATTATAAAAATTATTTAAATGGGTCTCTTCCAGATTTTCCCTTATTGATATGTATTTCACAGGCTGAAACGGGGTTTTCTGTTCAGATTTATTTTCAGGATTATAATTGGCTATAAGCTGCTGATATTTAACCAATATTGAGTCCGGCATTCTGTAATTCTCGGATTCAGTTCTAGCCTCTGATAGTAAGGAAGGGGTTTGGAGGTCATATAATTTTGATACAAACTTAGCAAACTGGATTTTGTCATCTATGTGCAGTGGGTACTGTCCAAGTTCAGCTCTCACTGCATGGTTCGATGATTTATTGTTCACACTCAGGACCAACTTACAGAACTGAATATGAACGGTTTCACATGGCGATTTATCAATATTAGCATCGTTGATTTCCGTATGATTTCTTCATTATGAAGAAGAAAATGTTCCGCAGAAAGTATTTGATACCACTGGGCAGAGGGAGGACAAGAGTCGTATACCAGGCGGCCAGAAGTTCCTGAGCTATGGGGAGGGGGCTACTCCCACTTCCTCCTTGGGTCCCATCCAGATTCAATCCACCTGGTCTAACTTGATAACATGGTCCCCATAATTTTTGACATAGCAATGGTATACTATCACGTAAACCAGCTACCACTCAGGCTTATGACTCGAAAGAAGATTATCGGAGGTCGGAAGTGTTATGATTAAAAAACATAGAACTGCGACTCGTCTTGTCGATGACGCGCCTAAAGATCGCCCAGACATGAATTTATAATTTACTTCAGCGTACATAAGAATGCATATTTTCTCTGTGAATTTTTAGCACGTTTCATTAACATCACAGCGCCGTTGCCACATTCCACAACTGGGTGGTTCACTTTGACGGGCTGTGTTGGGGTTATTCTGCATCCGGGATCTGTCGGGGTAATTTTTTTAAATCGAAGGGATATTTTTTAGGCTACGAGGGTCATTTCCTGGCGTCAGAACAATGGGGCGTCACCAAGGTAGGTGATTTTGAGTCTAGTGGCGATGCACAGAAGTTGTACCCAGGCATTTTGTGAGCCCTATTATTCGAAGAGAGATAATATCTGCTACGTGAAAGTAAGCTGGTTGGGATTGGGAAACATCAGTCTAACTGATAAAGTAAAAAGCTGTGTTTCTTACCTCTCCATTTGAATGAAAATTGATAAAATCAACCGCAGCGATGACTTTTCACAAACAGCGTGAGACCGATCAGTAGGTGTGATGTTTTAGACCTCATAATCTACAGAATAGCATGGACGGTGGTGTATGTCGTCCCTTGAGTGCAAGAAGGATTTGCAACGCTAAAGCAGTAAAAAGCCTTGTTGCACTCAAGGGACAAATTTATCAATTTTATTAACTTGGAATAAATATCAGACATAAACCTGCATAAACCATTAAATTATTATTTTTTTAAGTTTGCATTGCTTATAAAAAGAGAGCATACGACTGCAAAAGGACCATGTGGGAGAGCCTGATAAACAGATTTTTTACTTTTTAGGCCAAATACGATGAGTGTTTGAGCCACCTTATCGGGAATTTTCACCCCGAAAGACTACAACTGCGCAGTCAGACTATGCGCGCACGCAGAATATCTACGAATTTCAACACTCACACCTCGACCGTCGCACCTTCAGTCGTGACAGAATTATATGCCACTATGCAAAGGTACAGTGTTTGTCCGCTAAGATATATCAGCGACAAGATTTGCGTATTTCTGATATCAAAACTCGTATAATCGCGCAGTCTAACATCTTTCTATTTCCAGGAACTTGTTCCCGGGATTCTAGGACGTTGTGTTCTTCGATTTGGAAATCCAGAAAGACGAAGTCTCGATATGAACAGTCAAAAATACTATGTAAGTAAATATGAACTTTGGTTAGTGTTCAACCGATGATCGGAACCGGGTACCCCAGTCAGTCGATTGTGGGCAATCGGATGACAACTGCAACGGCTCCTGGAACATCAGTTCAACAAAGCAGTTTGTGGTGATTCATTAACCGCATTTTATTATTTTCTGCAATTGTTCAATTGTTAATGTAAAATGATGTCAATGATACCATTCGATAAAGTTGAGACACAACCACAATGTGTATTCTAAGCTCTTGAGACGCCCCATTACGGGACATACAAGTTAAACGACATGTAAAGCTAACAATTGAGCATACTTGCGGCAATCGCCAGTTCATACCGGAAATGAGAAGGTTGCACTCCAGTGACTCAGGTCGCAGTAAAATTACCGATCGCGCGCACTTGGGCGGTACACGTGGCTCTGAGAGCCACGTGTACCGCCCAAGTGTGCGCGACTGGTAATTTTACTGCGAACTGAGTCAATGAAGTTTAACACTGTGAAAAATGTTCAGTTTAATGTAGTTCTTTCGAGCCTCGACTTGGCTAGTAGTGCACGATATTACAGCGGGAATCGGCATCGAAATCGGCCGATTGTGAGCTCACATAACCGATAATCGGTCAGCGGACATTTTGGGTACTCGGCTGAACACTAACTTTGGTCAATTAAAACAAATCAGGAGCAAGGGTGGAGAACCATACGACACCATTACCACGGCCTCCGATCGTCAAACTATGCATAAGTGGGGGTAGTGGAGGTAATTTGTCTCTCGGTTTTTCCTAACAAACATGGCTGACAATTTTCATCGTTGGAAGGAATTTACTGGAAAGTTAGCTCCCCTTAATTCCCTAAAGCTGCCAGTAAATTTAACACCAAGGGTATGGGAATTTCATATAAAAATTTAAAATTCGAAATGTTAGCGAATTTGTACAGGCATTTTCCTGCATAGTAGTGTAAAAATACAGAAGCTGACTTTTTACAATTTTTTCCTAATCAGTTGTTGAAACTCATTTAAAAATAAGAAAACGGCGTTTTCACCATCTTTTGATGTTCTGTAACTTTTTTTTTCTTGTCTCTGAACTAGTTGCTTCTAATAAGCTTGCTGTAAAACGCCAAATTTCCTTTTGTTACTTTTAATAGACGAAAACAGCAGACATCTCCGAGAACTGTCTGTTGTTTTCGTTTATTAAAAGTATTAAAAGGAAACTTGGCGTCATTTACTACTGTTGCCACAGGTGGTTTCTCGACAGTTATTTGCTTCTTAATTGGAACTTCCCCTCGCGTCTAATAGTTTCAAGAGCGATAACTTTATCTTGTTCCCAAATTATGAAGTGTTTAATTTTTTTCCAAAGTTTTGGAATTCTCTGTAGTGTTCTGAGCTACCTTAACCGGCTTTAGCACAAAAAAGACTGAACAGTGGTCCGTTTATCCATCCAGTCCTACACAGATGTTATGGTCGGGGAGCTAATGGCACCTACTATACATGGGAGCATCCTTGAAGTGCGCTGAAACAATGTACCTTGTATAAAATTTCCAGGTGGATGCTGATAAATGATGTATTTTGCTAAAACAGCCATGCATTTATGATTTAGGCTACTGAAAAGATAATATTTAAGCAATCAGTTATGTATGCTTGCATGTACAGTACGGCCGCCGTAGACTGGTTACTTTCCACGGGTGGGCAAAAATTCCACAGACGCAATAATACTAGATTCCAAACACTAATTCTGGGAATAATCCTCAAAAATTTAATTAATGAAGTACCGGGTGCAACCCGGTGCTTCATTAATTAAAATTGTGCTGCTGATGATTACCTGGTAAACGCAAGCGTGAATATCACTGCCCACTCGTGGATAACGACCAGTCCACGGCGACTGCACTGTACATGTATGAGAGTAATTCTTACCATTTTTATATTGAATATGACCACACGAAATTGAAAAATAGTCGTTTTATTACACAAAAGTGTCCAGGAAAGGGCTTCATTTTTTATTTTCCAAAAAATTGTATACAGTTTAATGGAATTTATAGGCAAAATATTCAGACTCTCAAAAACACAGTATGTTTAGCAATCGTCCTGTTGTTATGGATACAAAATGGAGTCAAAAATGGCTGTCGGGAAAATCTTAGATTTCTATAATATTTGACCCATGGAGGCGTTCACCTCGTGTATATATATTTTTTTGATTTTTGATATAAATTCTCATTCTCATTTGAGGTTTCTACTTGTATCACTGAAGGCGAATGCACGTAGTCCAAATATGTTATGTGGGAGATGACATCTAAGAATAAAGATGGCTGCCAATATGGCTGAAACAAAAATGGCGAGAAATCATCTGAAAAGTTTAGTTTACAGATTTTATGTAGAATAACAAGTCACAGCATAAATTAGATGAGAAATGAAATACACTCATCAGAAAACGTGTTTGATCACTGGTCCAGTGATGTCCAATGTGGAATCCGAGATGGCTGCAAGGGAAACCCGAGGACTTCAGACGAGACCTCCATAGGGGCCTTTCTTTAGTATATATCTGCCGAAATTTGACAAAAGTTTTTCCTTTGTGGTGGTGGGAGGATTCTCACTGAAGGAGAAAACGTGCAAATAAGATGAGTTCTGTCCAAGCCCACATCCGAAAATAGCAAGCAGTAGGGCCGCCATTGATGGCAAAAAATGACACGCGCTGCCCCCTTCTCCACCTAGCGTCAGAGCAAGGGAGCAGTTCGTCCCCTGAGTTCCAATGTGTTCTATGTGCCTACTGGCACATAGAACACATTGGAACTCAGGGGACGAGTTATCCCCCATCCTCCGCTTTCTGCGCCCTTGTGGAAATGAATTGGTTTTCCAGAATGACGCTCATTCTTTTCCTCCTCACAATTACTCTGCACATTGTCGTATGGCCATAAGTCATGTTGATACACTAACCTGGAAGGAGTATGATTGCAGATGCAGTTTAGATGAAAATGCGATATATTCACACAGAAATGCAAGCTCTCAAGCCACCAGTCAACACATTATGTATGGAATTCGACGCTGTCATGGCCTGGAATCAGTCTAGCCCCTTAAATAGTACGTCGCCCATGTTTGGATTGAATCGGAAATCTTTCAGAAGAGTGAGTCTAAAAAACAGCGCCAACATTTTCTTTGAATCAGCGCAAGAAATGTTTAACAATCGAGAACTGATTTTATCGAATCTTTAATGACTTACCAAAATCTCCGGTAAATCTCCCCGACAGCCGATGGTGTAAAGTAATGTTCCTGAGAATTTTCAACTCAAATATCAAAACGGGGTGGATGGTCCAAGTGAGGGAGCTAGTAGAGAACTACTCATTGGAGATCTCGGACCGGGACGTTGGGGCAAACCAGGGTAAAAAAAAATCGTCAGAGAAAGGGTCATGGAGGATTGTAACCGTAATTGGCGAGAGGGGGTCAAATCAAAGAGGTCTTTGGGTGGCCTGCGTGATAAAGAGAAGCCAGGTTTTGAAGAGTACCTTGATGGCACCTTTGGGGGTCACTGTTGTTCAAGCTGGGGTCGCGATCCCTGGAGCTGAGGGGAAAAATTGGGAAAGACGGTGAAAGGGGGTGCCAGATGTGTAACTTGGACATGATGGAGACCCTGGAACACTTTCTTCTAGAATGCCCAAAGTACCAGTCTAAAAGAATAAGATTCACTGGTAGTATAATGGGGAAGTGGGATGGGAGAATGAAGGACATGTGGTTAGGAGGAGACTCAAAGGAGAGGGTTAATATGCTAATCGGAGAGATTGGGAAGAATGGGGCAAGGGATATCATCAAGCAGTTCGTCTCCGAGTGTTGGGAGGAGAGGAGAAGCGTGGGAATATGGAGGCAGTTGGGAGTACAAGGGTAACCATGGCCTTCTCGTCCGAGAACCGCGACAAATCAGCAGCTGGCCAAAGTGTTATTATTATATTATACCAATACTGTTAGACACGTTCGTTTACTACATAATTATGCATGAAGACTCATTACAACTGATGTTTTCTGATTGTGGCATGTACTACAAAAATTTGTTTTAACTTGTAGAGTGCTACATCTTTCTTGACCACGGATTTCATTTCATCATATATTGCTCTGTTACATTTGCCAGTGGGCATTATCCAATCAAATATGGCTGAGCCATGTGTCGTTAACAAAATCTGCTTCTTTCCAGGGTCAATATGAAACCTCTAACAGAGTCTAGCTATTATAATCACAACCTGTGGTATTTCATATAGCCCAAATACGGGCTTCCGGACCTCTACCAGTTAATATACTTATGTTTTCATTATATATCTATTGATTGGAATATGTAATGATCGAAGCACGAAAGAATATCCGTATATCTTCATGTGCAAAGGGACATCACATTACATCAACGGTAGCCTGCGCGCAAACTCCACACACAGTGGTTAAAAAGCAAGTCATAACAGGGTCGCATTTCTTCCAGAATTTGATTGGTGTAGAGCTGGGAAGTGTTCATTTTTCAGATTCGATTTCGGTTCTCTATCAGGAAAAAAAACGCGGTTTCGGTTCGGTTTTTTCTGTGTGTAGAGAACAGATAGTAATTAACACTTCACGCTGCTTAACCCTTTGAACACGAGAGGCCGTTTACCGGTCCAGAGACATGGTACTTCATACTTTCATTAAGAAGGATGCCTGCTAAATTAAGAGTGGTAGTAGAGCAATCAATATTGTCAACGTGCAGCCCTAAGGCTGCACGTTGAAAATATTGATGGATTTACCCCCAAAAATGAATATCGACTCTTCTAATTGCTGAATTTGAATTGCCATGGAAGATACCACCAGTGTTCAAAGGGTTAACTTGTACAAAATCTGCAATAGTTTGAACATCACTCTCCACAAAAACCCTGTCTGTATTGAGTTCTGCCTAGCTTCCCTTTGATAATTATTTCGGGATTCTAGGGGATAGGTTTCTAAGCCTATTCAATCATAAAAACCCATATGATAAGGAAAAATGAATCAACTTCATCTAAACTTTGTTGTGTTCTATTTGTCATAATTTCTCCATTATTGATTCCTCCGGTGGATGAGTTTATAAGGGAGAAGACGTGACAATGATAACACGACGTGTTCGTCCCTTTACCGGATAGAACAAGTGGCGACTGTCCACAGTGGTCACTAGTCCAGTTCTCTCGCAGTAAAATAGCTTGATCAGTTTATGAACAAACACAGAAACCCCGTTCGTCGGTTTTTGCTGGGTTTTGCGGTACGGTTTTCCGGGTCGACGGAAAACCGGAACCGAACCGGCAAACCGAAAAACCGCCCAGCCCTAGACTGATGGTCAGTGCGCTTGACCGAAATAGTCACAATATGTGAAAGACGTCATTTGTAGAAGAATTCCAATGATAAGGTTCCTAAAAATATCTACTCAGGTTGTTCGTATACAATTCTCTTCATCAGAAATCCACATGCTCCTCTTACGCTCTATCAGAAACAACATTCGGGGCCACTGGCATCAAATAACTGGACAAAAATAGGGGAGAATGTTGTCAGGGGTCCACTTTAATAAATCTCAAATTATGTTTGGCTAACACAGAAGTCGTATGCAAAGTGTTCAACCGATTACCCAAAATGGCCGCTGACCGATTACAGGTTATTTGAGAGCACAATCGGCCGATTCCGATGCCGATTATGATTGTAATACCGTGCGCTTCTGGACAAGTCGAGACTCGAAAGAACTACATTAAATTGAACATATTTTACAGTGTTAAAGTCCGTTGACTGAGGTCCAGTAAAATTACCAGTCGCGCACACTTGGGCGGTAAACGTGGCTCTAATTGTTACTGCCACCGGAGTCAATGGGGTGGAACCTTCACTTTCCCGGTATGAACTGGCGATTGCCGCAAGTACGCTCAATTGTAAACTTTACATGTCGTTTAACTTGTATATATCCCATAAAGGGGCATCTAGGGAGATTAAGAATACACGTTGTGGTGGTTTTTTAACTTTATTGAATGGTATCACTGACATCATGAACAATTGAACAATTGCAGATGATAATAAATGTGGTTAATGAGTCGTCACAAAAAAATGCTTGGCAACAATCGGTTGAACCGCGATGTTCCAGGAGCCGTAGCTGTTGTCATCCGATTGCCCACAATCTGCCGATTGGGGTGGCCGATTCCGATCATCGGTTGAACACTGCTTTTGTACATATTCGGAAAGATTCCCGAAGATGTCCAAACTCATGTGGTTAAAGGACATATTTATTATCTAATAAGAGTCGCTTGACTTTTTCGGAAGTATATGATTTACCCGGCAGCCACTTTTGTTTATTTTCTACCGAATGGTAAACTACAAAAAAATAACAGTATATGGTTTACGAACGTTTGCTGAATATTTGTTTTGTAGAGGAAAGTGACCATTATACAACTAGCGTCGTCCATACTGGCAGCCATTCTTTATGTCATTTTGAACATAACACAGTAGAATCGCATGCATTCGCCTCTGGTGATATCAGTGGCAGCGTTGTCTCTTTACCCTTTACCCAACGCAGAGGATATCAAAATTTATTATTTTAAATATCATTTTTAAAATTTTTCAAAAAATTTCAACAAAACCATATCATGTGACCCCTCATTGGCACGAGCTCGATGGGATCGTTCCAAAGAGGGGTCACGTGATACGTTTTTTTATTTTTATTTTTTGAGAAATAGTATTTTTTCAGCTGCTGAATTTGCATATTATGCTGGCGGGTGTGGCCGATTCGTTGGGTAAAGGGTTAATCCGCTGATTATTTTAAAACTATTTTCCATCAAATCTGGTCATGGCTGCTTCATGGCGGCAATGACTAGATTTGATGGAAAGGTTAATATATAGAATTTAATTCAAGAAATCACAGCACAAAATATTGATACAATTTACAGGGAAAGTTTGGTTAAAAGTGACCAAATTATTCTTATTGTAGTGGCAAGAGATTTTTTTCCCGTGCAGGAATATCAGCCAGCAGCATGCAAGAAGTTAAATGAGAAATTACGTCAAAGTTTAACCATAATAATTAATATATGACACGATAGCGTCTCGGCAATGACTAGATTTGATGGAAAGGTTAATATATAGAATTTAATTCAAGAAATCACAGCACAAAATATTGATACAATTTACAGGGAAAGTTTGGTTAAAAGTGACCAAATTATTCTTATTGTAGTGGCAAGAGATTTTTTTCCCGTGCAGGAATATCAGCCAGCAGCATGCAAGAAGTTAAATGAGAAATTACGTCAAAGTTTAACCATAATAATTAATATATGACACGATAGCGTCTCGCGCCAATGTCTCAGATTTTCCCAGAAGCCATGTTGGATCGATTCTACACAGCTGGAATAACTAAATATACATTTTGTTTGAGAATCGGAATATTTTACATCAATCTGCGCATGCGTTCAAAATTGTTGGAAGAGCCAGAAAATATTATTTGTAGATCTTTTCTTCACAACTTTGAGTAATAAAACTTTTCAACGTTTGGCATCAAAATTGGTAACCATTTTGAATTTTGAAGTAGGGCCCTGCGAATCTTCGAGGTTCGATTCGATTTCGAATCTTAAGTTGATATTCGATTCGTTTCGAAGTCAGCTGCCCGATTCGTCTCCATTCGAATCATTACACAGCAATATAGCTTGGTATCATTCCTTGTCGTCGTCTCACAAAAACGTATAGCTCAGATGGAATTTGTACGTAACAGATGCTGAAAAATAGACTGTAATTTCATCTATATTAACATAGATGGCATCTGACGCATGCCATCTCCCATGCTAATTCCAGTCTCACTAGTCTATACCACTCTTGAAAACAAAGTTAAAGTTCCTAAACAATGTTGACGATGAGCTGTTGCTAGCGGCTTGCCCCGTGCAGTGCTAACTGCTGGTAAGTCTCGCATTCGTTCTTGGGTAATATTCCAACCACATCATCAAGGCATGCCTTCAAGGAAGGCATGCCTTGATGATGTAGCTGGAATGTTTTATCATTCGGGACTTGAGGGGTCACAGTCGGAACAATCAGGTTCACAATCCCCAGCACCCCCCCCCCCCCCCTCGACGATCATATTAAAGACGCCCAGAATTCGATTCGAAATTCGATTCATTTTCGAATAACAGACTCGATTCGATTCAAATCGAAAATGTGTGATTCGCAGGGTCCTATTTTGAAGACCCATTTCAACATAAACAAATATTAGTTTTGTATTTTCAGACATGTATAGAAGATATCTGCGCTGTTTTAGTGAATAATGGGTATTATCTATTGAGTGTGGACCTGAAAGGTTTATTTTCCACACGAATGAGATAATTCCCGATATTCACTAAAATAGCGTACATTTTATTTTTTATTTTATGCTACGCAATGTTCAGTCCATTTCGACTGCAAACAGTTTCAAGACAATAACAAAGATCTGAGATCGTCCCTTCAAGGCGACGTCATGTGCCGAAGGTAGCTACTGAGGGTTATTTCTCGATATCCATCGAGTCGATGGATATCGAGAAATATCTTTTAGATAATTTGCGATAATTCACAGGCTAGCATGTAATACAATACATAGTTTGCTGTTAAAATAAAGCATTAGACAGTAAACTATATGCCTCTTTTTGAAAAAAAAATTAATGACCACTTGACAGCCATCTTGGATTTTCATCGAATAGACGCCTTTTCGGCCTATAAATATCGAAAGTGTGCTTAAGGGCATGTCAGAGAAGATAACAAAGTTGTTTCACTTAGTCCTTGGGGTGCGGAGTTACATCCAACTACTGCAAAACAAAGGCAACATCTACTTCTGAAATTATTTTAAAACAGCATTTTCTTTCTGCTAAAAACAATAGACGGACACTGGACCTGGCATGAAGTCGATTAATCGTCGGAAACACCCACAATCGACTATAATTTCAAGGTCGACAATTATGTGTTTTCATCACTCCTTCACTGATAAATTATTAGTTATTACTCTCCATCGTTCTCGAAAGAAGTGTCAGAGGTTGTAGAATTTTAAAAAAATATTGTAATTGATCTGGGAAAGAAGAATAAAGATACAATACACGACACCACATCTCGTGTTCTTGAAAGCTTTGGAACACAAATACTTGCCCTTCTTAGTTTGTCAAGCAGTGCAACTGCCTTCTTAAATCTCAATGCAGCTATTATTAGATTCTTGACCATCCCAGGGTCAAACCTGAGCCTTTGCCCAGGTGAGGGCCAGGTATGGTCAAGAATCTAATAATAGAATTTTCCCGGGAGAGCAGTATGTGTTAATGACCAAAAATATTGTTTTCTGTATAGTTGTTTCTAGAGGTCACAGAGCACGATTAAAATCGATTGTAATCGATTATTCGTATTTAAAAGGTTACAATACAGTGTTTTCGTACAAACAGTGCCTCTAGCGGCTTACACCCAACATTTTATGGAGGATAAAAGTTTCCGGATTTATCCGATTGGTGGAAAGTGAACTGAGCTTGTAAGTGTGAATAACATTTAAAAAGTGCATGTTTTGAAAAAAAATATAAAATATTGGTGACAATTGTCTTCTGAAATGTGTGGCAGAGATAAAAATTGGGTGGGGGTAGGTAAAAATATGCCTATTTCATTCAGTGCGAAACTGGACGGGAGTATAGGAATCAACAAATTTAAAGGCAAAATTCTCATGGCGACCTATATTTTTTTTCAGTATATTTTTTCATGAGATGATAAACTAAATGAATAGATGGCTATTTTTGCCCAATCAGTTTGATGAGATGGAGAGAGGAGGAAAGATTAGCACTGACGGTAATGGAAAAAAAACACTGTATTGTAACCAAAAGTCGATCGTGAAATTTCAGGATCGTGCTAGCCCAACACAGAAAATATTACGTGACCCCTCACCACGAAACACAAAGAAACATCAAACCCATTCACAGACCCGATTTGAATTTTTTCTTTTTAACGTGATATTTTGTACAAATGCATGCAGGGGCGGCGGAAGTTCGATAAAAGTGGAGGGGCACAAATTTACAATGCTACGATGGATGGTTCGACCCATATACAGTGTGACAAAAGTTAGACTCGTATAACGGTAAATGTGCCACGACTCACTATAGTTTCTCGTTTAGATGAATATGTCGCTGTGTGGTCACTGTCTTGTCCGTCTCTTCTACTTCAACCATCTTCCAACCCGAAGGCCAGCCTTCGGGTTAGAAGATGGTTGAAGTAGAAGAAACGGACCGAAGCGACCGAAAGTGGGATTCTAAATACTGTTTGAATTTGCAAATAATGTTACAGGAATGCCTGTATATTGACACGTTTACATGCGCCCAATTTAACTCATTGTGTAACTACGAAACATATCTGTGGAAAAAAAGTGGAGGGGCACGTGCCTCCAGTGCCCCTCTGGCTCCGCTGCCTCTGAATTCATGAATTTCGCACTCAAATTAGAAATATTAAAATTCACCAGTTCATCCTCAACATTTCAAACGTTTTCTTTTCAGATCGTTGCACACTACTGTTTATCAGCCGCTTCCTGTGCATTGGCTGTGATTATGATTGTATTTGCAGTTTTATCCATGACCATGTGTGACGGGGTTGATTGCGTTATACAAGAGACTGTTCGAATCATGGCCGCCATTCACATCTTTGTCGCAATGCTCATAATTGCAATTGGAATGATATTGACTTTCAACATATGTTGCCTGTTCAAGGCGTTTGGATTTGAAGAAACAACACCACCTTCTATGCGCTACCAAGAACCGCGATGAACAACTTCAACAGAAGGTTGATTTCTATGCAGATCGTCAATCTCTTGTTTTCGATTCTTCTCTTGGTTAGAAAGCTAAGACACACTATACTCTATCGATACAGCTTCAGTGCAAATCAAGATATCTCTGCAGGTCTTAGGACCGGTCTAATTTGGGGTCATAGGAGACTCCTCTAGTCAGTTGCTGTGAGCTCCCATTGAAAAAAATATCTATAATATCGACTGTTGCTGCCTCGGAATATCTGTAAACCCGTAGGGGCCCCTAAGATCACTTTTTCATGCAACCGAACAGGTGCCCCAACATGCAGTCCCTGTGTAAACACAACGCTATACTTTAAGTACCATGGCAGTTATGTATAGTAGACATTTCTTGGCTGCTTTGGCGGTGTACAGAACGACCGCCGTGGACTGGTCATTTCCCACAGGGTGGGCAGTATTCACACAGATGTAGTAATGTTTGATTAAAAACACTAATTATAGGAATAATCATCAAAAATTTAATTAATGAAGCACCGGGTACAACCCGGTGCTTCATTAATAACATTTTGCTGCTGATGATTTTTATTACCTGGTAAACGCATGCGTGGATATCACTGCCCATGCGTGGAATACGACCAATCCATGGCGACTGCACTGTAGTTAGAATATCAGTCAGTCGGGACCTGAGACATAATCGGGACAAATCAGGTTACCCCCCCCCCCCCCCCCCACCGGTCATCTTCGCGACGCCCTAGCACCCAGCACACTGTGGAAAATATGTCATAGGGGCCTTTTTTACATTACATATTTGTTGCCTTCGCCCGGTGAGACATAAAAAAGTTGCTTTATGCTCGGACATGTCCAGCCCCATGGGGAAAAGGGCGTGTCGAAAGGCTTGAACAAATCTCACTATCTTACCCGTTAAGGGGTATAACAACTGTTTTATTATACCAGACAACCAGCTATGTTGTATTCCATGGTGGAAAATGATAAAAAAAAAATATGGCACATAGTGTATTGTTAAAAGTTTGTTGCGACAATTATCAAATTGCGACGGCTTTTTATAACTGAGGTTCTTCAGGCGTCGAAGTGATTTTTTGATATTTGTTGACTGGTGGTTATTGTGTTGCAGTATTTTATTTATTTATTTATTTTTGGGAGTTTAAGGTCACATACTTATGCACAATGGCTAATCCTGACCGTGACAGATTTACGGGTGGAGGAAGCCAGGAAGCCGGAGTACCCGGAGAGAACCACCGAGCAACGACGAGCAACTGTCAGCTCCTCAACATTCTAACTCTGTTCAAGCTCCGCTCAAGCAGGGTTACAGTGGTTGAATACATGTGCACCAGCGACGTGCAGTACGCCTTAGTGGCGTCATCGTGCCCCCATGTAGGCAACCGGGATAAAGTGCCTTGCCCAAGGACACAACGCGGTTCGTCCCAGAATTGTATTGCAGTGGCTTATGTCACGTTTATAATTGTTATATCTCAAAGTGATATGTGATATATTACAATTATTCTCTGTAATTTTTGTTTCCCGTGGGAACTGAACTGGGAAGCCAGAGAATTAAAGAATGCTTGTTTACTGTGGTAAACAAGCTCTGTTTTACTGGTAAGATAGGACAAAGTCACCGAGGCTTGGGTTGGAAGTCCTCTAAAATGGGCAACATGTGTATAAACGATTGACTAAACTTGCCTGTATCTGCCTGTTGCGATTACGATTAGCCATTGTACAGAAGTATGTGACCTTAAACACCAATAAATAAATACTATAATTTTTGTAAAGTCTGTTATAATCATTTTTATCTGCTGATGCAAATGCACACAACGACGGCATTCTGTTTCTGAACGAGATCTTGCCACTAACCAGGTGTGGCGCCAAGGCAGGGTGAGTGGGGCGGGGAGAGTACCCACTCGCCAGGGGAACGGCCTCCTTTATTGTGAGCTTAACGAGAAATACTCTAGCCGCACCTCCATCGGGAAGTACAAGCCCCCCCCCCCCCCCCCCGTTCCCTGTCGGGAAAATCCTTTCGTCACCACTGCCACTAACCACTAACCTAACGTCAAATGTTCTGTTTGTAAAATATTTTGGCTCCAGACAAAGCTTGTTATACCCTCATTTAACCCTTTACCCAACATTTAAAGCAGACACTTGCAAACAAAATTCTTGAATAACTAACTTTTTTCATTGTTTGTCTCAAAAACATAGGTTAAGACCCCTCTTTGGAACGAGCTCGTTCCAAAGAGGGGTCATAACCTATGTTTTGAGACAAAAAAAAAATGAAATTAATAATGAAAATTAATTGGCGATTTTGGTGAATAGCGCTGGACGGTTTGGCTGTTATTTTGGGTAAAGGGTTGAACGAATGCGTGCAGAGAAATGGCACACCGGGCGAAGGAATAAAAGTAAATACTCTTCTTGTGAGCACCAAAAATTAACAAACAACATAACGATCAGCATATTTTAACGGATTATAGTTCATTCGTAATGAAAGCAATTTGTACTCAGCTGAATTCGAAATCACGTGAATTCGTAACCAAGTCAATTTGTAATCAGTTTCACCCTCGAAAATCAGTTGTGTTAAAAATTAACCCAAATCAACTGGGTTGAGTGAATATGAACCCAATAGGGTTCATATTTACTCAACCCAGTTGATTTGGGTTAATTTTCAACCCAGATGATTTCAGAGTGCAAGTAAGCTACATAATGAGTTATGATAATGAGCCCTGGTAATTCACCCTCAGCAATCAGCAGTGCAGAAGAAAGGAAAATTATCCACAGCAAAAATACTGCCGAGGATGGCTTCTTCAGAAAGCCTCGTGGTGGCAGAAATTGTACAACTTCCAGGTTACACAAGGAATCAAACCATGTGTGTTGCACTAAGCTATATTGCTAATCTTTCTATTTACAGTACATGTTGCACCATAACCACTAGAAACTACGTGTTCTGCTTCTTCTATGTTGATAACACCAGAATCTGACATCAGTTTCTGGTGTTATCGACATAGAAGCTGTGAGATACTTAGTTTGTGGTTATGGCCCAATTTTATTAGAAGCTAATTTCTTTGTTCTGCATATAGAGGACACATTAATAAATAGTGTTCAGTGTCTTCATATACATGATCGCAGCCACAAGATGCATTATCACTTATAAATCTATCAAATTTATGTCCATTTAAATCACTACAATTTAACCGCAGCTTCGTGTGAACAATTTGTTCCTTTCTGCTACCCACATAATAAAACCCAGGGACGACATTGTCGTTAATTGCAAGTTTCTTCTTAAAATGATCTACGGAAGTACAGTTCTGCAGATCTGCGCTTAAGCCGTTCCAAAGTTTTACCGCTGATGGCAGAAACGAGTTAGAAAACCTGTTCGTGTTACATTTAATTTCCCTTAACAAGTTCGAAGATCTTAGCGAGTAATAAGTCAATTCTGATACAGGTTGCGGAATGAGCAGCCTAATGTAGTTTGGGACGCTTGTGAACATAATCTTATACAACGCTACTAATTTGTGGCGTCGTCTACGCTCTTTGAGTGGTATGAAACCAGATTCTCTATAGATAAGTTGATGACTTGTCCCCCTAGTGACCCCTATTATGGTTCGTAGAGCATCCAAGTGTAAATTTTCTAGAAGTGTTGATTTAGTCTCCGTGCAACCATCCCATATAACATCGGTATAATCAAACAGCGGGAGAATGAAGTATTGATACAGAGTTTCCAATGCTTGTCTAGACAATCTGTATTTTAGTCTTCTAAGACAGTTTATCATAGGGCTGACTTTACTTATAAGACTCTCTATGTGTGAATCCCATTGTCCTGTTTTTGAAAAGATCAACCCAAGAGGTTTATGAGTGTCCGTCTCTTCTATTTGCTGTCCTAGGAGGTAAAGATGGGGGCGAAGCGTGGGATTTACTCTATTTGAAATATACAGCGATTCGGTCTTTAGTGGATTAAATATAACCTGCCATGTTTTAGACCACTGGGCAATTTTTCTCAGGTCATTATTCAAAACTTCTGCTGCTAATTTTGCATCTTCGATTACCAGATAAAGTGTTGTATCATCGGCATAACGTCTAATATTGGAAGTAATATCTTTAACAATATCATTTATGTATATATTGAACAGGAGGGGCCCTAAAACGGATCCCTGTGGCACGCCAGCTTTAATGGTTTGACTTTTGGATTTCTCCCCATTTACAACTACATACTGTGAGCGATTTGTTAGGTAGCTTTTAAACCACGCTAGTAGGTTACCTCTTATTCCAATTGAGTCTAATTTATGAATTAATCCGTCATGCCATACTCTATCGAATGCTTTACTTATATCACAGAATACTAATCTGACTTCTTTATTGTTGTCCATATTACTAGCAATGTAGTTTTCAATATCTATTAATTGGTAAATTGTACTGTCACCCGGAATGAAGCCTGACTGTAGGGGTGTTAACAATTCGTTTTCCACCAAGAAAGAAAAAATGTGTCTAAAAATTACTTTTTCCAGAATTTTACTGACAGAACTTGTCAAAGAGACTGGCCGATAGTTTACCTTGTCATTAACTGATGATTTCTTATGGATAGGCACAACACTGGCTTTCTTCCATAAACTTGGGAACTCATTACGTGATAGGGACAGATTAAAAAGATATGTCAGAGGGAAAGTTAACTGCTAAGCACATGCCTTAATGATTCTGTTATTAATCAAATCTGGTCCGCTAGCTTTCTGGGGATCTAAGTTACTAATAACTGACATTACTTCTTCTTCAGAGATTACTATGGATTCCACGCTCATTTCACAACGTGGGATGGGTGGTAGTTCTTTGTCATCGACAGAGTTAGCTTGATCAACAAAATAGTATTTTGTAAGTCTGTAATCGAGGTTGCATCGCTAATTATATCCCCATCTTTTTCGAGTGGCGGGAAAAATTTATGCGAAACATTGTGCTCTTTAGAGAATGATTTAAGTGTCCTCCACCAGTGTTTACTGCCAAAGTTACGAGTTGATACATAGGTTTCAGTTTTAAGATCGTATTCTGCTTTGGCTGTCCGTATGAGAGATATAGTTTCATTTCTATCATGCCTAAATCTAGCCCAATCTTCGGCCCTATTTGTCTGCTTAGCTATTCTGTGTGGTCGATCACGCACGCTCATCATTTTACGGATCGTTGAATTCATCCAAGCTTTATCTTTCGGACGTATTTCAATGGTTTTATTTGGTATGTAGTTTTTAGCTGATTCAATGATATATGATGTAACTCTCTCAGTGGTATGATTTAAATTTTCCGTAAAAAAGTCTTCCCACGTAGTTTGTGCAAAATGTGCCTGTAATCCGTCTATATCCATATTACTATAATCCCAAATTTGTCTTTTAAAACAGGCAATTTTACTCTTTGTGAATTTTAACGTAACAGCAGTAGCATGGTGGTCACTACAAAAGGGAGGAATAACAGAACAATTTCCAACTAGAGTTGGGCACGATACTAAAATTAGATCAAGCAGACTGCAGGAGCGTTCAGTTACTCGCGTGGGGTCTTTGACAATTTGAGATAGGCTGTAGTCGTTTTCCAGTTGCCTGATCCTTGGGCGAGTATTCTTGAGACGGTCAAGGTTGAAATCTCCGGCCATTCACACATTTCAGCGACATGTCATTTCTTGCTCTTTGGATAGATTCATCAACAAGACTCCAATAATAATTATTGCCAGTTGGGGGCCTGTATACAACTCCGAGTATAAATTTCTGATTTTGACTTCGAATTTCTGTCCAGATTAATTCTAAGCCTGGGATTTCAAGATCACGCCGACGTTTCCAAACTATGTCAGACTTAATATAGACGGCCACTCCCCCCCCCCCCCCCAGTCCCTCCCCTCTGTCCATACGAATAGGTGGGTAATGGTAGCCTTGTATTTGAATATCATTATTTTGAACGGTATTTGTCAACAAAGTTTCCGAAACAGAAATGATATCATAATTTCCTAATTCAGCGCTTATCATATCAGTTTTGTTGCGGAGACTTCTAACATTGATGTGCACAATCTTTATTTCTCCAGGATTAACTTCAATATCCCCACTTGTAAACAAATGCATAAAAATCATTATGCTTAAACCTCGAACTCCAACCGTGCATAGAAGCATCACAAGAAGAAAGTCATCGCGATTCAAAGTGGATTTTAGTCGGCCTCCACCCATGAAGAGCCCAATTCTCGCGCGATAAATCGATATATCGTCATCCATTTTGTACCATCAGTATACATGTAATACGAGTTTGCGAGAATTGGTCTTTCAAGATTTGAATTCTAATGTGAGACGAAAATGGTACATTTCTCAGATCAGTTTCCGTGCAAAAACATTTTAAACAGAAAAACAAAATGAAATTTAAAATAATTGATGGATGTCGTTTCATTGAAACGAAAAATGGTATTTAGGTGATGCAGTATCAGATAGAAAATTAATGATGTTAATGTTTCTTACAAAACATTCATACGTTCACATAACGATGGGCTTTGGTGGCCATTGAAATAAAAAAAAAAAATGGAGAAAACAAAGGAAAATGTGGGCACCAAAGCAAAAGCCAATAACCTCCTTGTCCGTATTTCATTTTCAGTTGAACACAAAATACAATTTTGTTTATATAAATATGTTCTATTATAAACCATTGGAGAGTGCTTGTGGGCACCCTCCAACAATTTGCAACCAATCCTATTTGGGTAACTAAATTAGACTACCAATCTTGAACATCAGAAACCACTCAACACGTATCATCCTACCAATAAAATATTCTAATTGCATTTTGATAGCGCAAAAGTGTTACCTCATAAAATTCTTGGACGAGATAAGTAAATTATCGTAACATGTAACTACCTGCTGGAAATCTGTTCATTCACAGTACGCTAGAGAGTGCCCATGAACACTCTCCAGTGAACAATAAGGAAACAGTTCCATATCAACAAACCGTCACTCAAACAACATAAAATGCCATTGGTTTATAATGGCATTGAAAGTTCCATATCTACCTCATAAAATTCTCAGAGAAGGTGAATTATTATCATTAACTAACTACTGGCCAGATAATGGGCATTAAGCAACTCCACATTGTGTGCCTAGGTACTGAAATACTGGAGGAGGCTTCTGCTTTTATTGCACTTATATTAATATCTGTTTGAATATGTATTCATTCACACTTAAATTCACACAAACCAGCACAATATGTATAGAAAACTGAAATACTAGGGGAAACCTCTATTGCCCTAATATGAATGGTCATGATTGCAATATCGGTTTGAACAGTACCTGTAGAGTGCCCAGGAACACTCTCTCTCTTGTAATATTTTGATAGCATGTCTGTGCAAATTTTTCTTTATATCTTAACATGAAGGGTCGAACCCAATCATTGCTTGGCATATTGTTTACAAACCTTTTGGACTTACCTCTCTTCTATCCAACTACTCTTTAACAAGTATTCTCTGATCAAGCTGGTCATGGGGTGTGGGGGTGGGGGGGGGGGGGTGTGTTATCCTCATTCCGCCGAAGTAATTAGTCTTTTCATTAAATGATCTCCATTTTCATTATTTATTCAGGTTATCCGCTTGGACCACCTGTTTCTGTTTTTATACCTGTTCAAGACACGTCTAACTAACTTAGGTATTTTGAACTCTTCTTCAGCCTTTCTAAATACTACGCCCTTTGTAATAGCTGCAAGGGCAACTTTAATTACTTCAGGGTCATGTTTTTCGTTCGATTTATTCCCTAGCTTTGGTTAAAAAGCTCGCACCAAATTGTCCCTATACACTCCACCAAAACTGTCAATATTCCCTGAAATCACAAAAATATTGTGATAAAACAATACTGTTGCTGACGTTGTTTATGTCCCAGTAACACATGGAGCCAGTACTATAAAACTTTTACAATTGTATTTTCTAGAATTGTATTTTGTACCTATTAATATAACTGACTAAAAGGAATTATTAGCATTTTAAAAGATATGGCAATTTGCCAACTGGCTAATTGCCACATTTTTGAAAATGCTGATGATTCATTTCAACCCATTTAACCCTTTACCCAACGTAACGGCCAAAACCGGCCAGCGCTATTCTCAAAAATCGCCAATTAATTTTCAAAATATTTTCATTTTTTGTCTCAAAAACATAGGTTATGACCCCTCGTTGGAACGAGCTCGTCGAGCTCGTTCCAACGAGGGGTCATAACCTATGTTTTTGAGACAAAAAATGAAAAAAAATAATTATTCAAGAATTTTTTTTGCAAGTGTCGTCTGCTTTTCATGTTAGGTAAAGGGTTAAAGTCATAACTAGAAAATACAATTCTAGAAAATACAATTCTAGAAAATGGAATTGTAAAGGTATCATAGTATTGACCCTTTTTATCTTTTTTTATCCTCTTTTTTCTAGGTTCGGGTTATCAACTTTTTGAAAACAAATATGCAAAAATATCATAAGATGTTAAGATATACTTTGAGACCATGGAAACACATTTTAGATTTTTGTCTCCTTTCACCTCATTGTTCCTATTTACCCCGTTCTTCGGTAGTTTGTTTACAGTTCGATCAGCTCGTGTGGAAGTTCTGTCGAGAGCGTTCGCTGGTGGTCTTCAGGCAAGTGCAGTCTGTCGCTAGTAAGGATTTGACTCCGAGTGAGTGGGCCGTCCTCGAAATCTAGTCTATCCCTTCTATGTTTTTAGAGTGGATGTTGCTCAGTTTGTGTATTTGGGTGACTAGTGGTGTGTTCGCGTGTATGTTACGTTTTATACTTGTTGTTGTTTTGTTGAATCGGTCGGGGTAGAATGCAGACACGATGCGCACCCAGTAGCCATAACGACATCTGTGCTGTGGCAGACTTGTAATAAATTGAGGATATGGAATGAGTGTTTTTCTCATATAATATTTATGAAACGAGTCTAAGAATCTTCCGTTTTGACGAGCCCAAACGGAAAATTCGCACGAGTTTCATGTATATTATATGAGAAAAACACTCATTTCATATTCTATTTATCATATGACACACACGCACAAATTAGCCACTTAGAATGACGTTTTAAACCATCACCTAACTTGAGTTGCAGACGGCACTTGGAAAAAACATCCTCGTACAACTAAAAAATTCATTTTTGCTTCCAAAACATAGGTTATGACCCCTCATTGGAACGAGCTCGTCGAGCTCGTTCCAATGAGGGGTCATAACCTATGTTTTGGAAGCAAAAAGTGAAAATGTAAAAAAAAATGAATGGCGTTTTTCTCGTAGGTAAAAGATTAATACAATATAACCCACCCTAAATTGGACAGATAACGTAAATTCTCCCTACTGAAATTATGCAAATGTGAACCAGTTGTATTTTGTTTAGCCATTCAAATTGTCCAGTTTTGAAATTGACCAATGAAAGCTTCCAACTCTAATTATGCAAATTATGAAAATGTGGCCCAGGTGTATTTTGTTTAGCCAATCAAATTGTCTAGTTTTGAAATTGACAAATGAAATTGACGGAAGGCTTTATTTATCACTGATCAATATGAAAACAAAATATCAGATGTTTTCAAGTGAACAAAACGGACGAGTCATATGATAAATGAATATAATGTATATTTCCCTTCAAGTTTTCTGAAGCCAGCCTCGACCGGGGGATCGGTCTCGGTATTGCGGCCCTGAATTACGCAGTCCCGAATCTTCTTTTAGCAAACCAACTGTTCAAACGCCAACCCCCTGGCATTAATTGCAGAACATTTATAGCTAGGCGATTCAGTGCCGCAGTCCCGAAGTCGATCCCCGGTCGAGGCTTCTTCAGAAAACTTTAGAGGTTTTAGCTGAGCTCCAGCTATAGCGTAATGCCTGGTGGGATTCCTGCTTGTGCATTTAATTGTCGAGAAAGCACCTATGACAGCAACAGAAAATGAAGCGAAGTTTCCTTTCGTTGCGTTTAATACAGAAAACAACAGACAGCTCTCGAAGATGTCTGCTGTTTTCGTTTATTAAAAGTTACAAAAGGAAATTTGGCAAGCTATGGCAAGCTAATTAGAAGCAAATAAGCAACTGTTCACTATGGCTCTTTTTTAGCGAATGCGTTTTTACAGTAATTTGCAAGTTTTTATTCTTCCCTGGAAAAAAAATAGCAAATCTAATCGCCTAACCTCTATATTAACAGAAATGAGAGTGTCTGTATTATATGTCACGATGTGCACGTTACTAATATAACGAACACAAAAAAATTACAGAACATAAAAAGATGGTGAAAACGCCGTTTTCTTAGTTTGAAATGATTTTATCCCTTTACCCAACGCAGACGATATCAAAATTTATTATTTTAAATATAATTTTTTTAAATTTTTCAAACATTTTCTACAAAACCATATCATGTGACCCCTCATTGGAACGAGCTCGACAAGCTCGTTCCAAAGAGAGGTCACATGATATGATTTTGTTGAAATTTCTTGAAAAATGGTATTTTTTCAGGTGTTGAATTTGCATATTACGCGGGCGGATGTGGCCGATTCGTTGGGTAAAGGGTTTAACAGAGAATAATAGTCAAACGTTGGAACTGATTGAGGAAATATGTAAAAACCGATTCTGTATTTTATCCCACTCTACAGGAAAATATCTGGAGTAACAGTGGGCTTTGTGGAATGATGCGCACATCGACGATACAACTTCGCTAACATTTCAATTTTTATATGGATTTCCCGTATCGTTAGTATTAAATTTAATGAGAACTTTAGAAAATTAGGGGTAGCTTATTTTCTTGTAAAATTCATTCAAGGACGAAAATTTTCCTCGTGTCTCTTCCGTTGAGATTCCTGTGTTTAACCCATTACCCAGCGTAACGGCCAAAACCGGCCAGCGCTATTCACAAAAATCGCCAATTAATTCTCATTATTTTTTTTCATTTTTTGTCTCAAAAACATAGGTTATGACCCCTCTTTGGAACGAGCTCGTCGAGCTCGTTCCAAAGAGGGGTCATAACCTATGTTTTTGAGACAAAAAATTAAAAAAAATAGTTATTCAAGAATTTTGTTTGCATGTGTCGTCTGCTTTTCATGTTAGGTAAAGGGTTAAAATCTGAGACCAAAGACCAATATATAAGTGTACATTTATGTATGTTATTTACTTGTTATGTGTACAGCTCTGTCAAGAAATGTATATTTTTGTATATTATTTGTAAACAACAGTGTGTTTGTGTGAGATATAAATAAATAACGTTCTTGTCCCAAGACGGCCTTGTTTTGTTATTTATAATCCCCTATTATTTGCCTCCATATTCTTTTCTGGTAAATTCGCAATTCACTGAGTTCGACTTGACTTGATTACGGATTAACTACGAGGTCAGTTCATGGTAATTTCGAACAGAATGAAAACTGATTACGAATTGACAAGAAGTGACTTGACTACGATTTGCCAATTTCCCAATTTAACCTATACAAACTGGAAGTCAAGTCTACTCGACCATGATGTCATACAGAATGTGACTAACATTGATGCTCCGAATAATTGTTAGAAGAAAGTCTAAAACTAGAACAGTTGTTTCTAGTCAAATGTCAGACAGGCGACAGTTGCCTAGAACACCTGTTAAGTCATAAGTCTTGAGTTGTATATTATGTTCAGTAGATTTAGACCTGTACGCAGGTCAATACATTCCTTGGAAGATCGGCAATGAAAGATTTTTACCTGCAAGACCCGGCAAACATAAATTGCAAGAAGTGTGTGTGTGGAGGGAGGGTGGTAATTATAAATTTCGACCATATTTCCACACAAAGTGATGGTGGATACACAACTGTTCCAAGGTTTGCAGAATAGTCATGGAGCTTGATACGCTCGAAATTCGTGGAGGGTGATTGATTACGCAACAAATTCAGGTTCGTGAGGAGAATAAAGGTCTATCAATATAAAGAAGTCTGTAATGCAGTTATCATTTTCTCCCGTCATCAATCACAACCGCTCTAGCCCTGAGAAATGTACGAAAAGGGACGTGTGCGCGACGTCGAATACTCTTTTGTTCTTGGGCCATCGTAGAGTGGAGACACAAAAGTCGTTGCTGTAGGTATTGTGGAAAAAATTTCCCCAAAAGCTTCGCACGTAAAAGACGCGACGATGGTTATTGCCCCAATAGGCCCCCAAAAAGAGGAAGAAACCAAAATGCACTGCAACTGAAAGTCTGAAAAGAAGTAAAACTATTAGTCACCAAAAGCCTGTAGCTTAATTTTTAGTTTAGTTTAATGAACTACACCATAATGGCAGTTGCACAATACAAACATAACAAATAAGAAGATATAATAAACATGATGTATAATATAAAGTACTAATGACTTTTTTCTTTAACAAGGTGATCTCGCTTACAGAAGAATGATCAGATCATCTTAGACATAATGTTAATCGATTTACTACCACAATTTTTCAATATATACAGAGTCAAAAAAGAAAGTATAATAGAAACAAATGTGAAAAAATAGCATAAAGGATGAAATATAATAGTTCTAATGTTGCATGTTTGTGGACAATAAGTCGTGCAAAGAGTTTAATGACATGTTGTTGTTGCCCACCCAACCTTATACAAGTTTGCAACAGATTTCAAAATAGCACGTGCTACCCGAGAATGTCAAATTGAATGGATGACCGACGATTTTCTTTGTGTTACGTTGTGCTAGAGAGCCTGGGTTATTGAGAAAACACGTTACATTTTAAAAAATGCCAAGGTTAACCGAAAATCAGAGGTTGCGTGCCATTCGTATGCATGAGGCTGGGATACCTCCAGATGAGCTCGCTGCTAAGTTCGGAGTCACTGTGGCCACTATTTACCGTCTTATTAGATGGCATAGAACCAATGGATCTACTGCCGACCGACCGCACTTAGGTCGACCAAGAGTTACGACCCCCTGCGCAAGACCGACACATCAGGACGCCTCACTTGTGGGATCGCTTCCTTCCGGCGACGAGGACAGCAGCAATTGCTCCTGGAAGAACTAACAATAATAGAATCTGTGCACAAACTGTCCGCACAGACTCGCTGAACACGGCATCTGAAGTAGGGATACATATCACGGACGAATCCTTACCGAACGTCATCGTACCGTCAGAATGGAATGGGTACTTCAGCGTGTTCGTTGGACTCAGCAGCGTTGGAGCACAGGATCACGATTTTGTCTACAGCGCGCTGATGGTAGCGCAAGAGTGTATCGCCGACGAGGAGAACGGTTTTCTGATGCTTGCGTGCGGGAATGCGACCGTTTCGGCGGGGGTAGTGTAATGGTTTGGGCAGGAATTTTCCTGCACCATCGGACGCAGTTGATCCTCGTCGACAGTAATCTGAATGGACAGCGATGTGAGGACGAAATTATGAACGCTGTTGTTGTCCCGTTGTTCAACGCTAATGTCGGATTGCAGTTATTCCAGCAAGACAATGTCCGATGTCACGCGGCGCGTATCTGTCATGACTTTCTTGAGGAGCAGAGCATCGAACTTCTTCCCTGGCCCCCACTTTCGCCGGATTTGTCGCCAATCGAGCATCTTTGGGATCAATTGCACCGTCGTGTACGACTTCATGATCTTCAGACGTTAGGCGATTTACGTAATGTTCTGAGGCAGGATTGGAACGCAATACCACGTGGTGACATCCAGAGACATATCAGGTCCATGCGCCGTCGATGTCTTACCATCCAATAGGCAAACGGTGGACATACACGCTATTGACTGCATGTGTGAACTTTTCATTTCACCTCATGTCTGAATTACGACGTCCAGACGTGACGCTGGCCACAGTAAGAACATGAAATTATACAAATTCATACAGCTAGACTCGAAATATGAAGTTATATTAATTTGTTTGGAATTATAGTCGATAATACTAAAAAAATTCTCCTCGAAGCTTATTATACTTTCTTGTTTGACTCAGTATATAATAGTATTTCTCCGAATCATTTAACTGTTCAAATTCTTTGTTTTCTTTATAAGTTCTTCGAACCCCGTTTCCCTAATTTCGACGTATGCCTCACAATCCGTAACAAATTTTTTTTTTTATGTTGTATATTTTATGTATGTTGGAACATGCGTTCTACACGCACGTGCATGTGTGACAAGAAACTCGACAATATTAAAACTAGGTTCCTAAAGGTTAAACTGTCTTATATAAATATGACGGTTTTTTACTATGACATGTGTACATGTTGCACTCACATGGATATAACAGAACTCTCAAATTCTAAATCTTTAAGAACTGATCATTAAATTGATTCTCACATTATTTATTATTTATTGGTGTTTAAGGTCACATACTTATGCACAATGGCTGATCATGACCGTGACAGTTTTACGGGTGGATGAAGCTGGAGTACCCGGAGAGAACCACCGAGCATCGACGAGCAGATGCCAGCTCCCCAACACTGCACTGCGGCACAGGCAGGGTTAGATTGGTTGAAAACATGCGCACCATCGACGTGCAGTACTCCTCAGTACACGGCGCCATCGTGCCTCCGTGTGGACAATCGGGGTTAAGTGCCTTGCCCATGGACACAGCGCGGGAGTCCGGGTCGATCGCTCAGACGGTCACCCATCCGAGGACTAACCGGGATCGACGTTGCTTAACTTCGGTGATATAACGAGAACTGGATTCTCACAACAGAAGTTCGCGAGAATTAAAATTGATTTTATTTTCGTGCCGGAACTGTGAAAATGTTGGGGGCCTGATACTCATTCATAGTGGAAAGTGGATCAGAAGAAGATGAAGATTATGAGGAATCCGATGACGAGGCATGGAGAAAAATTAGGTCAAATCGAATCTCGATCGAATCCGGCATCAGCTTTTCAATCGAATTGAGGCTCGAATCGAATCTAACAGCTTTTCAAGTTGTGGATATTACACGTTCTTACAACCGTAACATTGTCAGTTTCCACTCAAATATTTTGTACTACGGCGAATTAATTCAAGCACAAAACCCCGGAATATTCCAGAACGGAATCAATGTAATTTCGGAAGCGAAACCCACTTCAAATCTTCTTCTATCATCAGGTCTCCTGTACAGGAGTCCAAGAGGAGACAGTTTGTGGGCTTTTGAGACCATTTCGAAGATTCGAACATTTTCTAATCGGCGCTATTAAAATCGAATCGAATCCAATCATGGGACTATTTCGAATCGAATCGAATTTCGAAGCTTCTCTTGGCCCTAAGAAAAAGGACTGAATGCTAGATGACGCCAGTCAGTCAGTTTCCGTCGATACCAGTAAGTGAAAATGCTAGGACTGTTCATGACGTCAGCTGGAGAGATTAACTTCGAGTTGTAACATACCAGAAGAATCACAACCTATATATATATGAGATGCAAAGTCCCCATGAGTGTACCTTGACACTAATGGACATTTAGCAGTTGGAAATGAACAAAATTGACGGGTGCAGTTTTAAGCTCCCGTGAAATCATAAACGGGAGTAAACTGCACCCGTAAAATGTTGGTGTATGAATTTTGAGAGAATACTTTCCCCAAACATCAGAAACTTTAATCCTTTACCTACCATGAAAAGCAGACGACACTTGCAAACAAAATTCTTGAAAAACTGATTTTTTTTCATTTGTTGTCTCAAAAACATAGGTTATGACCCCTCTTTGGAACGAGCTCGGCGAGATCGTTACAAAGATGGGTCATAATCAATGTTTTTGAGACAAAAAATGAAAATTAATTGGCGATTTTTGTGAATAGCGCTGGCCGGTTCTGGTCGTACGTTGGGTAAAGGGTTAAATGTATAAGGGTCTGCTGAACTATGAGAATAATTTTCCATTGACCACAGGGTGCGAGCTTTCTCAAAACAACACACATTTATATGCCCTCACAGTATATTAGTGCATTTTTTAGCTCCCGTAAAATAGAAAACACGGGTGCTGACTGGAGTGATTTCACTCGCACCCGTCTCATTTCCAGGACTGCATTTAGGCGTTTCGTCACATTTGCTCCTCCTGGTTACCTATTCTCTATGACTGTCTCTAATTTTGTACATTTCTACTGTTCTTCTGAACAAAATAGCAATTCTGACCTTGGATAATCCTACGATCCAGACTGAATACGTCGCCTTAACTTTGTATTGTGTAATTTGTTTCAAGGAACCAACTTACAAAAGTACGGCAGCGTATTAGGGTCAGGACCTTTTCATTTAATAAACTGTTTATACAGTTTAATAAACTGTTTTTACAGATTGATAAACTGTATTTACAGTTTAGTAAACTGTATTTACAGGTTATTACGAGACTGTTCTTACAGATTATTACGAGACCGTTTTTACAGTTTATTACGAGACTGTTTTTACAGATTAATAAACTGTATTTACAGTTTAGTAAACTGTATTTACAGTTTATTACGAGACTGTTTTTACAGATTATTACGAGACTGTTTTTACAGTTTATTACGAGACTGTTTTTACAGATTAATAAACTGTATTTACAGTTTAGTAAACTGTATTTACAGTTTATTACGAGACTGTTATTACAGATTATTACGAGACTGTTTTTACAGATTATTACGAGACTGTTTTTACAGATTAATAAACTGTTTTTACAGATTAGTAAACTGTATTTACAGAATATTAGGAGACTGTTTTTACAGTTTATTAGAAGACTGTTTTTACAAATTAATTAGCCATTCGATTTTCGGTTAGTAGTATAGCATGTACCCGATCGTGCGCTATTACCCGGACTTTTGGGGAAGCTGCTATTGTTAAATTCACATAGGAACCGGACTTTTTGGGTTGCAACCTGACCAAATCCTGCACGCGATGTACGTACTGCATATATAGTATGCTATGACATGTGCAGTGATATATGTACACACAGGGCTATGGATATATAGTGTGGGGTATGATGGAAATTAATGGTGAAGGTTGTGTTTCTCGAGAAAAAAAATTCCCGCGAAATGGTTGACGTTGCTATGGACGTCGTGACGTCATTATGCGCACCATGACGTCAGAAAACGTTGACCGCTGTTGTTGAACCATATACAATGTGGTATGACATCTTTCGGGTCAGGGAGTGTCGGGGTTCTCGTACTTGACTGATATCGTAGTATAGTAAGGATGGTATATACCCCTTTAGGTATACTATTAGCCCTTGGTACTACTAATCAACTTTCATATTATCCTACAACTGGTATAGATAGCACGTAATGCTAGGTTAACCAGTATTGTCGGGTGGGGTAATGCATGGTCATCGTCTCGTGCGGTATTGCGAAATAGTCCTTGGTGATTTGGATTTGCAGTATAGTATGGGCGTAATATATCATTGTAGATCCCATCTTAATCCTTGTTGTATCAGCCTGCCGATTGCTTTGTACTATCCTATGACTGATATAGGTAGTACGTAATGCTAGGTTAACCAGTATTGTGGGTTGGGGTAATGCATGGTCGTCGTCTCGTGTGGTATTGCGAAATAGTCCTTGGTGGTTTGGATTTGTAGTATAGTATGAGCCTTATAGATCCCATCTTAATCCTTGTTGTATCAACCTGCCGATTGCTTTGTACTGTCCTATGACTGATATAGGGAGTATGTAATGCTGGGCCAGGCGGTATTGTAGGGTGGGTGGTGGTAATGCATGGTCGCCTAGTATGGCAGCATGGGATGTTCGCTCCTCACCCTAGGGGTCCCATGTTAGCACTTCGAACTATTAATCCACCTAATGCTTCAAATTATCCTCTGACTGGTATAGATAGTACGTATCGCTAGAACAACCAGTATTGTGGGTAGGGGTAAGGCCTGGTAGTTTAGAACGGTAGCAGCACCATTATCTACCTAGGACGGTGTGCTGACCCACAGGTGGTACAGGTATTGCGTAATGATAGGCCAAGCAGTATTGTTGAGTAGGGGTAATCCATTGTTGTCTTGTTAGGAAGTAAAGGACGTTTTTTTATATCCCTGTTGGTTCAACTTTTCCCTTGGTACTAGTAATCGACCTAATGCTTTATGTTATCCTATGGCTGGTATAGGTGGAACGTAATGCTAAGAGAAGAGCTATTGTGGGCGGGGGGTAATGTCTTCTGTAGTGCAGTAGAATAGTATGGGCGGTATATACCGACTTAAGTCCCATGTTAACCATTGGAACAACAATCCACCTGGGCTGGTGTGCTATCCCATATATGGTATAGGTTGTATGAAATGTACTGCTGTGTGGTGTATGCTTGGTTTCCAGTCTCCTAGCAGGATATGGATGGTTCTTTGACATTCTAACACTTGGCCTAGGGTAGAGGTAATATGTGGCAGTTAGCAAGCCTAGAGTAAGTGTTTCAAATCAGCAGTAATGGTAGAAGGGGAGAAGAAGATTATAGGATACGATACTACAGTACAAGCTAGTCATAGGACGGAAGGTTGAAACCGATGGTAAGACCACCTTATAGGAGCTATATAGGGCTTGGAATCTCACTTATGGAATCCCGCTTATAGAATACCTTTTATTGAATCCCTGCGGAATCCTTTTTTTTAAAAGTCTAGCCTTGGCTCCACTTTTTCCCGAGCTGAAGATAAGAGTCGTATGTGGAGTCACTCGTTCGACCCATTACTCTAAGGCTTATTTGCTCGACGGGATTTTAGTCGTTCGATCAATCGGAGATAGTTAGCAAGACTGCAGTAGTGCTACAAGTCAAATAGTAATAGTACAAAAAACTAATGGTACAAAGCTGCGAGGGTGGTAGAAGATTATAGTATTGGATGACTACGAACGAGGCAAGTTAAAGAACAGAAAGTTGAAGACAAGATGGAAACAGATGGCAAGGCTATCTGTTTAGGAAATGTGTTCGAGCTTCAGCGCGTAAAGGTTAAATGAGGTGATCGACTCTTCTCGGGGTGGGTCTGAGGGTTATCAAAAACTCATATTTTTGAAAGGTTTCGTGTGATACATCATTTTAAGGTCTCAATGCGTGTGGTCCGAATATTTGTTATTTGTCCCTCCCCGAGAGGATGGGGCTGAGGGGCATAAAGAAATTCAAGTGTTAGAAAGGTTGACAAGCGATACATCATTTTAAAGGTCTAGACGCGTGTAGTCCGAATATTTGGTATTTTTCCATCCCCGAGAGGGGTGGGGGTGGGGAGTTTGCTGGGGGCATATAAAATTCAAGTTATAGAAAGGTTGGCATGTGATACATCATTTTAAAGGTCTTGACACATGTAGTCCGAATATTTGGTATTTGCGTCTATCCGAGGGGGCTCTGGGGTGGGGCCTCAAAACTCAAGTTTTAGAAAGGTTGTCGGGTGATTCATCATTTTAAGGTCTCGACTTGAATATTTTGAATATAAAGTATCCGACCCTCCCCGATAGGGTGGGGCTGAGGGGTGGGGGCCTCAAACCCCCATGTTTTAGAAAGGTAGTCATGTGATACATCATTTTAAAGTTCACGACTTGAATATTTCGCATTTGAAGTATCCGACCATCACTGAGTGGGTGGGGGCCGAAGGTGCGGCCTCAAAACTCAAGTTTTAGGACGGTAGGCGTGTGATACATCATTTTAAAGGTCTCGACTTGAATACTTCGAATATGAAGTATCCAGCATTCCCGATGGGATGGAACCGAGGGGTGGGTTTCAAAACTTAAGGTTTAGAAAGGTAGTCGTGCAAATGCGAACGACACACTCTTCAGCATGTGACAATGTGTGAAACCGTGTACTGTTTTAGATGTTTTTTTAAGTGTTTCATCAAAGGATTTCATTGATTTGGAGGTGATGTCTCGTATGTGAAACAGTCCAAATTGACAGAAGATGCAAAAACATTGTCAGGACACCTGAGGCCCCGTAAGGCCTGGGCTGACGTGGGGTTATTTAGTCCCGCTGATGAAATTGCGGGAAAATTAGACCGACGTGGAGAGTCGGAATCGTAGTGCCGCGAACTCGGCGCTGGGAGCTGAGTTCGACCGGCGCTGTGATTTCGTTTCTCCTCTGCCATATTGGTCTAAGATAGGTTCGATTTCCGTTAGGTGTGATTCCTAATCACTTCAGGCTGTGTAATGGAAAGAATGATTTAAAGTAACAACGATTCTTTTATTTACACATAAAAATAAAGCCGTTTCAATATTTCAACAATCAACAATTCGATTCTTTTCACAGAAAATGGGTTGCTAGGGTTAAATAATTCTCAACAATTATATAGTCATTCTATAGCCCTGTGCTGGCACTATAGTCTACACACTGGAAATGTTACTACCGTGTGCTAGCCATTAGAGCTTCACAAATCTGAAATTATATTACGGAGAGCTCGCCATAAGAGCTTCACAAATCTGAAATGTTATTACCGTGAGCTCGCCATAAGAGCTTCACCGCTTAGGCTCAAATGTCAACGTCTGCGCGTAACTGTACCTCTGGCTGTCGGAGGGTTCCGACCATCAATGTTTGTCATCTATAAAGCCACCTTACTTCTGATTTGGGTCAGATATTGTCTACTCATACCTTATGTGCCTTTTGAAAGTCTTTCGTGAAAGTCCTATTGAAATGTTCACTGTTCCTGGTTGAATTCACGATTCACAAATGCCCCTTTTTGTGCTAGGGCGAGATTGTCACTCACACCGATCTCCAGTCGGTATTACGATGCTTCGACAGCAAAACAAACTACTCCCAACGCAATCAGTCTGACGCTTCAAAGGGTTAATACGCACAATACAATTAACCTGCACTTCTGGCTATTGCAGGCTGATACCTGCTACTCGACAATCTAAACTTTAACGTTTCACCTTGTGTTTTCCTTCTCAACGAATTTGGCACTGTAGTCGCCTATCAACCTTAAGCTAAATCAATCGTGGAATGCCCTGTCTGGCGATTCCAGCCGTTTCAGGGTACTGTGATCTAAGGTACCCCTATGCCAGGAAACAGAGTCCGCCTGCCCTGGACTTCACCAACGTGTGAGTGACCCCAAGTGTGTGTCTAATGCTCTGCTCTTCAAGTTATATATATATATACTTTTTACCCTAAACTGTCAGATGGACAGACGCTCATCTGTCCATCTGCCAAAACGGTGAGAGATGACGTATATCGAGGCAGAATCAATACAAGTCATCTCGCGCGTGACTTAACGGTGATTTCACTTGTCGAGAGAACCGATTCGTTCCTGCCACTCATTGCTATACTAATGATCAGGTGACGACACGACAGATATTTCTATCTTTTAGAATCTCGTTTCTCTATTGGCCGTGACGATATCCTGCCACCAACCGATTACGTCTCGTAAGACTCGCGACTACTGTATAACTTAAATGAGATTAGACCTTATCTAACATACCGTTTCTCCCCTGGGTCCCTGCCCTGAAGCTGGATATACATCACGTGTGTTTTTTCCATGCCCAGCTTCACAGAGAAGTGAAATTCACGTAGGTTTTTCACCTTGATGCGGAATATCCTTTGAACTTACATTATCTTTATATATGAGGCCCCTTGCCCCTATATTTAGGCTGGCTTTGCTCTGACAAACATGTATTTTTCCCTCTGTGTTTTCCGGTGCCTCTTCGTCGGATGCGATTGGTTTCGTAGAGATCTCTCAGATGAGAAACATTTTCAACCGCATGATATCTTGGTTTATTCCAATCAGTATGTGGCAGACGAATACAGCTTTATGTGGTGTGCTTGTTCGACGGGTGTGGGTCATTCGACAGATTCGAAGGAGATCTATCAAATGAGAGAGAGAGGAGATTTTCAACTGCGTGGCATCCTGAGGTGTAGCTTGATATCACGCTAAACGAGAGAGAGTCCAAATGAAATGAGTGAAAGTATTATGGTACATTAAAGTGTCTGATGAAACCTCTCGAGAAGGAAATCCAAAACACCAACACGACGTCTTCACGAATACATTTTGAGGAAGCTGCACGTACCCTCTAAAAACAATAGCACACAACTAATTTATTCGTTGATCAGAAGCTCGACACTAGTCGAAGAACTCATCAACGTTTTTGAAAGTAATATTAAGTTTACGAGTCGATTAAAGAGGAATAATTTTTGACGAGAGACATTCGTGAAGGTATTGTGACACAATACAGATCTGACAACTTCCACATTTCGATGGAGTGGAATAAGACAAACATTCAGCAAGTGAATGTACTGCGATAGAGAGATCCTACTGTTATCGCCTCGACATTACGGAAGAATGAAATGGGGAAATCCCTTTGCAGAAGTGATTCATAAACACACTGTGATAGAGAGATCCAAGTGTTATCACCTCAACATGTCAGGGGATTGGAATATGACAAAACTTTCGAACAAGTGATTCGTGAACATACTGGGATACAGATATTACTGCTATCACCTCGACATTACGGAAGAATGAAATATGACAGTACTTTCCAGCAAGTGATTCGTGAACATACTGTAATAGAGTGATCCAACTGCCATCACCTCGATACTGCAGGGGAGTGGGATATTACAAAACTTTCGAGCAAGTGATTCGTGAACGTACTGAGATAGAGAGAGATCTTGCTGCTATTACTACAATATTTAGAGAGAGTGAAACATGTCAAACGTTTGAGTAAACGTTTGAGCAAGTCATTCGTAAACATTTTATGACATCTCACCGCTATCGCCTCGACATTGCAGGGGAGTGGAATATGAAACAATGAATGTTGCCTGAATCCGTGCGTGAACTTATGTCTCACCGTGAGGAACCCGACCGTTTCACTTTTGCAGGGGCGATCCTTATCCCAAAAGGGTATGTGACTTTTCGTCAAAAAGCATGAATCAATTGTGGTTCACTGGAAACAAAAATTTTAATACATATACATATAAATAAATGTGGTAATTTGTGACTTACATGAAATCAAATGAATAAACCCTAATCACCCCTACCCACACAGTTTTTGAGTCACTTGCGGGCCCGCATTCTCTGTTCTTGCTGGTTTTCCTTCCTTCTCGTTGGCGCTTGTTCTTTGGTCGCCTCTTTACTTCACTCTTTCACAGCCGTCGCACTGCCACTAACGTATTGTCACTTTAACGGACGTTCTTACTCAACATGTGACAGAATATCACTCTACAACTGCACTCGCACGGCCGCTAACGTATTGTCACTTTAGTATGTCGCTTTCCCTCTAACAAGTGACGAAATGTCACTCTTACACTGTCGTCGCACGGCCAGTAGCGTTTTGTCACTTGACTGGGCGCTTTTAACTCAAGCAGTCGCCAACAGTGGGGCTAAACTCTCCGTCGCGGCCAAGTCGGTGGCCATTTCTGAATGTAGGATCAGAAATAGGAAGTACGGAGCACAGGGAACTATTAGTATTTAGGAAGACGACAAATCTGTTGTAGAAGGCAAGACGTACGTACGCAGAGTAGGCTTGCCTGTATGAATATTATTCGGAGATAAACATAGGTCTCCTATTCTAAATATGAGCTCCGTGACTCGCCTACATCACAACGTGTCTATACTTTCGCCCCGATGCGGCACCTCCTCTAAGCATGGGACATCCCCATCTACTCTCAGCGACCCACAGCCTTACACACCTTCAGAGTGGAATGGCTGGAATGAATTTCCCCGATCGATTTTTATTTCGATAGCCAGAACATTAATTCTCATTTTAATTGCTTCTCTTGAACTTGGTCGCTTAGATCTATCTTAATTTAATATTCGCTTTTAAGTTGCTTTAAGTCTTGCATTTCGGTATATCCTGACATTCGTGACAGACCAGATGCATAATATGGGTATGTGTCTAGAACATGTGCGATGTACTGTATTTACAATAATTACCTATTAACTGGTCATAATTACACAGATAACGACTGCAGGATGACACTGGATTTACTACCTTTAATGTTTTATCCAGACCGCCCATGTAGCGTTCAATAAATGCGTCATAATGGACATTAAATTGCATGCCTCATTACCAGCGCTTGAATTACTGCAGGTCTGTTTAAGTGACAAATCGGTTTTCGGGGTTCGCCATGTCCTTATCCTTATGCTTTATATTTAACCCATTGAGAATGATTATCGAAAATATATACACTTTTAAACAACAAAATCGAAAATTCAAGCTATCACCTTGACAAATATACCCCTGTAGGCCCCTTGTTAGTGCTTGGTACTATTAACCAACCGATTGGTTTGTTTTATTATATGGCTATTTTCTCGATGGGATTTGAGTCGTTCGAGCAGTATGTGCGAGTCACTCGGTCAATAGCTTATTTGCTTTGGGAATGATATATGCTTTTGTTATGCACAAGGGAGACAACTTTGTATGAATAAGTATAAATTACGGGAAATGAAGCAATATGATTGGTTAATCAGCTTCCATAATTGGAATAGGGTAGGAAGAATTAGGATTACGTACCACCTCAACAGTGATAGGATGACACCAAATATTCAGTAGGTTAATTCTATCAACGGTTAAGATGGGCCCACAGGGCATATACCAACCATACTCTGCTGCCCTTCTGTACTACCAGGCATTACCCCATCCCACAATACCGCTCGATAATATGAAGCATCTGGCGAATTAGTAGTACCAAGGACTAACAAGAGACCTATAGGGGTATATACAGCCTATGCTATACTACCGTTCTAAGCTACCAAGCATTACCTCAACCCCATAATACCACTTGACCTACTATAACGTACTACCTATACCAGCCATATAATAAAATAAACCAGTCGGTTGGTTAATAGTACCAAGCACTAACAGGGAGCCTACAGGGTTATATACCGCCCATGTTATACTACCGTTCTAAACTGCCAGGCATTACCTGTACCATCAATACCGCTTGGCCTAGAATTACATAATACCTATACCAGTCATAGGATAACACCAGGTGGATAATAGTACTAAGAGCTAACATTGGCCCTGTAGTGGTACAAAACGTACATCCTATAGGATAACACACTCGGCGACCATGCATTACACCCACCCACCCCAAAATAACGTCTGCCACCGCATTACATAATAGCTAACCCAGTCATGGGATGACACAAAGCATTAAGTCGATTTGTAGTACCAATGGCTTTCGCGGAGGGGCGGGGGCCACAGAGGTATATATCGCCCATACTGTACTACCGTTCTATAATAATAATAATAATAATAATAATAATAATAATAATAATAATAATAATGACATGAAGGCCCAATGGGGTAATAGTATACCAACATTGATATATACCGCCACTACCATATCACACACCCCGCCCCATACGAGAAACTCGACACCCCTGACCCGAATAACATTATGTCAGATTGTATAGTAGACAACAACAGAGGTCAACATCTCTGTGACGTCGCGTCACGACGTCAATAGCAACGTCAACCATTTCGCGAAAAAGAACTTTCAAGAAAACCCAACTTTCCCATCATCTTCCCACCACTTACCCATAATATATACCCAAAGCCCAATGTGTACGTATATTACTATACACACCACAGTATACTACATATGTTGTAAGTACACCATTTGCCGGATCTAGCTGGAGGGAACAAACGTTTTCCTCAGGAAAAAATGCTCGGCAAAAGTCCGGTTCCTATGGGAATTTAACACGAGCTGCTCCAGCAAAAGTTCGGGTTATCAGGGTCGATCGGGTACACGATATACTACTCACTTGCACGCCAAATATTACACCATTTCGCCTAATTGTTGTCATCTAAAAACAAACACATTTGCGAAAAATATCAACTCTATAATAGGACATAACTCTGATAAGACTATGGCAAATAACACCGTCGAGCCGAGGCAGGTTAACGGTACGATACACTTGCGTACTAAATGCCACGCAGCATGCCACGCAGTTGGAAATCTCCTCTTTCTCATTTGATAGATCTCCGTCGAAACTGTCGAATCAATCAGATCCGTTGAAAAGCGCACTACCTAAAGCTGTTTTCGTCTGTGACAGACTGATTGGAATAAACCAAGATATCGTGCGGTTGAAAATGTTTCTCATCTGAGAGATCTTCACCAAACCAATCGCATCCGACGAAGAGATACTGGAAAACACCGACGGACAAATATATGTTTTTTTGCAACTTCAGTCAATTTGGACTATTTCACATACGAGACATCACCGCCAATTCAATGAAATCCTTTGATAAAACACTAAAAAGTACACGTTTTCACATTGTCACATGTTGGAGAGTGTGTCGTTCGCATCGCCTAAGGTTTTATGACCTTGCCCCACCACACCCACTCGAGGAGGGTCGGATACTTCATATTCGAAATATTCGACCCAAGACCTTTAAAATGAATTGTGACATGACTACCTTTCTAAAACGTATTTTTAATTTCCCTCAGCCCCCACCCCTCGGGAAGGGTCGGATACTTCATATTCGATATATTTAAGTCAAGACCTTTAAAATGATCTATGACACGAATACCTTTCTAAAACTTAAATTTGTTTTGCCCCTCAGCCCCACCTCTTCATATTCGGAATATTCAAATCGAGACCTTTAAAATGATGTATCACCCGACATCCTTTCTAAAATTTGGGGTTTGAGGTCCCAACCCTCAGTCCCACCCCCTTGAGGAGACACAAAAACCAAATATTCGGGCTAAAATGATGTATCACATGACAACAAACCTTTTTAAAACTTGAATTTTTTTATGCACCTAAGTCTCAGTCCATAGGGACCTGGCAAATACCAAATAATCGGATTACACGCGTCGAGACCTTTAAAATGATGTATCACACGACAACCTTTCTAAAACATGAGTTTTTGGTGCCCATCAGACCCACCCCCCCCCCCCCCCCCCCCCCCCGCGACGAGTCGATCATCTCACAGTTCCTACACAGATAGCCTTGCCATCTGTTTACATATATATTGTCTTCCACTGTCTGTCCTATAACCTCGTTCGTAGTCGACCAATACTAAAATTTCTACCACCCTCGAAGCTTTGTACCATTAGTTCCTTGTACTATTACTATTTCACTTGTAGCACTACTGCAGGCTTGCTAACTATCTTTGATCAAACGACTAGAATCCCATCGAGCAAATAAGCCATAGAATAATTGGTCGAACGAGTGGCTCCACATTCGACTCTAATCCTCATCTTGCAAAAAGTGGAGCTGAAGGCCAGACGTTTTCAAAAGGGATTCCACAATGATTCTATAAAAGGTATTCTATAAGTAGGATTCCATAAGTGAGATTCCAAGGCCCTATATAGCTCCTATACAGGTGATCTTACCATCGGTTTCAGCTTTCTGTGCCATGACTAGCTTCTTCTGTAGTCCTCTGTACTATAATCTTCTATCGTTGTGCCATTACTACCGACTTGAAGCACTATTGTAGGCGATATACGCAGTTCGTATACCACTTGCCGGATCTAGCCAGGTGGCGCCGAAGTTTCGCACAGAATAATTGCTACAAAGTCCGGTTCCTATGAAGATTTAACACTAGCAGCTTCCCCAAAAGTCCGGGTAATATCGCACGATCGGGTACATGCTATACTACTAACCATGCTGAATCCTTTTTCCATGATGTTGTAAATTAACACCTGGATTGTAACAGTGTACATCCATTATCTGGAATAAAATATTGTTTAAAATAGATGACGCCAGAAAAAGTATAAAACGCCCATTCGCTTTAAAATAAATTCAGTTGTGGTCTGATCGTCAAAGACTGAAGATATCTGGCAAAATGTTCACAACAGTGCTCAGATTAAAGAACGATATCGGAATGAAACTCATTTATGGGAACTGAAACAAGTGGATCGTTTGATGGAAAGAGTCGAGAAAAGACATTGAAACCAATGCATTGCGATCGTTGCAGCAAAGAGACCCCAATGTGACCTGTCATCAGCTGACCACGAACTGATGAACTTGCCTGCCTTCAAAGCACCAGAAAGAAACGCAATCAACAAACCCAAGCCACTTGCCATCGATGAATTATGTATCAAGGACCCAGCCTCAGGAAAATAACGGCAAGGAACTCCATTAGATACCAAGCAGAAGTCCGTGATCAGTTGGTCTTCCAGCTATCCAGGGAGAAGAGGAAGAAACCCAAAGAACTGCTTGCCACTGAGAGATATATTCGTTGATGAACATGCCTTGGACAGTTAACTCCGAACTATAACTAAACAAAGTGAGTCTGTAGTGTGAACACTGTAATTGTAGCAGAGAACAGAATAAAATTAAATCGACTGTTGTATATTCTTGCGTTGTCTTTTTATCAACTACTCTCCCAAGTACCCGGATGTAGGAATCAGGTTTCTGCGAGGCAGAGACAATTATCATCTAAAAAGTAGGGCTGAAACGGTTGGCTCATTTTCACAACCGAATAACCGAGAGCTATAACAGTGAGTGTGCTTGCTTATATGCGAGCGTGCGCATGCTGTGTTTGGACGATAGCTGCATATCTGTAGACACAGATGTGTGGCTGTACAGTGTGCGGCGCGCGCGCATGCATCTGGATGTGCATACTCGCGGATGAATGTACGACTGCATGCTCATTCGAGAATTTAATTACCAAAGGCGGTGCCCACGCAGTCTGAACCGTTGGTTTAACGCTTGATCTTTGTTAGGAAACGAGCTTGGTAGTGTCTACACTCTTTAACAAGTAACCGCCTCTGCCATATGCGCTCTATGAAACCCAATCCTAGAAATATGTACCGTATCAACCATGAGGGTCGACCTTTCGTGACTGACTGGCTTTCCCATGTCGATTAATTACACTGCCGATCTACATGTAGGCGTTCCACCCAACCAACTATTACAAACACCGAAACAGTCAAGATACCAAAACCTTTCCACCGTACACCTTCATTATCCTACACAATGTTTAAATCCAAAGTACAACTGTTTATATGTATTCCTGAGAAACCGTGACTTGGTTGCAGGTAAGTGCAGCTTTGTGTTTTTAGAAGGAATATAATGGCTCACTTCATCCCCAAGGCATCAATAAATCAATGACAATAGGTAAGTTTATACAAAGCCCTACGCGCCTGCACCAAGCCATCGACTTGTATCATCGTCGTCAGTCCTAGATTATACATAAACGACTTATCTATATGGAAGCAGCCCAGTATAAGCTACCAGCTTGTTGCTGAATCCATTTCCATTAATGTTTTGTGCTCGCTGATACGTGTATCATTACCGTACTCGATTTGTGTAACTTTTTTTCAAAACTTTGGAAATAAATATTGTTTAAACTAAATCCCACATCGTCGTTGTGCACCTTCGGCGCGCTGAAACTTTCATTCGTTCAAGATTGTTCATTATTTTCTGTAGGTGCCGAATCGTCTAACATCAAGTCCAAACTCCAGGTGCTGAATCATCCAAAATACCTGGTGGCGAATCGCCCAGGTGCCGTCGGATCCCAGCGTGAACACTGCTTTCAGGTTTGTGCTCCAACATAGACAATCGGCATAAAGTGTGTCGCCAGAGCACAACGTAGATGACACGGGTCAGGATTGAACTGTCCATCTCAAACCTAGCGCTCGAAATAATGAACCACCATATTCCTTATGGTGGTTCATTATTTCGTGCCCCAGGCGACACACTGTATCTCGATTGTCTATGTGGGAGCAAACTTCGACTGACGGACGTTTGACTACACCAACAACGGCGGCAATTGCACAAAATCTGGTGAGGTAAAGAGAGTGAAAACCTTGAAAACCTCAAAAACAAAAAGAAAACATGGCTAAATTAAAGCCGTTGACACCGAGCCGAAATGACTAAAAAATATACTGTATATATACATATACTAAATACCAGCTGCATCTTTGGGTGCCAACAACGGCAATGACAAAAGTTCTGCCGGTCAAAAGCCGGAATACAAGTTGATGGGAGTTTTATCTTTATCAAATATTACAGTGATCTGTGTAGTGATAACAATTAGCTCTTACACGCTTCACCCAGACACCGAGGTAGTCTATTAATTACAGAACTACCTACTAAATACCGAAGGACAGTTACCCCTCATTCAACCTACAGCTCATTCTGCCTACACTTTTCTAAAATCAGTTAACATCTTTCTAGGGGATTAACAAAACACATACATACCACCACACATTGGACCACAAATCAAGACACTGACCACTGATTGCAAGTCAGTTAATCAAAACACTAATTACTGTAATGATTGCACATGAGTTTATTTGCTTATTGTACTATTATTTCATTGTTTTTTTTATTTTGTTTGTAGTTTTTTCTTTTGATATGTAGTATAAATAAACAGATTTTCAGGACTCAAGAGTGAATTAATTGTTTCAGTGTTGAACAAATAACTGATTGCAAACAAAATAATGCTGAATGCATGTTTTTAGAAAAGTGTAAAATTACTAAAAAGTTGCTTCATATTCTTAGCATATATATAAGATTCATAGACATGTTCACACTGGACAATCATACTGATCGGACGTGCCTGTTAAAGCTCCTGACTGAACACATCTCACAGCTTGGATATTTACAAAGCCTATTGTTCTCTGTACCACTTCTGTGCACTCTAGTGTAATTTTGTAAGTGTTTATCTTTAACTCTGTCTATTTTCTGTCTGCTTTTCTATGTTAAAACTAAATATACTTTAACTAAATATTTTACCAATAATTTGCTGATAACTTATACAATAACTGATAACTGATAACTGAACAGAGTGATATGGCAACTAACTCCACCACTGAACCCACTTCGGGAGTAGATTTAATATCGATGATATCTGGTTTTCAAAAAGAGATAGCCACATTGAACGACACTATAGAGGGTTTGCGCTCGGATCTTAGGGCTCAAAAAGAACAGTTCGAGAAAGAAAAAATGGAATTAATAAAAGCTTCGACGGAATCAAAAAAGGAAAATAAGTCGGCATCCAGGGGGGGGGGGGGGTCACAAATTTTTTTCCGGACGTCAGGCGGGGGTGGGTGGGTGTGCCTGGTAGCCGAAAAGCAATTTTTTTCCCATCCTCCAAATTTTTTTTCCTGTCTGCATTTAGCCTGATTTCGCTTGAAGTAACGTCATCCAGACTCATCAGTAATCCTTATTAAGCAGTTTTGTAATATCCAAGGCCTTCTAGGGGTAGGCATGAGATGGGTACAGTTCTGGGAATTGTATTATTTGTGGTCAAATAGCAAAAAGCGAAATTGGCTTTGTATTTATAGATGCTACATGAGATATTTACTACAAGAGTACTTACCGATTGCGTAGAGAAATTGCACAAGTGAAATGCGAAGAGATGAAATGTAAGCGTGTGTTTCAAGCGTTGGAATCTGGAAGGAGTCTAGCTGAATAATGTATCTGTCACAAATTGGTGGGTTATGACGTCAGAACTTGCATCTTGGGAAGCAGGTGAAAGGTCACGTCTGTCACTTCACATCACTGTTCCCTTCTTTTGAAGAATAGGCTCCAAGCTGTGAAGTGTTTTTTCTCGAGTACTCACCCGAGACATGATATAAAACGGAAACAGTTTGAACACAAGGTTCAAACTGCTTAAAAGAAGAATAAATAACATGGAAACAGTTTGAACATTGTTCAAACTGCTTTACAATATTTGATATGTGAAAACAGTCTGAACAACATGGTTCAGACTGCTTGAAAAAGGAAAAGCAATACAAACATTTTTTATATGAAATTTAGTAATTTGAACTGTAATGTTGTGTGATGTTGGTTCAAATTACTTCACACTATGAATTAAGAATATAACTAGTTTTCTCAAGGAAGCAGTCTGAATTAAAAAGAACTGAATGTTCAAACTACTTGTTCTTGAGAAAACATGTAGCAATAAATATATTGCTGTCAGTGAGGCAATCGCCAAGTTTACTCTTAAAGGAGTAAACGATAGAGTACTGGTTGAAAAGTATATGGATTAAAGTCACCAATGCAACAAAAATATTTTAAATAAATAATATGAAAAAAGGTTCAACGAAATTATTTGCCTAAACACAAAAAAAGTGTGTCTATGGTCAATTTACTGAAAACCATAGACACGTGTTGCATTGGCGTTTAGTTGGTCACTTAGAACCCTGAAGTCCATGCAGAGAATTCGGGACAGTTCCCTAGCATTCTCTCCGACTACAGACGGGGTCGTCCAAGGACGGTCCTGTCTGCCAAAATAGGGAGCATCAGATTCCAAAAGAATCCGGTCGAGTCGGATAGCGCGAACGCCCTCCCTCTGGATCTCTGTGAAGTTATGGAGTGCGCCAGTGAAACCAAAATAGGTATTGGGTCTGGCCAAACTCCAGGCACGAACCTGATATCTGGACCCCATGAATGAATGCAGGTGTATGATTTGTTCAACGTGAGTTTGGGACCTTATGTGTTCTAGGGCGGTATAACTCACGTCGTGGGAAAGTGAATCCCCCATGTGTCCCCTGATGTGCAATATTAGTGGTTTAGACACCAGCCTGGACAGTCCCAGAAGCCGGCGGAATGTTTCATCATGCTGTAGCATGGTTTCAACAGGTGAATTTGTTGACCTGTCTAAGCCTATTTCCCCAAATGCAACAACATTAGGATGTCGGACTAGGGACTCTAATTTGTTTCTGACCTCAGGGTTAGATAAAGTTATATTTTTTAGGATGACAGCCTACTGCTACTTTCCATTGTGGGTGCCACACAAGCTCTGCGGGAGATGGCCAAGTTTCAGGGTCAGAAATTTTAAGAATTCTGTAATTTGGAGACGACTCAGGTGCATACTCCAAATTCAGATTGGTATTCAGCCAACCAGTTTCTTGAGAAATATGATCAATTTTGATTGGGTCGGGTTCTATTTCTAACGGCATATCCACCAGCGTGGTTTGTTTCACTGAGGACTCACTAGAAAAGTCATCGTTCCTAAATTCAATTACACCTTGAGATAAAGGCACGACGTCATCGATCTCTTGTTCAAATTTGGTCCAGCTGTTATGAACTCTAGTACAATATTTACATCCACCGCAAGGGAGTTCAGTTAAATCACAACCTGGGAAATAATTTTCACAGGAAGCGTTCACCGGAATTCTTGATAGAGCGTCGGCGTTTGTATGATGGATACCCTTACGATGTTCTACCACCATGTCATATTGACTAAGTTCTTCTAACCATCTAGCAAGTTGGTTTTGAGGTTCCTTGAAATTTAACAACCAGCGTAGACTACTATGATCAGTTCTTAAAATGAATTTTCGACCAAGCAGATAGTGACGGAACTGACGAACAAATCTTACCACGGCGAGTAATTCCAAACGAGTGGTACAATATCTTTTTTGTTGAGGGGACAAAACATAGCTACCATATGCTATTACTTTCTCTTCACCGTTTTGAATTTGAAGCAGTTCGCCACCTATAGAATGAGCACTGGCGTCAGTATCAAGGATAAATAAATCAGTTGAATTTGGAAGAGCCAAAACAGGTGGAGAAGTTAATTGTTGTTTTAAATTATCAAATGCTTCTTGTTGGGCAGCTTCCCACTTGAAAGGTTTTTTCCCAGTTATTTCATATAAAGGACGAGCTATCTCAGCGAATTTTTTAATAAAGGAGCGGTGATAATTGACGAGGCCACAAAACCGTTCAACTTCATTTGTATTTGTGGGAACCGGCCAGTTTAATACCACATCAACTGATGAATCTAACATTTCCACTCCTTTTTCACTAATGTTTCGACCAAGAAACTCAATTTCCTTTTGAAAAAATTCACATTTGCTTGGTTTCAGCTTCAGATTGTGTAATCGAAACCTATCAAGCACTTTGCGTATATTTTCCAAGTGGTTATTTTCAGAACTACCCAACAGAACTACATCGTCTATGTACCCAAGGCATATGTCCCAATTTAATCCCTGTAGTACTAGATTTATCACCCTACACCAAGTAAATGGCGAGCCCTGTAACCCAAATGGCATTTTCAAATACTCAAAAATCCCATATTTGGTTAAGAAGGCTGTGATAGGGCGGTCCGAATTTTTTACCGAAACTTGATGATAAGCCGAAAGACAGTCAGCCTTGCCAAACCAAGAATTACCACTCAACTTGTCAAGACAATCGTCGATTCGCGGTAATGGGTAGACTTCTTTTCGAGTTACATCGTTTACACGACGATAATCAATACACCAGCACATTGAATGTTTGTTATCTGGGTCACGTTTTTTCACTAATACAGGTGCGCTAGCCCATTCAGATGTAGAGGGTTGAATAATTTTTGCTGCCAATAATTTTTTCAAATGGGCTTCCTCTTGATCCACAAAACAAGCAGGTGTTCTGCGCATTGGCTGTTTGATTGGACGAGCACCTTCTATTAGCGGTATAGTGTGTTCGATTTGTTCAAAATTTCCTAAATCAAACTCATCTTTTGCAAAAACATCTTGATATTCAATTAAGAGTTTACCAAGACGAGAAACATATTTGTCTGAAATTAGTTTAGAGGACCGCTCAAATAATTTTTTCAAATGTTCTGGCATTTCAGACGAATCAATTCCTGAATCATCACTGCCGATTTGACTGACAGTAGCAGATTCAAAATTGCCACAATCACTACATATTTCGGACACTTCATAGGCATCTGCGATATATTTGTTTTTATTTATCAACACTGGTCGATCATCTGAATTTATAAAACAGACGTGAGGTGTCGTATAACCTTCATGGAGAGTTGGTAATAACACAGATTCTACACTATGAAGCGGTTCAATAACATAATCATTCAATGGCGGATTTATAGAACATTCAAGAAGAACAACTGAGTTGGGAGGAACCAATGTTTCGTGATTCGCAAAAACACGAGCAATTTTTGTGGCAACAGTGTCAGTAGACACAGTCGGAAAAACATGATTACACAAAGTGATCGTATCTGTTAAAATGTCAATTTGAGCTTTATACTTTTTCAGAAAATCCATACCTAACAGCATATCATCTTCAATTGGAGCTACATAAATGTTTTCTTCAAATTTTAAACTACCAATTGAGATAGAAACTGGCCCTACCAGTTTACCAAACATGTGACTATCACGAGCTGTGGTATTAAAACGTATTGTCTTAATACACTGTGGTGTGGGATTCAGATTATAAAACAGTTTATCCGAGATCAAAGAAACATCAGCCGCAGTATCTATTATAGCATTTATTTGATGTCCAGAAAGTGATATAGGTACTGCGATTGACGAAGTAGATTTCACCCGAGTAATCATGGGCGGTGAGTCCGATTGAAAATCGAGGTCGTTGGAGAGAGAAGGGGCCAGAATCAGACCTCTCGATGATCTGACCCGTTCTCGTTTAACTTTCCAAATTTAACTCGATTGTCCTTGTTAGGTCTATTTGAAGGATTTTTTGTTGGACAATCTTTTTGATAGTGTGGACCATGACAAGTAAAACATTCAATTGTAAATTTTCTTGAAGGTGAGGGCGACCTCGACTGTGGGGACGACTGACGTTTTATAAAAGTTTTTGATGGATTGCTAGCCAAATTGGTGACCAATTTTGTCAACTGATCCAACTGCGACACAACTTTGTCGAGCGTCGTTTCAATGTTCAACGTCCGACTTTTGAGAGCAGCGATATCAGTCGTATCTGTTTTTGTCTTATTACTCTTGTAAGAATCACGTGGATTTATTTCTTTATCACGTGACTTATGTGTCACAGCCCGGATATCATATTCGTCATCGCTTTCCTGTTCATTGTCTGAGGAAACACGACGTATGTCTTTTCTTGATTTATGCGGAAAAATAGCTGCATAGTTATGTTGGTGCCACCTGATTCTATTTATGGCTTGTTCCATTGTCTGCGGCGTTTCCATAGCTACAGCCACCGCAGCATGTGGATCATTACAGCCCTGACAAAACCTAAGAATGGCTTGCCGAAAAGTAAAATCAGGCGAACAATCTTTGAAAGCACATGTTGCCAGCGTTAAAACAGTTTCTGCCCACTCCTCTAAGGACTGGTTTGGCTTCTGTCTAGACTGCTGGAACCGTAATTGAGTGGTTTCGGGTAAGTCATGATACCCGAACCGATTTTCCAACGCCTTTAACAAAGCGTCGATTGACATATTAGGGTCACGCTCATTCATTAGAGTGAAATATTCGCTAGCGCACCCGGACAAAGACCAGCAAAGAACTTGTTTTTGTTCTTCAGGATTCCACTGTTGATACTCTGCATATTTTTTGAATTTCAATTGAAAAGGCTGCCAAACCTCAGATCCATCATAACTGAAACCACGGGGCAACCAAGGTGTCCTCCTTTCTCTACCCCAATCGGAACCAGACTTATAGGCTGGCTGCGAAAAAGGTGGAGGCCTAAAATGTGGCGCAGATCCAAAATAAGGAGGGTACACCACATTTCCATAGGCATCATACAAAGGTTGGCCCATGTGACCTAAATGAGGCTGGTAACCAGAATTCATCTGGCTTGAAAATCTGGAGTGATCTACCCACCCCAGACTGTGGGATGCAGGTGGGTAACCAGAACTGGGATAAGTTGAACCAGGATAGACAGGTCCACCCTGGCTAGGGAATCCTGAAGGTTGTCCAAAAACATGGCTAGGTGGTGAGGGAGGATAACCAGAGAAAGTCTGGCTAGGATATCTGGATTGCTCTGTAAAACCTTGGGTTTGAGTTACAGAAGGGTAACCAGAGTAAGTTGGGTTAGGATACCTAGTAGCATCACCTCCCATACTAGTATTGTATGGATGAGAGGCGGGGGTAAAATTTGTCTGTTGAAGAAGTGAGGGTTGAGTCACAGAGTAAGACTGAGTTGGAAGAGGTGGGGTAAAGGACAGATGAGCAGAACTTGTTGGTAATCCAGTAAAAGTATCACAAGTAGATATAGGTTGGGTCACCTCCGATTGAGTTATTTGAACGGAAGGCGTATCATTAAAATGTGTCTGTAAAGAAGTATTCATCACCCTCACAGTTTCAAGAAGCCTACTGCGCTCATCACTCATGACGAAAGAATCAAGGTCCTTAGATCGATTAGTGTCTGGTCCCAAGGAACTTCTAACCACAGTACTAGTCCGTGGCTGCACCAAAGTGGTCACAGTTGTTAACTGCGCAATAGGTGACGTTGTAATTGGAACAGTTGCAAGAACGAAAGTCGAATCCGCACAGATCGAAGTTCTCCGATCCGGCGACTGTATTTTACTTTCGCTAAAACCAAAAGGTGGATCTGTTCCTGTTATATTTTTTGGTCTGACACTTTTATCAACCGTAGCAGGTGGAGTGAGTGTCGAGGCAATTAGCTGATGCTCTGTCATTGGTGGACTAGATGATCCATTCCCTAGTGGAACGTTATTATTTACCACCTGTCCCACCAGTGGTGTGCTGAGATCGATCATCGCCGATAAACTACGGGTGCCACGAAACAATGCTATTTCATCAAGATCTTGTTTACATGTAAAATAACCCACATCACGACGACGGTTAACAATTTGTGTAGCAGCAAAAGAGCCTATTTGATTTATTTGTGCCAGCTCTTCATAAGAAGCAGAATTTATAAAAACTTTCTTTGACATATTGTTTATACTTTTGTTCACTTTATAATAAAGAAGAGACTTATAACCAAAAACAAAATCAACCAAAAATAAATCTACCAATCTCCTCCCTTTTCTCTGAAAATTGAAGGTAAGTACACTCTATCACAGGATAGAGCGAATGTCAGAATTGTTAAACCTGGTTTAATGAAATCACAATGTTTTAATTAAAGAAAACATTACGTGTTTGTAGAAATTTTGAAATTTGTCACTTTTAAAATATGTCCGGACGGTTCAACTTCAATTGCGGATCATCGCACGAACACCGGTTTTATTTTTGTTTAGCGACGGGACACAATTGAAATCGAAAGTAGTGACAATCGACCTTCATGTTACTGGTCGACTGCATGGAATTAAATTTTATTTTTTATGAAAATCGAATTTAATTATGCCCAAAAATGAAATTAAATCGACTATGCTAGACTTCAAAGCATCGCAGTACGACGTTTGATTTTCAACGCTCGAAAACAAACTAGAAACACACACGAATCACCATGGTTACGGAAATTCAAATTTCTCAACACCAAAAACACAATTTCTGTCAAAAATTTCACAAATCGGCAAGTAACATCGCTTGCAAGTAATTTGTATTAATGTTTAATATCAAAATAACATCAGATTATTAAATAATTAACGAATAACTGACGTTAAAAAAATTGAAGTGAGAGAGAAGTAAACAAAAATTCATCATGGCGGCTCCTATTTGCATAAACGCACAAGACGATCAAAAAATAATTTTTTTCGCAGCGACGCCAAATGTAGCGAAATTGGCTTTGTATTTATAGATGCTACATGAGATATTTACTACAAGAGTACTTACCGATTGCGTAGAGAAATTGCACAAGTGAAATGCGAAGAGATGAAATGTAAGCGTGTGTTTCAAGCGTTGGAATCTGGAAGAAGTCTAGCTGAATAATGTATCTGTCACAAATTGGCGGGTTATGACGTCACAACTTGCATCTTGGGAAGCAGGTGAAAGGTCACGTCTGTCACTTCACATCACTCCACCACTGAACCCACTTCGGGAGTAGATTTAATATCGATGATATCTGGTTTTCAAAAAGAGATAGCCACATTGAACGACACTATAGAGGGTTTGCGCTCGGATCTTAGGGCTCAAAAAGAACAGTTCGAGAAAGAAAAAATGGAATTAATAAAAGCTTCGACGGAATCAAAAAAGGAAAATAAGTCGGCATCCAGGGGGGGGGGGGGGGGGTCACAAATTTTTTTCCGGACGTCAGGCGGGGGTGGGTGGGTGTGCCTGGTAGCCGAAAAGCAATTTTTTTCCCATCCTCCAAATTTTTTTTCCTGTCTGCATTTAGCCTGATTTCGCTTGAAGTAACGTCATCCAGACTCATCAGTAATCCTTATTAAGCAGTTTCGTAATATCCAAGGCCTTCTAGGGGTAGGCATGAGATGGGTACAGTTCTGGGAATTGTATTATTTGTGGTCAAATAGCAATAGAATGTTGACATATCACCAAGAGTATGATCCCGTCAATATGTCTTGTGGTTTTGGGTAATAAATTAAAGCAGTTAAACTGAGTTAAAATGAATTAGGATTGTATCTAGCTGTGTATCTGATTAAAAATTAACAGACCACACCAGTTGAGCTCACTGGATCTTTCACCCTCTGCACTCTGATGACAAAATCATCTGTATGCAACACTATATGCAGTTTCAATTTGGAGTTAGCTGCAGTTTTGTTCAGTGTTTTGTTGTCGAAAATTGTCAAAAATTCAACAATTTATATTTTGTTTAACGGAGCCCATGCAGGGAGCGCTGTTAAACAAAGTATACATTGCTCAGCATTGCTGCATATCTGACACCTCAAGGGGATACCTGGCATATCAAATGATAATTCGCGAAATTTGCAAATGACCAAATACAGTTCTTCGATTAATAAAATATAATCGCTTCAGATCTGTTCAGATCTGTTTTAAAATAAAATATATATTAACTATTTCAACAAATTTAACAAATACTTGACACAAAAACGAAAAATCTTAGACAACCTGTGTCCGCTCACAAAAGTCTTTTGGGCAAGTAACTGCAAGGAAGCTTATAATTGGTATGTGTGATACAAGAGATATGACCATATTGCTATCTGAGTTCCATATTATCCAAAGCAACATGCTAAAAGCATGTCGCTTAGGACAATATGGAACTCAGGTAGTGATAGGTTTGGTTCTGTATTTTTTCACTGCCCAATTCATATATGTAAGTTTCATTAAAAGAAAGAAAATGCCAATGCTGGACGATCCAGCCGATCCACAAAAACGAAAAGAGAGAACCTGTCTCCCTGTTTTCGTTTACAAAAGTTTTTTGGGCAGAGAAGCTTATTGATATGTGTCCCATAAGAGATATGACCATCTTGCTACCTAAATTCCATATTACCCAAAGCAACATGCTAAAAGCGTGATGCTTAGGACAATATGGAACTCAGGTAGTGATAGGTTTGGTTCTGTATTGTTGTCACTGACCAATTCATATATGTAAGTTTCATTAAAAGAAAGGAAACGCCAGTGCTGGCCGATCCACAAAAACGAAAAGAGAGAACCTGTCTCCGCTCACAAACGTGCAAGGAAGCTTATGATATGTGTCCTATAAGGGATATGACCATATTGCTACCCGAAATTCATATTACCTAAAGCAACATGCTAAAAGCATGATGCTTAGGATAATATGGAACTCAAGACTGTTCGTATCTGCATGAACCTTTTAAATTCACATTTCTATTCTCAATTAAATAATTATTTCTAATTGTGTAAAAAGTTAAGAATGGTCATTGGAACAATACAAATCAAGTTGTAACATTACTCACTTTGGAAACCAGCACTGTAGCACTTCACAAGCCGATTACTCCAATTTCAGGGGGGGGGGGGGGGGGGGGGTCCTCCATTTGAAAACGAAAGAAAATTTTTTTTCCTGTCAGAAATGGGTGGGTGGGTTCCTGATGAGCTGAAAGTTTTTTTTTGCGCCTGACGTCCAAAAATTTTTTCCTGACCCCCCCCCCCCCCCCCCCCCTGCGGCATCTGGAAAAAAGGGAAAAGGTAGAAATAATTCCGGTTTGGGTTCGTGCCCCAGCAACGGAAACTCTAAACAAAAGGGCAAGGGTGTGGAGTCCAACTCGTTGGGCCCTAAAACCAACACAGTTACAGATATCGCTAGAGCCCTTTCTAAACAACCTCAAAAGGATAACACGGCCAAACACCAGACGAATAAACAACAGCATCAACCGCTCCAAAACACTTGCGTAGTCGTCACAAGGGTTCCCACAAACATCAGTGATAGGGATATTGATGAAGCCCTGTCGGGATACTCATGGGGCAGACTAATATCTAAGACTACAGGCAACCCTACGTGGAAAATTAAAGTAAAATGCCCCAATAGGACCACAAAACTTAACTTCATTAACAAAGGTGTTTGTATAAACGGACAAAAATATGAGACTGAGGAGTATCGTGTTTTGCCTCAGCCCACACAGTCTCATAAATGCCAGAAATTTGGCCATATGTCGAACAGATGCAAAGGAGAGTTGCGTTGCATGAAATGCGGCGACAAACATATAACAAAGTCATGTAAGGTTTCAACACCGAAATGCCCAAATTGTAACGGGCAACACCCAAGCAATTATCGGGGGTGTCCCCACTACAAAAAAGTTAAAACCGACATAGAACTCAAAGCTATTAATGTCAACAGCGTAGAAAACTCAACCTCTCCACATTCGATGTGCAGCCTAATGGCTGGTTCAATTTTTAATATAATGAACAAACACTTCGACGTCAGTCTTTCCGACATATATAAAGAAGTTGGGAAAACAGCATCCAAGCTATATCGAACTCAAATCTCTTCCTCGCTAATAGAAGCCGCCATAAATAAAATATAAATCACACCCACAACACGTTAACTAGTACAATTACGTCAGGTACTGAACAATTATGGATAAGTTGAAAATAATTCAGTGGAACGCTCGAAGCGTTAACTGCAAAAGCTCACAGATGTCCGATTACTTCACAAACGTAGATGTAATTGGTATCAGCGAAACATGGTTAAAGCCAAGTAAGACATTTTTGCTAAGTGGATTCAACATCATTAAACGAGACCGTCCCACACAACGAGGAGGCGGAGTCGCTCTCCTCATAAGGCAGGACTTAAAATATAAAACGATATCAAGCGATCATCTCACCGCAGAGGTGATTGCCGCTGAGATTGAACTCGGCCATAAAAAAGTTGCCGAAATCTCATATTATAATGAACCGAAAAAAAAACCAGTTGACAGCAAAGTCTTTGAATTCTTTGTGAAAAATCACAAACATTGTATTTTCTTAGGTGATTTCAATGCCAAACATCAGGTTTTCGGATGCAATAAAACGGAGCCCAATGGCGACGCCCTCTTCAATATCATCGGACAATTTGATCTTTTTGTATTAAACAACGACCACGACATTACCCACGTCAGTAACAAAACACTCCACCAATCCGACATCCTTGACCTAATTATAATCAGTAAATCACTAACTAATCAAATTCAAGACATATTTGTGGGGGACGATGATTTAGGTAGCGACCACCTGCCTGTTCATGCTACATTACACGGTTGCAGCGGACCCACAAGATACCCCACAATGAGGAGGAGGAATCTATCCAAAATTGACTGGGACCTCTTCAGAAAAATAATTCAGGTTAAAATAAACAAAAACGACCCAATGAATACCTGCGAGCTCGAGCAAGCATGTACCAATCTCAGTGAAGTCATTAACAACACGGGGGCGCGGTGGCTCAGTTGGTAGAGGTGCAGGCTGCAAGCCGAGAGGTCCTCGGTTCGAATCCCACCTGCGGCAACCGCGTTGTGTCCTTGGGCAAGACACTTCATCCCGATTGCCTACATGGGGGCACGATGACGCTGTGTACTGAGGCGTACTGCACGTCGATGGTGCGCATGTCTTCAATCTAACCCTGCCTGTGCTGCGGTGCAGAGTTCAGAGTTACGATGTTGGAGAGCTGACAGCTGCTCGTCGTTGCTCGGTGGTTCTCTCCGGGTACTCCGGCTTCCTCCACCCGTAAAACTGTCACGGTCACGATTAGCCATTGTGCATAAGTATGTGACCTTAAACACCAATAAAATAAATAAATAACATTAACAACACGCTTGATGAGATTTGTCCTACCGCGGGCCAACAGAATAACTGAAACCACACTCCAAATAATAAAACAAAAAAGAAAGGTCTTCCCTTCCGTGCATACAAATCAGAAAAACTTCCAACTAAAAAGGTCGAACTTAAAGCCGTGTATAATCGCCTCCACGGCGAAGTTAGAAAAGCAATAGCAAACGACAATCGCGTGAGATGGGAAAAAGCAACGGAAAATCTGAATGGACTCAGGGAGACTAAAAAGTTTTGGGATACTTTTAAAACCCTTACTGGACAAAAATATAAAGACGCCAACAGTAAGGCTCTTAAGATCAGCGATGGAACTATGGCTCTAGATGACAGGGCGAAGGCTAGCGCCTTCGCTGAGCTCCTTAAGAAATATCATCGTCCACATGAGGGCGATAGGTTTGATGACGAGTTCAAAGAAAAAGTAAACAAATTTGTTCAAGACAACAAGTCAACGTTTAACGATGCCAACTTCAGCCAAACGCCCGAGGACGGGGATGGCCATGAACTCACGGAAACGATAAGCCAAGAAGAAGTGGCTAACACAATTAAAAAATGTAAGTCTTCTTCTTCCCCAGGAGGGGCCGAGGTCTCATACAAAATCCTGAAACAATGTCCCAACACTTTTTTCGGTAGACTCACTAACCTCCTAAACTGCTGTCTCTCTAGTGGATACTTCCCAAAATGTTGGAAAGTAGCTACAGGAGTCATGATACCCAAACCCGACAAGGACTTGAGCAACCCAGCTAATTACCGCCCAATCAGCCTACTCAACTGTATTGGAAAAATTTTCGAACGGATTCTCACGACTAGACTCCGCAGCCATCTCGAATCAATCAGCTTTTTCAATAAGTGGCAAAGGGCATACAGAAGCCAAAGAGAGGGAATCGAGCATGTTTATAGACTGGTAGATTATATGAAAACGGCGTTCAGTCAAAATGAAATAGGAACCGCGTTATTACTCGACGTAGAAAAAGCGTTCGACTCCGTCTGGCACAATGGCATGAGATACAAACTAGCTAAAATGGGGCTACCTACCAAAATTCTAAGGATCATATCATCATTTTTATCCTATCGAAAAATCAAAGTGAGGGTCAACCGCGAAGTGTCAGACGAGGTAAAACTCGAAGCGGGCACTCCACAAGGTTCGGTCCTCAGTCCGCTTCTATTTATAATATATGTGAATGACATTGACAAAGTAGGGAAGAACCATGTTGAACTATCTCAATTCTCAGACGACAAAGGAACGTGGACGGCCAGTAAGTCTCGAAACATAATACAAAACCGCCTGCAGGATACCATCCACGACCTGCAAGACTGGTGCGCTCTGTGGCGCATCAAGCTAAATGCCACGAAAACACAAAGAATCACATTCTATAAAAAGCAAAGGAAAAAAGCTGTCCCTAATATTGAGCTTAAGCTTTACGACCACAAACTTGAAGCTAGTCATGAGGCAAAGTTTCTAGGATTCACCCTGGATAGCAGTCTCAATCTAAACAATCACGTAAACCCAATCACTGTCAAAGTCACTAAACGCATCAATTTCCTGAAAATGATTAGAGGTAAAAATTGGGGAGCCAATAAAGAAGTTCTCCTCAAGCTTTACAAATCATACATACGCCCAGTACTAGAGTATGGGGCCATAATAACGAGTGACCCGAATAAAACCAACATTGAAAAACTACAACGGGTTAAAAATTATGCCCTGCGTGTGGCACTATGCAAACCCAAATGGACACCGATAAAGGAACTTCACGAGCTAGCAAAAATAGAAACTATTGATACGCGATTAAAAGACCTACAAATCAAAACCCTCAACAGACCCCAAGATAGTGAATTAATGGTTGAGCTGGACGAACACCGATCCCTTAACAGAAAAAAAAAATCGCGTGGAGTCAGTAAGGATTGCCTCGCTGCTCATTGAGAACTTTAGGATAGAGTCTGTGAGGACTGCCTCGCAAGTCTGCTGAAGCGCGACTGAAATGCGTTTAATAAGATCTATATAACAAAACCCTCCACATACTCCAGGATAGTGAATCAATGGTGAAGCTGAACGAACACCGAACCCTTAACAGAAAAACAAAATAATCCACAGTAAATTAAAATTACTCAATAGAATTAAACTGCGTGGAATCAGTGAGGATTGCCTCAGTACTCATTGAGATCTTTAGGATTGAGTCTGTGAGGATTGCCTCGCAACTCTGCGTGTGGGGAGTGGGCTCCGAAGAAACACACCCCTTACCCCATTCATAGCAAGAATCACACAATAGTCACAATAAACAATAGCGGATACCTATCTTTCTCTCTACCAATAACTTTTCTAATAACATTCTCAAATTTTCTTGCAACACTCTATCAAGAAGACGCATGGAAATGCTAGACAAAGCGTAGGAGGAATTGGTGCAACCTACCTTTCTGTTGACATACACAAGAAACCACCAAACACCAGGCAAGGATTGAAACAAGCTTGTCTGGCTGGGGAAGAGTTAAATTTTATATAAATAAGCATTTGAATAAAGATTTAACAGCCCTTTTAAGGGCTTGAGGGTGTGTGTCTGTGAGAGGGTGTTTTTTTTTGTTTTTTTTTTGGTGGGGGGGGGGGGGGCTGGGGGGGGGGGGGGGTCATTTGGAATTCCCGAAGGATAACCAGATACCTCATAATCACATACGGCATCCTATCTCCCGGAAGGCTTGATGGATGACTCCCGGTTTTTCAAACTAAACTGTTGGAGCTTTCTCCATTCCTTTTTTTTTAACCGCTATGGTCATATGCCGGGGCCGCTACCAAACCGGCGTTGCGGTTTGTTTTTCTTTTCTCTTCTTCCCTTAAATTTGCCATCGCACAACATTATATTCTGGCTCGCTACCATGGAGGGACTCAAACTTCTACCATCGCCAAGCTAGAACCGGATAGAGCCCACTCTCTATCTAACAATCTTAATGGCGGTGAGGGATTGATTATTGACAATCTATCACGCCAACGTAAACTGCCGGGAATTCTAACCGCGTGCATACTCCCGCAGACCCCATTTGAGGCAATAGGAAAGCTAGGCCTGTGTGATCCAAGTGAAATAAAATAAGGTTAACCGGGTCGCAAGGCATTTGTAAATTCCACATCGTCCCTGCGCGCCTTCCGCGCGCTAAAACATTTCATTCATTCATTCATCAGCTGCGGTCTCAGTATTACCATAAATTTGCCCACTTCTCTTAGTAAACACGGAGCAGAACTCTTGTAATTATGCAAATTTCTAGCCCTTTTCCAGCTCGAGGTTCTCGGGGGTCTCAACCCACTATCCTACTGCCAGTCGCACACTCAAACTTAATAAGTTTATTGGCTCTCGCTCCCGACTTTCGTGGATTTATAAGCAAATAAATCTATAAAGCAAATAAAGTTATTAGGGTCGCAAGGGATTTCAATCCCACATCGTCCCTGTGCGCCTTCGGCGCGCAGAGAAACTTTTCATTCATCAGCCATGCTTTTAGCCAGCGCTCAAACTTGATAAGATTATTGGCTCTCGCTCCCGACTCTCGTGGATTTATAAGCAAATAAAGCTATAAAGCAAATAAAGTTATTAGAGTTGCAAGGGATTTCAATCCCACATCGTCCTTGTGCGCCTTCGGCGCGCTGAAACTTTTCATTCATCATCAGCAATCTTTGCACTTTGGCAGGAATACACAGAGTAGAATTTATAATCACTCAAGCTGGTGATCAAGAGGTTCTTTTTGATGGGTTTAGGTATCGTTTAAATGTACACCGAAAGTCAACAACTCACTGGAAATGTGTATTTAATCATTGCAAAGGTCGACGCAGTACAGTTGATGATTTTGTGAAAAATGTAACAGAGCAGAAACATCCTAGAATGGAAATGCCTCATGTTTTGAGACTCATGAGTAACATGAGAAACCGTGCCCGTGAAGAATAATCATCTGGGGGCTGGCACTCAAAACTGACTGGATCACTGTCTAAAGCGCATCCAAAGATGTATGAGTTTATAACACAATTAAAAACAATTGAAGACAGAGATAGAAAGACAAGGGCTCAGCTTGACCATGGCGCTGCTCCAGCAGCCAGAAAACGCATCTACAGAAATAGACTTTCGTCTTATTCGTCTCAAGGAACAACTCAGACAAGGACTAAAGTCACCCATTCAGTTTTTAGATGCAGCTAGCCATGTTTTGACGCTTGATTTGTGATTTTAGTTGTAAATTTATGTAATTTCATTTTATTTTATTCAGATTTAAAATTTCTTGTCACATTACAGAAAACATACCTTGCTCTTTCATGTTAAAATACCGAAAGTTCAGAAAGAAAATTTTCCCTACAGGGTAATTTATACTAAATCAACTTAGGAAAAATTAGCCGACTGAAATCTGGGAATTATGACATAAGAGAACAAAAGTGGTTTATGAAAATAAGAGCAGTCTATTTATTACAAGGGAGATTAACTTTTATCAGTGTAGAAGTAATTAGATTATTTATTGAAAATTGTGGGCAGATTGGGTGGAGGCAGAATGAGCTGTAGGCAGAATGAGAGGACACCTTGGAAATCCTGCAGAACGATGCAGGCCGATGGATAACGGGGTCGAGTAATGCCGCAGCGCTAGAAGCAATCGGGGGTGAGCTTGGGTGGATGAGGATCAAGGACAGCATAGACCTGTTGAAGCTCGGATATCTTAATTATTTGGTAAATCTCCCCGACAGCCGAGGTGTAAAGTAATGTTCCTGAGAATTTTCAACTCAAATATCAAAACGGGGTGGATGGTCCAAGTGAAGGAGCTAGTAGATAACTACTTATTGGAGATCTCGGACCTGGACGTTGGGGCAAACCAGGGTAAAAGAATCGTCAGAGAAAGGGTCATGGAGGATTGTAACCGTAATTGGCGAGAAGGGGTCAAATCAAAGAGGTCTTTGGGTAGCCTGCGTGATAAAGAGAAGCCAGGTTTTGAAGAGTACCTTGATGGCACCTTTGGGGGGTCACTGTTGTTCAAGCTGAGGTCGCGATCCCTGAAGCTGAGGGGGGAAATTGGGAAAGACGGTGAAAGGGAGTGCCAGATGTGTAACTTGGACATGGTGGAGACCCTGGAACACTTTCTTCTAGAATGCCCAAAGTATCAGCCTAAAAGAATGAGATTCACTAGGAGTATAATGGGGAAGTGGGATGGGAGAATGAAGGACATGTGGTTAGGGGAGACTCAAAGGAGAGGGTTAATATTCTAATCGGAGAGATTGGGAAGAATGGGGCAAGGGATATCATCAAGCAGTTCGTCTCCGAGTGTTGGGAGGAGAGGAGAAGCTTGGGAATAGGGAGGTAGTTGAGAGTACAGGAGTAACCATGGCCTTCTCGTCCGAGAACCGCGACAAATCAGCGGCTGGCCAAAGTGTTATTAATATTATATTATTACCTTTTCTGCGACAGCTCGGTCTATATATATCTTGCATTTACTCGAATAAATCAACGATCACATCACATATATTGCTTCAACGGACTAAAATTTTTGTCTGCACATATACTTAAACCTTTTATACAACTCTTACTAACTTATTTTCTTTCACCTCGGTATACCTCGGCATCATGTTTCCGTGGCAGCTCAGCCTCGGGACATCTCAGCCGACTTGGGAGCCAAACTCACCCGATTTTTTCAACATTTCTATTTTTTTTTTATTTCAAGAATTTAAAAATTATTTTAGTTGTATCATTATGTTTGTGATATATTTTGGGTACATTTTAAAAAATCCTTAATAAATTTTAACAAAATGTTAAGTACTTACATGTTTGTTTCAATTAAATTCCATAATAATAATAATAATATAATAATAACACTTTGGCCGGCCGCTGATTTGTCGCGGTTCTTGGGTGAGAAGGCCTTGGTTATCCCTGTACTCCCAACTGCTTCCCTATATGGACCACGATTCTTCTCTCCTCCCAACACTCGGAGACGAACTGCTTGATGACATCCCTTGCCCCATTCTTCCCAATCTCTCCGATTAGCATATTAACCCTCTCCTTCGTGTCTCCCTCTAACCACATGTCCTTCATTCTCCCATCCCACTTCCCCATTATATTCCCAGTGAATTTTATTCTTTTAGACTGGTATTTTGGGCATTCTAGAAGAAAGTGTTCCAGGGTCTCCACCAAGCCCATATTACACATCTGGCATTCCTTTTCATTGTTTTTGAAAGATAAACATAAAACATTACAATGTATTTTTAGATTTCATATCTAAAAGGCCTCAAAGGAATGAATGAAAGGTTTTAGCGCGCCGAAGGCGCGCAGGGACGATGTGGGACTTACAAATCCCTTGCGACCCGGTTAACCTTATTTTATTTCACTTGGATCACACAGGCCTAGCTTTCCTATTGCCTCAAATGGGGTCTGCGGGAGGTATGCACGCGGTTAGAATTCCCGGCAGTTTACGTTGGCGTGATAGATTGTCAATAATCAATCCCTCAACGCCATTAAGACTGTTAGAGAGTGGGCTCTATTCGGTTCTAGCTTGGCGATGGTGGAGGTTTGAGTCCCACCATGGTGGCGAGCCAGAATATAATGTTGTGCGATGGCAAATTTAAGGGAAGAAGAGAAAAGAAAACCAAACCGCAACGCCGGTTTGGTAGCGGCCCCGGTATAATACCATAGCGATTAAAAAAAGAATGGAGAAAGCTCCAACAGTTTAGTTTGAAAAACCGGGAGTCATCCATCAAGCCTTCTGGGAGATAGGATGCCGTATGTGATTATGAGGTATCTGGTTATCCTTCGGGAATTCCAAATGACCTCCCCCCCCCACCCATCCACTCCCCCTACCCCACCAAAAAAAACCCCAAAAAACAAAAAAAAAAAAAACACCCTCTCACCGACACACACCCTCAAGCCCTTAAAAGGGCTGTTAAATCTTTATTCAAATGCTTATTTATGTAAAATTTACACTCGTCCCCAGCCAGACAAGCTTGTTTCAATCCTTGTCTGGTGTTTGGTGGTTTCTTGTGTATGTTAACAGAAAGGTAGGTTGCACCAATTCCTCCTACGCTTTGTCTACCATTTCCATGCGTCTTCTTGATAAGAGTGTTGCAAGAAAATTTGAGAATGTTATTAGAAAAGTTATAGGTAGAGAGAAAGATAGGTATCCGCTATTGTGTATTGTGACTATTGTGTGATTGTTGCTATGGATGGAGTAAGGGGTGTGTTTCTTCGGAGCCCACTCCCCACACGCAGAGTTGCGAGGCAATCCTCACAGACTCAATCCTAAAGATCTCGATGAGTTGCGAGGCAATCCTCACTGACTCCACGCAGTTTAATTCTTTTGAGTAATTTTAATTTACTGTGGATTATCTTGTTTTCCTGTTAAGGTTTCGGTGTTCGTCCAGCTTCACCATTGATTCACCATCCTGTAGTATGTAGAGGGTTTTGTTATATAGGTCTTATTAAACGCATTTCAGTCACGCTTCAGCAGAGTTGCGAGGCAGTCCTCACAGACTCTATCCTAAAGTTCTCAATGAGTAGCGAGGCAATCCTTACTGAATCCACGCAATTTTGTTATATTGTATAATTTTATTTTTTTTTATTTTCTGGAAACTTATTGTGTTTTTCTGTTAAGGAGTCGGTGTTCGTTCAGCTCAACCATTAATTCACTATCTTGAAGTCGGTTGAGGGTTTTGATTTGTAGGTCTTTTAATCGCGTATCAATAGTTTCTATTTTTGCTAGCTCGTGAAGTTCCTTTATCGGTGTCCATTTGGGTTTGCATAGTGCCACAATCAGGGCATAATTTTGAATCCGTTGTAGTTTTTCAATGTTGGTTTTATTCAGGTCACTCGTAATTATGGCCCCATACTCTAGTACTGGGCGTATATATGATTTGTAAAGCTTGAGGAGAACTTCGTTATTGGCTCCCCAATTTTTACCTCTAATCATTTTCAGGAAATTGATGCGTTTAGTGGCTTTGACAGTGACTGATTTTACGTGATTGTTTAGATTGAGACTGCTATCCAGGGTGAATCCCAGAAACTTTGCCTCAAAGGACAAGTGAAAAAGATCTTTTATAATCTTTCGTAAAATTCGAAAATTATCCAGAATTATATCCACATAAGCGGGAATACGTCCACCCAGCACCAGAAACTGACTGGAATTTTTTTCTTTAGCTTCGTACTTATGTCTTTGTGTACTTGTTTGTTTTGTAGCTGCATTGAAATAATCATTGTTAACAATTATTTGAGTGTTTATATTTGTTTAGCATTGATATGACTTCACTAATTGTTAGTGTTTTTTTTAACTGAGATAATTACTGTTAATAATTAATCATGTGCTGTTTTTAAATATGTACTTTAGAACTGTTTAGTTTAGTTTAAACAATATTTATTTCAAAATTTCTTCACTATATACAATTTCTAACAATAATCTATGGTGTGGATTCGGCAGTAAGCTAACAGCTTATAAGTGACCGTCTCCACTCACACAACAGTTACAAATAACAATGAGAAGACGATGAGAAAGATCTAATCAGTCAAACCTTGGTAGCTTGTGAACCATTTTCTATTATGAAAGGTCATTTGGGAGAACAAATGGAAAGAAAAGAAAATATGAGAGATTGAATTTATAACAATGAAATACTGGAACCAACTTCGCAGGCAAGGGATATTACTGGGCTATAATAAGAGATAAGTCTGTTCTGAGAATCAATATCCAAGCAGCAGAGGATTATATGAGTCAAACCCCCCCCCCCAAACCATTTCCATACTCAACAGAATTCCTAATATATTCCACTACCTGTTAGGCTTACCATTGATTTTATTACCCACAGGCAGAGGAATGCGAAATCAAGGTAGGCTGGAGAAAGTTATTAACCCCTTTTGGGCTCACAAGGCCGGCTTTTCTGTCCAAGACATAATTTCTCCCATTTTAGTATCACTATTGGAGGTCAATACGCGGGGTGTTGATGATATTACCAACTACTGTTTGTAACTTGTCCTTTGAGGCTTTTTTGATTAAAAATACATTGTAATGTTTTATGTTTATCTTTCAAATGCTATAATTTCTTTGTTCAAAGTATGTATTATAAGGTTTACAAGTTACACATAGAATAATATAATATACTCTATTTATTTTAGATTTCCATGTGTTGTAATTTTTATCTTGATGTGGTGTATGGGTTCTAAATAATATAAACGTACTGTAAACAATATAACAAAAATTGGGTTGGACGTAAATAAAATTATGCTTAGCACTTCCATTGTCATTGTTCGTTTCTCGTTAATAACTAACACTTCCCAATTTTCGTAATAGATTTTCCATATAAACTGAAAATGGGCCGACTTTTCCTGAGGCCGAGTTGTCCCGTTCCCTGTATCCATCGGTGTTTGGTAGGACCCTTGATCGATCTCATTTTTTATTGCGTTCGAAAATGCATCTGCTGAGTTACCACACTTCTCTGTCGGTTGACTTCGTGATATTGTTTAAAAGGAGATCGGTTTGAAAATCACTGAAACAACAGCATAAAGAAAATATAAGCAAGTAAGTGTCACGCAGAAACAGTTGAGATTGTTTCAACAACGCTCACAATTAGGCAAATGTCACTGAAACAACAGCAAAACAGAAATATAATCTAATTGTTAAGTTTGAGGGGGAGATTGCTGAGCTGAAGGGAAAACTTGGTAGGGCGGGGCTGTCTGGAGTTACGCCTGTGAAAGTGGCTTTCCGAGAAGGATGGAAGGTTGTCGGTGGTTCCAAGAGGAAACATGGGGGTAGAACCTTTGATGTGAATGAGGTAGGTATTGAGGTGGGGGCTGCTAGAAAAGTACGTAGGACAGATGAGGGGGGCCCAGGCCGGAGCAATGCTGTAAAGCGTTTGGCGTGGACTACCAAAAGTGGTAGGAAAAGGGGGCCAGAGAAGCAGGTAGATAGGGGTGTAAAGTCCAAAGGCAGTGGGGAGTGCAGCACCAGAAACAGATTTGATGTGCTCGATTCGGAAGAGACAGAGGAGGAGATGGAGGTAGTTGCAACAGATAGTAGCTTGGGGTCTAGGCCAGGGAAAAGGAGGAGGGATCCGGGGGAAGACCAGAGGAGTAGTCCAGGTAGCTCAGGGCCTGGAAAGAGATGGAGGGACAAGGATAGGAGTAATCCTAGGTCAAAGATACCGATACCGATATTGAGTCCGAGTGGGGCTGTTGGAGAGGAAGAGGACGCTGTAAACAATAGGAGACTAGAGGAGATAAATAGGGCGAGGTCCAAAAGTAAGTTGGTGGTTGCGGGAAGTAGCATAGTTCGGGGGATCGACAAGGTTGTCTGTGGTCCGGACAGTAAAAATAGAACAGTTCTGTGCTTTCCGGGGGCTAAAGTGGAGGACCTGAGGGATAGAGTGGACGGTATTGTAGCTGGGTCGGGGCCTGATCCGGTAGTGGTATTACATGTGGGGTCCAATAACATCAGGGAGAGGAAATCAGTTCGTTTGGTGGACACATACAAGGACCTAATTAGTAAGCTACTTAGCAGGAATGCTCGGATCATCGTTTCAGGGGTGCTCCCCGTTATGGGTGGTGGGAATGAGAGGAACTCGCGGATTATGGCACTAAACGAGGAGCTGGAAGAGCACTGCAAAGACTTGGGAGTACATTTCATTGACCACTGGGATTCATTCTGGGGACAAGGAGAGTTGTATGGGCGAGACGGATTGCATTTAAGTAGGATGGGTACAGACCTGTTGGGCCAAAAAATCTTACAGGTGGCTGGGCCTTTTTTGGAGAAAAGGGGGGTAGGGGACCACAGCCGGTAACCCAGAGTGGCACAAATGCTGGGAACATGGGAAGAACAACAAACATGCACAATACAGGGACATACCAGGGTTATAATAATGTGCCAGTGATGACAAAAAAACAAAGATTCATTAAGTTTGGGTACTGCAACATCCAGGGTCTGCACAAGAAAGTAAGCGAAATATCAACAATGATGGACGAAGGAGACTTCGATATAATGGGTCTAAGTGAGACGTGGATACGACGGGATGAGCGGGTTGATCAGATGAAGGGTTGCGTGTGGATAGGAGCTGGGCGAACTGAGGGTCAGAAACGGGGTGGGGGTGTTGGCATCTACGCTAAAGAGGAATTACAGCCCTCATTGATTACAGATCTCACAGAAGCAAGGACTCAGATTCCAGTATCCAACGAAATAGTCTGGGCAAAAATCAAGTTAGGAAACAGGAGTGTTGCCGTTGGTGTTGTATACTTAGCAGTGGAGGGAAGTAAGCCCGAGTGGAATGATTCAATATATACAACTCTTAGATCGAATATCACAGAGCTTGGGAGCAGAGGGTTCAGTATTGTCCTAATGGGGGACTTCAATGAGCACATCGGGGATAAGGAGGAGGGCATACGGGGAGGTGATAGGAAAATTAACACGAATGGGAGGAAGATGTTGGACCTATCAAAAGAGCTTGGTTTAAAGATCCTGAACAGGGATGCGAAATGTAAGGGTAAATGGACCTGGGAGAGGAACGATAAGAAAACAATAATTGATTATATACTCACTGACATTAGCGTATGGAGGGAGGTTATAGATGTAGAAATAGATGACGAGGGAAAAAATGACTTGGGTAGTGATCACAACCTGATAACAGTTAAGATTATGGGCAAAAAGACGAATAGAGACAGAAATACCTTCAAGGAAGTTTGGGGACTAAAACAAGGAGCCGACTGGAAGCAGTTTCGGGAAAAACTAAAACCAAATCTTGAATGTATACCTAGGGATGCAAATGTCCAGAGTATTTCAGATGGCATAGTAAATAGCCTAACAGAGGCAGGGAAGGAGTGTATAGGAAGGGTGAGGGTCCCAACGAGAGAGCTTGGATACAGGGTTAACGAGGGACTGAAAAAGGCTATAAAAGAAAGGAAGGTAAAATGCGCTGCTTACAGAAGAAGTAGGAAGCTTAAAGGGGTGGATAACAATGACACGAGACTAATGAAAGGAGAATATGAACTGGCACGGAAAAAGGTGAATGAGATAAAGAATAATAATAGGAAGGAGCGCAATTGCAGTCTTGCCAGAACAATAAAGAAAACGGGGGGTTCGAGCTCAAACGTGTTTTGGAACTGGGTAAATAAACGGGGGAAAAGTAGTGTGCAGAGTATCAAAGTGGATGGGGAAAGTACAGAAGATAAAGGCCGTATCGCTTCAGAGTTAGTCAAGCACTGGGAAAAGATAAACGATAGGCGATGGGGCAGTGGGTCCCCACCAAACAGAAATACACTGGTGGAGGAGAACCTATCCAATCGTGTAGGTAGCGAAATAACGGCAGAAGAAGTGCGGAACGTGGTCTCGAAATTAAAAAATGGTAAAGCGGGAGGGACTGATGAAATTCCGAACGAATTCCTCAAAAATGGAGGGGAGGCACTTATTGAAGTCCTGACAAACCTTTTCAACCTGGCTCTGCGAAAGCAAGAGGTCCCCAGAGAGTGGAGGGAAAGTAAGGTGTCGTTCATACACAAAAATGGGGATAAGGAAGTTCTAGATAACTATAGGGGGATATCAGTTAGTAGTAACATCGGAAAAGTATTCTGTAAGGTCATATACTGTAGACTAGAGGAAGTTATTGAAGAGAAAGGTTTTTTAGGAGAAATTCAAAATGGTTTCAGGAAAGGACGAAGAGTCACTGATCACCTATTTACACTCACCCAACTGATAGAATCAACAAAGGCTGAAAAGAAAAAGATGTTTCTGGCATTTCTAGATGTGAAAAAAGCGTACGACCGAGTGTGGAGGGAAGGTATGTGGCGAAAGCTCGAGGGCATCGGACTGGGGGGTGACTTTGTGGGAATCATGAAAGCACTGTATACAGATGTGCAAAGCCAACTCAGTCTAGGGAGTATCACTACAAAACGCTGATTTGTCGCGGTCCTCATAAGAGAAGGCCATCATTCCCCCTGCACCCCACTCCCTCTTCCTCTCCTCTCCTCCCAGCATTCAGATATAAACTGCTTAATAGTGTCCCTCACTTCCTCTTTTTCAATTTCTTCAATAAGCATTCCTACCCTCTCCCTCGTGTCCCCCTTCAGCCATCTATCCTTTGTTTCTTCACCCCACTTCTGTATTATTCTTCCAGTAAATTTTATTCTATGAGGTATATACTGTGGGCATTCCAAGAGAAAATGTTCCAGGGTCTCCACTACTCCAGAGTGGCACATTTGGCATCCCTTTTCCCCATCACTCCCAATTTTTACCCGAAGCTCCAGTGATCTTGATCTCAGTTTGAACAGCAGTGACCATCCAAAGGTGCCATCTAGGCACTTCTCAAAAGCTGGCTTTTCTTTATATTGTAACCCCTGCAGTGATCTTTTCACGCTAACCCCTGCTCGCCAGTTTCGATTGCAATCTTCCATGACTCTCTCTTTGACAAACCTTTAGCCTTCTTTCATTCCTACTTCTATGTTTGTGACCTCTATAGAGTAATTGTCCATTAGTTCCCTCACATGTTTTGACCACCCCGTTTCTATATTAGAATTCCAAATGGTATCGAGCATCAATTTGCACCACCGGTTGTCAGGCAGGTTTCTCAAGTAGTTAAAGTAACACAGTTTTCCCAAATCTACCCTGTCCTTGATTTTCATCCACCCAAGCTCCCCCCTTACTGCTTCCAAAGCTGCAGCATTACTCGACCCTGTTATCCATCTGCCGGCATCATTCTGAGTACTTTCCAACTTCTTAATAACGGTTTGGTTTAATGGAATAACGTCCGTGCCATACGTTATACTTGGTAAACCCACCCTCTCCCACAGTGTTTTCCCCACAAAGACCTTGTTGAAACTATTTTTCCCTAAAAGTTTTAGTTGGTTCAGAATTCTTTTCCCCTTCAGAATCAGTTTGGCTGAGTAATTTCTGTACACCCCTCTTCCCGTAAAATTTATGCTTACCCCTAGATACTCATACTCTCCCGTTTCTCCTACAGTGATTTGTTTGCTTTCCCCTTCGGGGATTGAGAACTCCCCCACTCTCCATCTCTTCGTCGTATCTACCTTGCGTCCAACGGGTATTACCTTGCTTTTATTTTCATTTAGTTCGAGCCGCCAAGTGTTCCCATATCTACCAACAATTTCCAGCAATTTCTCTAGCCCCTGTTCAGTTCTAGACATTAACACCATGTCGTCCGCAAAGAATAAGCCTGGTATCTTTATGTCTCCAACATTTACCCCCTCCGCACTCTGAATTAGTTCGTCCCCTAAATCTTTAACATACAATGCAAACAAAATCGGTGAAAAGATACACCCCTGCTTGAGGCCTATATCCATAGGGACTCGTTTTGTAGTGATACTCCCTAGACTGAGTTGGCTTTGCACATCTGTATACAGTGCTTTCATGATTCCCACAAAGTCACCCCCCAGTCCGATGCCCTCGAGCTTTCGCCACATACCTTCCCTCCACACTCGGTCGTACGCCTTTTTCACATCTAGAAATGCCAGAAACATCTTTTTCTTTTCAGCCTTTGTTGATTCTATCAGTTGGGTGAGTGTAAATAGGTGATCAGTGACTCTTCGTCCTTTCCTGAAACCATTTTGAATTTCTCCTAAAAAACCTTTCTCTTCAATAACTTCCTCTAGTCTACCGTATATGACCTTACAGAATACTTTTCCGATGTTACTACTAACTGATATCCCCCTATAGTTATCTAGAACGTCCTTATCCCCCTTTTTGTGTATGAACGACACCTTACTTTCCCTCCACTCTCTGGGGACCTCTTGCTTTCGCAGAGCCAGGTTGAAAAGGTTTGTCAGGACTTCAATAAGTGCTTCCCCTCCATTTTTGAGGAATTCGTTCGGAATTTCATCAGTCCCTCCCGCTTTACCATTTTTTAATTTCGAGACCACGTTCCGCACTTCTTCTGCCGTTATTTCGCTACATACACGATTGGATAGGTTCTCCTCCACCAGTGTATTTCTTTTTGGTGGGGACCCACTGCCCCATCGCCTATCGTTTATCTTTTCCCAGTGCTTGACTAACTCTGAAGCGATACGGCCTTTATCTTCTGTACTTTCCTCATCCACTTTGATACTCTGCACACTACTTTTCCCCCGTTTATTTACCCAGTTCCAAAATACGTTTGAGCTCGAACCTCCCCGTTTTCTTTATTGTTCTGGCAAGACTGCAATTGCGCTCCTTCCTATTATTATTCTTTATCTCATTCACCTTTTTCCGTGCCAGTTCATATTCTCCTTGCATTAGTCTCGTGTCATTGTTATCCACCCCTTTAAGCTTCCTACTTCTTCTGTAAGCAGCGCATTTTACTTCCCTTTCTTTTAAAGCCTTTTTCAGTCCCTCGTTAACCCTGTATCCAAGCTCTCTCGTTGAGACCCTCACCCTTCCTATACAATCCTTCCCTGCCTCTGTTAGGCTATTTATTATGCCATCTGAAATACTCTGGACATTTGCATCCCTAGGTATACATTCAAGATTTGGTTTTAGTTTTTCCCGAAACTGCTTCCAGTCGGCTCCTTGTTTTAGTCTCCAAACTTCCTTGAAGGTATTTCTGTCTCTATTCGTCTTTTTGCCCATAATCTTAACTGTTATCAGGTTGTGATCACTACCCAAGTCATTTTCTCCCTCGTCATCTATTTCTACATCTATAACCTCCCTCCATGCGCTAATGTCAGTGAGTATATAATCAATTATTGTTTTCTTATCGTTCCTCTCCCAGGTCCATTTACCCTTACATTTCGCATCCCTGTTCAGGATCTTTAAACCAAGCTCTTTTGATAGGTCCAACATCTTCCTCCCATTCGTGTTAATTTTCCTATCACCTCCCTGTATGCCCTCCTCCTTATCCCCGATATGCCCATTGAAGTCCCCCATTAGGACAATACTGAACCCTCTGCTTTCAAGCTCTGTGATATTCGATCTAAGAGTTGTATATATTGAATCATTCCACTCGGGCTTACTTCCCTCCACTGCTAAGTATACAACACCAACGGCAACACTCCTGCTTCCTAACTTGATTTTTGCCCAGACTATTTCGTTGGATACTGGAATCTGAGTCCTTGCTTCTGTGAGATCTGTAATCAATGAGGGCTGTAATTCCTCTTTAGCGTAGATGCCAACACCCCCACCCCGTTTCTGACCCTCAGTTCGCCCAGCTCCTATCCACACGCAACCCTTCATCTGATCAACCCGCTCATCCCGTCGTATCCACGTCTCACTTAGACCCATTATATCGAAGTCTCCTTCGTCCATCATTGTTGATATTTCGCTTACTTTCTTGTGCAGACCCTAGATGTTGCAGTACCCAAACTTAATGAATCTTTGTTTTTTTGTCATCACTGGCACATTATTATATCCCTGGTATGTCACTGTGTTGTGCATGTTTGTTGTTCTTCCTATGTTCCCAGCATCTGAGCCCCTCTGGGTTATCGGCTGTGGTCCCCTACCCCCCTTTTCTCCAAAAAAGGCCCAGCCACCTGTAAAATTTTTTGGCCCAACAGGTCTGTACCCATCCTACTTAAATGCAATCCGTCTCGCCCATACAACTCTCCTTGTCCCCAGAATGAATCCCAGTGGTCAATGAAATGTATTTCCAAGTCTTTGCAGTGCTCTTCCAGCTCCTCGTTTAGTGCCATAATCCGCGAGTTCCTCTCATTCCCACCACCCATAACGGGGAGCACCCCTGAAACGATGATCCGAGCATTCCTGCTAAGTAGCTTACTAATTAGGCCCTTGTATGTGTCCACCAAACGAACTGATTTCCTCTCCCTGATGTTATTGGACCCCACATGTAATACCACTACCGGATCAGGCCCCGACCCAGCTACAATACCGTCCACTCTATCCCTCAGGTCCTCCACTTTAGCCCCCGGAAAGCACAGAACTGTTCTATTTTTACTGTCCGGACCACAGACAACCTTGTCGATCCCCCGAACTATGCTACTTCCCGCAACCACCAACTTACTTTTGGCCCTCGCCCTATTTATCTCCTCTAGTCTCCTATTGTTTACAGCGTCCTCTTCCTCTCCAACAGCCCCACTCGGAATCAATATCGGTATCGGTATCTTTGACCTAGGATTACTCCTATCCTTGTCCCTCCGTCTCTTTCCAGGCCCTGAACTACCTGGACTACTCCCCTGGTCTTCTCCCGGATCCCTCCTCCTTTTTCCTGGCCTAGACCCCAAGCTACTATCTGTTGCACTATCCTCCATCACCTCCTCTGTCTCTTCCGAATCGAGCACATCAAATCTGTTTCTGGTGCTGCACTCCCCACTGCCTTTGGACTTTACACCCCTATCTACCTGCTTCTCTGCCCCCCCCCCCTTTCCTACCACTTTTGATAGTCCACGCCAAACGCTTTACAGCATTGCTCCGGCCTGGGCCCCCCTCATCTGTCCTACGTACTTTTCTAGCAGCCCCCACCTCATCACCTACCTCATTCACATCAAAGGTTCTTCCCCCATGTTTCCTCTTGGAACCACCGACAACCACCCACTTTTCTCGGAAAGCTACTTTCACAGGTGTAACTCCAGACAGCCCCGCCCTACCAAGTTTTCCCTTCAGCTCAGCAATCTCCCCCTCAAACTTAACAATTGTCTCAAGTAGGCGGAGGATTTTCCTGACAGTTTGCACATACCTCTCCATATCCCATCGAACGACAGTCCCCATACATCATAGAACACTGTTTAAACTTCAAGCCCAATATCGCCATCGGTGGTCCCACCAACCCGGCTCTGACCGACACCCCCAGTGACCTCTGTCTGCACACCAATACTTACCCCGTTGGCACCGTTGACCTGGACCGCGATATTACACGTATTTACCTCCATACTTACCTCCGTCTGAACATACTTGCTCGCCATCATCAAGACAAAATTACGCGATCGGACAGGGAAAACTGTAAACACGCGACAAAAGGCAACACGACGAACCGTTCGACAACTTAGCGCTCACAGTTTTATTTAAGACCTCCTAACTTTGTCCCAGTTACTATACTAAACTAACTCCCCACAAAGTTGAATAAAATAACCTGAAAATGAAATATATATGATTAGTAAACAATAAAAATACTTAATTTCGATTCGTAACCAAGGAGACTTCTTCTTGGTTTACTGACGTTTCGGCCTTGGGACGTTTCGGCCCTGGACGTTTCGGCCTGGACGTTTCGGCCTCCAATTTGGCCGAAACGTCCTGAGTATAGGGCCGAAACGTCCAGGGTTTTTTACTGAATTTTTTTTATGATAATTAATTTTTTTGTAACTTAATTTCTTAACTTACCTTTATCGAAAGTTAATTTATCCGTATTAATCCGTAGCAATCCTTGAATCTGTAAAAATCCTTGAATAAAATTGAATAAAGCGGGATTTAATTTAATGTTCACTCATGTTGAAGGCTAGTTAAAATGAATCAAATACAACAAGATTTTTTTCCAGCAATCGGTGTTTGACAAAAAAAAATGCACAGCAGTTGATACCAGTCTTTTGATGCATTGTTTGACACTTCTGATTAAAAGTTACTGAAGGATAACCAGATACCTCAAAATCACATACGGCATCCTATCTCCCAGAAGGCTTGATGGATGACTCCCGGTTTTTCAAAACTAAACTGTTGGAGCGTTCTCCACTTTTTTGTAACCGCTATGGTCATATACCGGGGCCGCTACCAAATCGGCGTTGCTGTTTGGTTTTCTTTTCTCTTCTTCCCTTAAACTTGCCATCGCACAACATTACATTCTGGCTCGCCACCATGGTGGGACTCAAACCTCTACCATCGCCGAACTGGAACCGAATAGAGCCCACTCTCTAATGGTTTTAAAGGCGTTGAGGGATTGAGTATTGACCATCTAACACTCCAACGTAAACTGCCGGGTATTCTAACCGCGTGCATACCCCCTCAGACTCCATTTTGGGCAATACTAGGCCTGTGTAATCCAAGTGAAATAAAATAAGGTTAACCGGGTCGCAAGGGATTTGTATTTTATTAGAGGTGTCAATTGAACATTTTCCAATTAACACCCTAGTAACCTCTATTATCTATCCTGTCGAGGTAATTCCTTTCACTATTGGCTGTTAATATAGGAGGCCGAAACGTCCAGGGCCGAAACGTCCAGGGCCGAAACGTCTCGAGGCCGAAACGTCCCAATACCTTCTTCTGTATACTTGTGGATCGAAAGACGTTATCTGGAGAATGATATGTCAATTGTCAATTCAAACAACACAATACAATGTGGACACAAAAGCCATGTGTTCAGAATAAATTGGTCATTGAATTCATATATAGAGAGATAAAATAGCATGGGCGTGGTAGGAATCGTCCAAGGCTAGAAGTGCAGCCTGTGCAGGAGCCGAATCGTCCAAGGGCTGCGTTCCTGTATTCGACTCTTGTATTGTTTGATTGGACACCAATGTCTTCCTCGACATCTTCGACAAAATCCGCGAATGGGACTGCTCGCGCGTAAACAGGTGAAGTGATTTGGTCACAAAAAGGAAATGAAAACTCTGAAAAATGACCGACAGTACTAGGCCAATGTTTTCTTTTTGATCTGGAAAACGGTACTATTTTACTAGTATGAGTGCAATGTACCGAATGGTGTGTTGTATTGATGTAGGAAATCAAGCGAAGTTGAAACTTCGAATTCCCCGAATTTCAACAGTCAAACTGACTCGTGGCTTGCCGGGCCTCGACTCAGACTCAAAATTTGCAGATTGAAAACCAACGGCTGTCGACTTTCGTCACTTCGTCAAGATATTCTCTCTTCCACAACATGCAAATCTCTCATCTGTCGTGGTTTTCAAACTCGACAAAAACTGTGATGGTACGCAGATGAAGCTGCAGAATGCAGTCACAGTCGACCACGCCCATTGTCCTCTTTCCGTCAGAAACTTTTCCTCAACTTAAAAAAAATTAAAACTACATGTATGATGTATGTACAGGCAGGTTTGGTCGAAGAGTCCATGCCACTGTAATCACTCTGCAGGGAACGTGAAGATTATTCAGCCTTGTCTTTTTTGGCCATTGGCATTGGACGATTCGGTAGAGATGATTTGGCCTAGGCGTTTGATGACGATGTCTTAAGGTGCTATAAATAATGGAATTTTGTTTATTTTTAAATTCCCACCTCTGGCTCTGGTATTCCTTAAATTCAAATTAAATATACGCAAATTATACATCAAAATGAATGTTGGGAGGTAAACAGTACAGTCGCTGTGGAATGCACTTTTCCTTGTGCCCACGGTGGGCGTGAACAAGTGTGTGAAAAGACATCAAAATTTGTCCACGGTAAGTGACCGTGGACAAAAAAAAATATACGGCGTGGCCACCTTTAACAACTCCCCACGGTGTTAATACGTTCCATGCACATTTCCGTGTCTGAGATTAAAAGCCACGCCGATAGATTACTGATGATATTTGAACTTTACAAAGTCGCACATTTTTTTCTTTCTTAATGTCATCCTAGGTAATTAATGCATCAATTATTTTAAGTAATGTTTGTGGCGAAAAATAACAATAAAATGAAACTGAATGCAACAAAGGTTTCAATGAATGCATTGCATTTTATTTATATTAAAGTTGCCACTGCGTATATGTTTGTCAGTTCTTACTGGCGATAATGCATTCGTCCTTAACAATTGTTTTAGTTTAGATCCGACAATAAGCTGTAAGCTTATACAAGGTTTTTTCTACGAATTCCAGCAATTGTTTTAGATAGTCTTATTGTCATCTCAGTTAATTAATGCATCGATTATTTTAAGTAATATTTTGTGCCGAAAAATAAACGGTAAATGAAACGAAGGTTTCAGTGATTATGAAAACATTTAATCTAAAATCGCCATTGCATATAGGTTTGTCAGTTCCAAGTTGCATTCGTCCTTGCAATATACTCGCACAGAAAATGCCAGATACAGACTATTTAAAGTAATTGATATGCGAGTCGTGGTGAGCCTTCCGCCCCCTTGTGTACTTATTTTTTTCTCTCGGTCGGCTTTTTCGACTAACAAAACACTTCCAAATTCTAACAATAGTTTGTTGTCCAAAATTCATGGAGGTTCTGAAAGTTTCACTCCACTGAAAAAAAAAAGAGATGGACCTGTAACATTGGAACAGTAATGCAAAAAATAAATACCGTTCGGCGTTGGCAGATATTTTCACATAGGCTTGACAGGGTTTGATTTAATCTGAAAATTTTGAATAGCAATTTACTATTCACCCTGGAAAATTGATTAGCAGTTGATCCAAAAGCACTTGAAACTAATAAATTTTGAATAGCAAAATTCAGAAATTGGAGAGCAAAGTGCTATGCTAATCCAGTTAAATCGAGCCCTGCTTGATGAATGGAATATTTCGGGTCTGGGCATTTCGGTCGCAAACAAGATGGCAAACGCATGACCAAACATTACTTCCCTAGATTTCCATTATTTATTTACTGAGGGTTAACAACACTCTCGACAGCCATGGTCACCTCATGTCTGACAGTTTTAGGGGTGGAGGAAGCCATGTACCCAAAGAGAACCACCGAGCAATGGCGAGGTACTGTCACAACTCCCCTACGTACTAACTCCACACAGGGACCGATCAGGACTATTTAAAATACGCTCTAGCCTCGGAGCCTATTTTTTCAATTCATGCGCCAGATTTCAATTTACGGAGTCACACTGCTGTTTGTAACACACACTGCAAGTATGTAATAGCTCTCATCATTTTCATTTAGTACACTATAGCAAACATTAATCTTCACTGTGGTTTCTGATCAAGTCTTGCCTGCCTATTTAGGCATCCAAGACTTGATCAGAAACCACAGTGAAGATTAATGCTTGGTAATTAAGACTTGAAGTATTAACTTAAGCACTCTACAACAATGATAAATGATAATCATATATATAATATATGTAAGAGTGTCTCTCGATTATCCATCGAAAGAATATCAAAATATGATCTGAGAAGTTACGTGCCAACTGGGAAGCCTATTTCTGAGATTTAAGAGCCAGGTCCTGATGTTTCAGAACCAAATACGCACTGGCGCATGACCAGGTCGGTCCCTGCCACACAAGCATGGTTAGCATTGGTTGAAGACAAATACACCATCAGGCATCAACATGCAGAATGCCTTAGTACACGGCGCCACAGTGCCCCCATGTGGGCAATCAGGATATTTAAAAAAGTGCCTTGCCCACTACATGTATATTTCCTTTGCAAAAAACCAAACATTTCCGTGCACTTGAAGATGTTCGTTGTTTATTGAGGGAAATCACTCATCCACCCTCGAATTCATCCCAATAATATTTACAAAAAAAAGAAATGTGGGAGGAAGTTGACTTCCATGGTTCCCCCTGCATAAAATGTCATCCAATATGCACACCTACATGTTTGTTTTCATCGGAGGTTTGGTTAAAAGCGAACTTAATATTGATTACTATTGATTTTATCATTCTCATTATGTTTCATGCTATTTTGGGAAATATTTAACCCTTTTTTGTATGGCAATTTAACTTGAGGTTCAAGTTTTTTTTTGTTTACAAAGTTACACCTTTAATTCTTCAAACAGTTTAGTGCAATGTCACTGTTTCTCATTTGGGACAATGTCTACTGTCTACTGAACCTTTCTGCAGTGATTTTCATTAATATTCAGCTGAAAGAATAAAAAGCAACGCATCAAAATGATTCTAATTTTATTTTGGGTGCAAGTACTGCAATGTTATTGTGGTACTGAATAAAATGAAAACTTCAACAAAAGAAGTAAGATTCTATTTTGATTGGGAAATCCCTGTCGTGGGCCAACTGACGGGTTGGTACTGAAGTTTGAAGTGTTGTGTTATAATGTTGTTGCGACGATGTTTGCTTGTCGAAATGAGCAATCAAACGTGCACCTGGATGAAAAATCAGGCAGGCGATAGCTCCCTGGGGCGATCACAGGCCTCAGAATGACAGGCTTGTTTTAGTAGCATAAAAGGTCAAATGCAAGTATATATTACTGATTCAACTTGATTGTGTAAGCCATTGCGTTATTACAGATATGAGAAATTCATATTGAGTTAACGATTTGTCAACTGAGTGCTAGTGAAGTGTGCTGTGTCCCAGTACTGTCAGTGGCCGTGGGACATAACACATACTCTAAATAACTCTCAGGTGACATTTCTATGGTCTTTTATAGTTAGACAATGGTGTTTTTAGATTAATTAAAGGGCCTGGAAACAAAACCAACAAAACAAACTGAAACCAAAGTTTTAAAAAAAATAAAACCGAAACCGGACCTGGATAAAAAAAACTCCATGCACTACTGGTAAGGTGATCTGCTTTGGACATTGCACCCAGATTTGCTCTTCTCAATGAAATAGCACATTCCATGATTTCCGAGCATATATTAAATGATGCAGGTAGGGACATATTTACCTCCCCCAGCCAGCTCATCTAAACGCAGACTTATATTCAGATGGAACAATATTCTTAAGAGCTTAAGACTTTTCATAGTCTTAAAGTGCCCTTCTGTGAGAGATGGAGACTCACATTCCGTATCCCTCTCACCATCCAAATGTTCCATCTGCAAATATGGTCAACTCCAACCGACTGAACAGATGACTGGACCAACGCAGCACCCTCTGACAGCTCACCATTGGAGTCTGATAAACAGTAGTACTAGTCTCAAACGACTAGCTATCAACCCGAACCTGCGAAGTCAGATAGCTAGTCTGTGGTCAACATGCTTTATTAATGAAGCAAGGGAAGAAGCCATAGCTGCAACCGAATCTGTCTGCAGTGTGGAAGAAGCGTCCCGAAACGCAAGTGTGAACGGGCATCCCAACTCACTAAAGTTTCTCACACCAAAAACAGTTGACCCCGACTGCTGATGGAAAGGAGAAGGTTCTCTAGCTCGCAGTCTGCTCCAGACCTCGCTGAGCGTTCTGTTAGAAATTTCTAGGCATCTATCCCTTATCGTGCATATCCATGGAAGAAGAGGAAGCCGTAACCACAGCCGACCCCAGCTGAAGTGTGGAAGAAGCATCCCGACTCGTCACATAGGACGGATGCTCCTCCCCATTGAAGTTTTTTACTGCAAAAACCGAACCGAAAAACCTCCATGCTCTACTTACCAGAGCTATGGCGCAACATCAAAATGAAAAGAAATATGAGGACTTGGTTCCCTGCTAAGAATTCTTTCCAGGGCAGTCATGTTTGTCACGTACGACTCTGCACGGACAGGGAATTTGGAGTTGGTAAGACATGATGGTGCCCTTGCGTCGTCATCACTTATAGATGACAAGGTGAAAAGCTCTCTCTGAGTCGCTCCGGTTACCGGAAATATACTATTTGATGACAAGCTTGCGTTGATATAGGAGCAGGCTACAAGAAGCTTCCAGTGCTCTGCTATTGAAGTCTCTGTCTCATAAACACACTTCATGCATCATCAGACAGGGGTAAGCGAGGCCGTTCTGCTTCTAAGAAAGCATCATGAGAATTTCTCGCGAGGGTACAATAACCCTCTTATATTTACTCTGGAAGTCGTCATTATAGCGACTCGGGGAAAGGGGCATAGGTCTGATCAAGGCTATGGATCAGACCTCCCTAGGCTGATGATTAATGGAAGGTTATCAATGTTAATCACGGAAGTTCCTTTCAAAGAGAGTCGCTTCTTGTGGAGGTAAAGGCTTTCTTTTTGAAGGGAACAATTGAGGTTGACGAGACAAGCTTTCTTGTAAGTCGTACAGGTGATGGACACGACCTCTATTGCTTGCCAGTTGAGGGAAGATTATTAACTTCACGAGAAACTGGATGTTAATCACAGAAGTTTCTTTCAAAGAGAGTCGCTTCAAGTGGAGGTAAAGGCTCTCTTATTGAAGGGAACAATTGATGTAGTCGAGAATAGATTTTGGTTGCTTACCACATGGCGGTTGGTTATCAACCTCGCAAAAGTGCATAATTTACGGAAGATCAGTGGATGAGTATGCAGTCTCGGCAGGCCTGCGGCCATCAGCCTGAGCAAGCTCCACTTACAAGAATACTTGTTAGACAAATCTTCCAAGAGAGCCTTTACTTCTTGAGATATAGCTTTCCTATTAAAGAAAAGCATTAGACATCGTCAAAATTATTCTCCAGTTTTTTTATTATCACCTGTTTCTCGTCCTAAATCCAGATGGATAGTGCATAGATAGGCTGAGTTATTCCTTGGCGTCAAGACAATTATGTCATTGTGGAGGCCACAGTAGCCTTCTGTACGGTTACAGCTGTCTCTTGAGTTAGGCTCTGTCCGCTGTCTTTTGGGAATAAAACCAAAAAAGATACTGTGCTTTTCGTTTTGTTTTTCCTTGGTGTCATAGACTTGAGTCTTATTGTTAAACCATAGTCGCCTAGCTAAAATCGTGAGTGAGATTTTTTCAGTATTATGCAGTGGCATAACTGAATTTTTTATCTCTTGCGACTGCGGTCTCTGGGAATTCAGGGCCGTTCATATAATGGTTCTTCATTCCCTACCTTGTGCGACGATAATTGTAAGTCTTCATTAAGTGAGCCTTCAGGGTCGCAACTTACACCGATATATCTGTCTTCACGTAGATGAAGACTTATAAGTTTTGGCTAGCATTGTAAGTCTCCTTAGTGAACTTCTAGGGCCTCAGTTATCAGCTTTTAATGGTCTTCACGTACAGGAGGACCTTTGGCTGCTTCAGCTTGGCTGAGTTAGTTGTCCTATCGGACATGATACCGTTTGTTAGAGGAGGTTATTCTCTTTGAACCGATATGGTTTGGTGTGAGTTATTAGCTCACCTGACTTTCAGTCAGGAGAGCTTTTGTGATCACTCACCGTCTGTTGTCCGTGAACATGGTGTAAACTTGCGTCTTCTCCTCCCAAACCGCTGAACCAATTTAATTGATATTTGAAATAATAGTTTATGACATCGCAATTTGATTTTGTTCAAATCAAGTTGCCTCGCCCCTTGGTAGAGCCATGCCCAAAAAGTGTGCCTAAATCTTAAAAAATCTTCTTCTCATGAACCAGCAGTAGTAGAGACTTGATATTAGGTGTGCAGCTTCCTTTTGAGGTGTAGACTAAGATTTGTTCAAGAGTAGTTTGTGGGGCTATATTTGCCGTCGTTATGGGAGGGGGGCAAGAATTTTTGCTCCTCCCAAAATTTCTGTTTTCCAAACCGAGAGGCAGATTTGAACCAAATTTGACATGAGGCCGTATTGGGTCATAAGTACTTAATTTCTGGCCAAATTTTTTTCTCGTCGCCCCATGGGAACCGCAGGAGCTAAAAATACAAAAAAATTAAAACTCCCATATCTACAAAACTACACAGCACTGAGAATTCTTATTTGGTGTGAAGCTTCCTTAGGACCAACAGAGTGAAATGGTAAAAAAAAAATTGCTATCGGTTTTATCATGGGGTACTTTTTTGGAACTTCAAAAAAGTGCCGAGTCCGCATTTTTTAACACTGTGGGTAATGGGAAAAACATTTAAGACTACTTTTCTCCCAAACCACTGCTCCAAAAGCTTTCAAATTTCACAGATAACATCTTTGGAAGATTGTTTCACATGTTTATTGAAATCAATTCCCTGGGTCCATATTTGGGCTCTCTATGGGAGCCCAAATGTTTAAATTAGTGCAGCATGAGGAATATTCTTTAAAAATTGATCTACCAATAATAATCTTTTGATATTTGGTATGCAGCATCCTTGGGGGGGTGGGATTCAAGTTTGTTCAAGCCAAGTCCCTGGGTTCATATTTAGGCTGAAAATTTGGGGTCCTGGTCCGGACTTAGAAATTTTTGACCAAAATCAGGGCATATATTTCGACGAGAATCCGTGAATCGATTCGCACAAAGATTCTCGCAATAAAACCGACGAGAATCCATGTAGATTCTCGCTGCACCTCTGCTAGGATTCGCGTGAAAAGAATTGAGTCAATTTAACCCTTTCAGTAACACAGCGGCAACAAATTAACTAATAGAAGGCTAACATGACCTGAAATATCCTGACACTTTGTCAATAAAATTGCACAAATATGACTGTCATTGGAACCGGCTCATTGAGCCGGTTCCAACGACAGCGATATTTGTAAGATTTTATTGGTAAATATTGTTCATTTAATTATTTTATCATTCATTTATTATTTATTGTTTAAAAGTTATCACAATTAGTTTTAAAAATTAAAAAGGTGTGTTGGGTAAAAGGTTAGCATGTGTTATCAGTATACAACAGTGGTTGAACCATGGTGGCGTCATGGGATCCTGGGACACTCATAGTAGGTATGGATTCTCGCAACCATTTTCATGAGAATCCAAATGGATTCTCACAAATTTAAACGAAATATAAGCCCTGAAAATCTGGAAATGAGTTTTTTGTTTTTTTATGCATTTTGGTCAATTTTAAGACAAATTTTTTTTTTTTTTACACTAAAAATTTGGGGTCCGGGTGGGACTTAGAAATTTTGGACCAAAATCCGGAAATTAGTTTTTTGTTTTTGGTCAATTTTAAGACAAAATTTTTTTTTCTTTTTACACTGAAAATTTGGGGTCCAGGTGGGACTTAGAAAATTTTGGACCAAAATCCGGAAATGAGTTTTTTTGTTTTTATGCATTTTGGCCAATTTTAAGACAAAAAAATTTTTTTTTTACACTGAAAATTTGGGGTTCCGGGTGGGATTTAAAAAAATTGGGCCAAAATCCGGAAATTAGTTTTTATGCGTTTTCGTAAATTTTAAGAAGAAAAAAAAATATTAGTCTGAAAATATTTTGTTTGGGACTTCAAAAATTTCCGGACAAAAATAAAAAAAAAATCTGTTTTTTATGCGTTTATCTCAATTTTGGGACGTAAAAGTGCAGGAACTGTAAAAAAGGAAAATTCTGTGTATTGTGTGGGCACAGTCGCTTCATCTAGTTGGTATATGCTTTTCTTAGGAGGGGCGCATGCAGCTTATTCAAGTCAAGTCCCTGGTTTGATATTTAGAATACCATGTCAGGTGAGCGCCCTCAGGCCCCTTGGGGCCTCTTGTGTTGAAATATTTTGAAAATGTTATAAAAATGATATTTAAAATAATAATAAATTTTGAAATCGTCCGTGTTGGGTAAAGGGTTAAAATCCAATTCTCCAACCAATGAGATGTCCCCCCCCCCCCCCCCCCCCCCCCCCCCCCCCCTGCAAATATAGCTTTCCCACTTGAATTGAACATGCTGCTGAAATTTGCAAATCGAACATACATGAACATTGAACGTAGAATATGGATACCCATTCATTTTTAAATGTCAGCAGAGCTTTTCTGATGCTAAGTTTTCCATCCTCAACATTTTGTTTTTCCAGACCATAATTCTTAACCACTGAATATATGTTAACAAAACTTTGTAACTGTATGTATTGTCAGACACTGTGTCATCAGTCATAATGAGGTTTGTACCATCAAGGTGAAGGTCACTGACCCCATAGATCAGGCAACCGTTAAGAAAACTTTGATATATCATTTTTGTCTGGTCCATATACTTTGATCAAATTGGCAGATCTTGTTCATACGTGGAACAAATATTGCACAAAGGTGTGCCCTGACTTTGATCCAAAATAATATCAAGGTCAATGTCCCAGGCAGCAAACTTCGATATTGTTACACAGCCCTTGTCCAGTCCATATAACTTGGTATGATTGACAGATCTTATTCATACTTGGTACAATTATTGTTTATGACTCAAAGGTATGTCATGACTTTGATCTCGGGTCCTATTAAGGTCAAGGTCACAGACAGCAAAACTTTTATACATGTATTGTTATACAGCCCTTGTTCAGTCCATATAACTTGGTATGATTGACAGATCTTATTCATACTTGGAACAATTATTGCTCATGACTCAAAGGTATGTCATGACTTTGATCCAAGGTCATATCATCATGGTCAAGGCCACAGACAGCAAAACAATATTGTTATACAGCCCTTTTCTGGCCTGTATAATTGAATCTGTGTGACAGATCTTGTTCATACTTCACACAGTTGGTATGCATAACCTTATAATGTGTCATGACCATGACCCATTGTCATATAATGAAGGTTAAGGTCACAAGCAGTAACGCATGAATTCTTGTCTTGTATTTAGCTTCTCCTAAATGTAGTGACCCTGGACGGAGCTGTCTAGGTTGAGAGGCCTCTTGTTTGTGAGATTTACCTGTGGATTGTTTGTCTCAACATTTGATGCAACTGGAACAGATTACTACTAGTATTGGGTGCAAAATTTCAAAAATGATTCTAACCGTCTTACCACTCACGTGGGTTGGAGCCGGCTAACTGAATGCCCGGCTATGTAAAAATTCTTGGGAAACTGTTTTTTTTTATCATTAACAAGTATTCATATATTACATGGAATTGAATTATATATAGCCTCACACGGCAAAAGTCTAAAAATCTATCAAGACACCAGAAAGGCTGTTTTACTGGTAGAGTGCTAGAAGCCCATATTTGGGCTTTATTCTGTGCTGCAGGTACCTGAAGTTGAAGGCTTCATATTCTGTGGATGTCCGTCATATTATCTTGTAAATAAAATTACTTCATTTCCATCGATTTCCATTGTTACACTATAGGCGGGGGCGCGGTGGCTCAGTAGGTAGAGGTGCAGGCTGCAAACCGAGACGGTTCGAATCCCACCTGTGGCAACTGCGTTGTGTCCTTGGGCAAGACACTTCACCTCCATTGCCCATTTGGGGGCACGGGGACGCTGTGCACTAAGGCATACTGCACGTCGATGGTGCACCTGTCTTCAACCAATGCTAACCCTGCTTGTGTGGAGTTAGTAGGTTGGGGAGCTGACAGTTGCTCGTTGTTACTCGGTGGTTCTCTCCGGGTATTCCGGCTTCCTCCACCCATAAAACTGTCGTCATGATTAGCCATTGTGCAGAAATATATGTTACCTTAAACACCAATAAATAAATGAATATAGGGGGCGTGGTGGCTCAGTTGGTAGTTGTGCAGGCTGCAAGCCGAGAGGTCCTCGGTTCGAATCCCACCTGCGGCAACCACGTTGTGTCCTTGGGCAAGACACTTCACCCCGATTGCCTACATGGGGGCACGATGACGCTGTGTACTGAGGCGTACTGCACGTCGATGGTGCGCATGTCTTCAACCAATCTAACCCTGCCTGTGCTGTGGTGCAGAGTTCAGAGTTACGATGTTGGAGAGCTGACAGCTGCTCGTCATTGCTCGGTGGTTCTCTCCGGGTACTCCGGCTTCCTCCACCCGTAAAACTGTCACGGTCACGATTAGCCATTGTGCATAAGTATGTGACCTTAAACACCAATAAATAAATAAATATAAATAATAAATAAATAAATAAATACACTATAGGCACTCTCCCATGAATTGTAACAATACAAAAATGTGTGAACAAGTCTTGAGGGTGAGAAAAAATTTAGCACTGTACCAGTTAAGTGACTCAGACTTTACCATTCAAGATGCAACTTTTGGCTAACCAGCCATCCGTGCATGTAGATTTAAATTTGTGTAACCACCATGTGAACGAAACAAGCATTCTCGTCAAATTTTGCACACGGGATTACTATTGTATTTGTAGTCGACCAATAGAATTACGCATTTAATCAATTATATCTTCTTTGACTGAGCTCAATGAGTTGTCATGTTAAAAATAGAAAAATTTATACCTTGAAATGTGTCTATTCATTTAATATGATAACACTGTACAGTTCGTGGAGAGTGTATTATCACTAAATCACCCGCAGAGTGGAGATTCCACCCAAACAAATATTGCAAATTTGTTGCAAAGCATAACAAGTACAGGCAAAGTTTCAACCAATGGTCCTCCGGGTTAAACCCGGAGGTCCATTGGCTGAAACATTGCTTGTGTTTTTTGTCGATATGTACAAAATTTGTAAGTTATAGTTTGGGTGATAACTCCACTCTGCGGGTGATTTAGTTACAATCCACTCTCCATGTACTGTACATGTCGATGTGTTTTCATTGTACTCTTTTTTTCTCTTTCCAGTTTTGCAGAATAATGCAAGATGAAGTGACAAATTCTTGTAACGTCATCCTACATTTGCATGACTAAGAATGACTACCAAGATTTCATCATCGGTACCCGCTCAGGGTAAAGGTACCGTTCTTCTGAGACATGCCAAGCCAAAATATAGCTTTATGACATCTAACACAGATAGAAAGCCACAGATTGGTAGTAAAAAATCTGGAAGTAATTCTGGAGACAGAATACAGATCAAAACCATTGCTTCTAATATTGTGAGGGAAAAACACCGGTCAGGTGATGATCAAAATAAAGGTGCCAAATCTGATCTTCCTGAATTAATAGCTTCAGACTCAATGAAGTCTTCTACAACCGATCAAAACAACAAAACCTCAGAAAATGCAGTTCCGGAATCTTTACCACTTACAGGTAATGGTAAACCCATGTCTGCTGTAACGCCTCAGGTTCAGCGAGTTAGTCCATCTGTTGTGAGACTGGTTGCTGAAAATGACTCCAAATGTGAAGAAACTAGTTCCACTCCATTGTCAATGAATGGACTGAGTCTCGAGTCTGAAAAGCCTGTTAGTAAGGTTGGACCCATACAAACTGAACAGGTGCAAATCAACACTTTGCGTGGAGCTTCTGTGAAAGATTTACAGATGGTAGTGCCTACTGAAGCTTTGCCACCAACTTCCTTTGATAGTACGCCTGATGAGTTACAACAATGCAAACAAGAAATAGAGAGATTACGAAGGGAAAACGATTCATGCAAATCAGAATTGGATGTTCAGCTTAAGGTACATGTATGTCTTGTAAACGAAGTTTCCCAAATCCTGATGTATACAGTCCAGCTAAAACTAGAAGTCCTGTCACGAATTGTGCGCTTATTTAGGCTTAATTGCGCGTGGGAATTGCGTGCAATTGCCATATCGAATGGCATCCAAAGCACGGCAGGTTCTCCTGGTTACTCATAGCAAGCACAGGCAATGTTTCTGCCAATGGACCTCCGGGTTACCAGGAGGTCCATTGGTTGAAACATTGCTTGCGCACAGGCCATATGTCCAGAATTTGATGGCGTTACTATGGTCATAACACGTAGATTAACGTGCCGATCAACATGCTATTTGTGCGCATTTCATGACAGGACTTCTACATGTAGTTTTAACTGTACAGTCACTGTGTATTGGTTTTAATCCATGCATGGATAGTGATGTCCACGCATGCGTTTACCAGGTAAAAAAAAATCAACAAAATTAAAATTAGTGGTTGTACCCAGTGCATCATTAATTAAATTTTTGATAATTATTTATATAACTAGTGTTGGGAATCTAATATTATTGCGCCTGTGGAAATATAGCCCACCCATGGAAAGTGACCAGTCCGTAGCAGCCATACTGTATCTTACACTGTATCCTGAATGTTTCCAGTCATTTCCCCAACTTTGCTGATCTGTCAAAATGGATAGAAACTTGCCAGTCAAGCCATAAAATAAGCAGACTGCCATCTGCAAAATGAGGTCCCCAGAGGGTGAATTTTCATGATGCTACCCTGCATAGCAGGATAGCATGACTAAATTTACCCTCTGTGAACCACAGTCTGAATCAGGGTCTCAACACTAAACAGAAAGAGAGGATAAATTGGCCCACTGTATGGGATAGCATCATCAAATTCACCCTCCGGGTACTTCATTCTGCAAATGTCTGACTGCTTATTTTCAGGCCTACTGCCAGTTTGATTCATTTGGAAGCTTGCAATTTGGTAATGAATATAATCTGGAGACAGGTCAGAATTGATTAAAATTTTGAATAATTGCAAAGCGAGGACTGCATCAAAGAAAAAAAGAGAGAACAGAACATAAATAGAATCTGAGACAATCGGGATGAGACATTTCAGCTAATTTGCTGATTTCAGTGAATTTGTGCACAAAGTGCCTGAACTTTTATTTCTTTTAATTTGCATGAAAATGGCCTTGACACCTTTTCAATGCAATTTATGGGAATAAAACATCTTGTCAACCAACAGGTTTACTCTGGGTTCTTTTATTTTTTTTGAGGAAACTTTACCTGTGTGGGTGGGGGCGCGGTGGCTCAGTTGGTAGAGGTGCAGACTGCAAGCCGAGAGGTCCTCGGTTCGAATCCCACCTGCACCAACCGCGTTGTGTCCTTGAGCAAGACACTTCACCCCCATTGCCCACGTGGGGCACGGTGACGCTGTGTACTAAGGCGTACTGCACGTCGATGGTGCACCTGTCTTCAACCAATGCTAACCCTGTTTGTGTGGAGTTAGTATGTTGGGGAGCTGACAGTTGCTCTCCGTTGCTCGGTGGTTCTCTCCGGGTACTCCGGGTTCCTCCACCTGTAAAACTGTCGCCGTCCTAAAAATTGTGAGAATTTTAGCTAATTTCTGCGAATTTAGTTGCATGCCATTCTCATACCTTGGCAATGTTATCGTATTTGTTTTTTGACTGTTGAGATTATATACAGTACTGTGATCACAAAAGCGGTCTTTTAGTCGATCGGCTCTCGATCCGGCGTCGGTTCCGTCGCGATTGAGAATCGCGGTTCTGTCGATAAAACGCGGCAGAATGGAGAAAGAATCGAGACAAAATTTAGATAGAATCGAGAGAAAATCGCAACGGAAACACCAATACATTGTGAGATGATTCATTACATGTATTCCTCGATGGTGAAAACTTCAAAGTTTGGCGTGAACGGATCGTACATTCTAAGATTCGTTCGAGATGTATTCGTATGTTGCAATTAAAAAAAAACAACAAAATCCAGTCGAGTTACAAACCTGAAGATATTTTTCCGACTCGCCCTCTTTTCAAATCGACAAAAGTAAAAATTTTGAAAGAAAAGTGTGCGGAGATGTAAATAGATGTGAACAAGTGAACACTATCATAAGAATAGACCTGGTCTGTGCGGGTAAATCCTCAGCGCATCAAACTGAGGACGAGCAGTAGGCTATTAAGCCTGCAGTCTTAACTCCACCCGTCTTTTATTTTATGGAAATATAGCCAATATGGAAACTTGCGAAATCCCTGGTAGCTAAGAGAAACAGAGTATTTCAAGGTCCATCAATGAATGTCATGAAGGATTCAGCAGGATAAGTCCTCCCCCAACAAAACGTCCCCCAATATAGTTTGGTGTAGCCAAACAGGCCAACTTTGCCCTGAGTTTCGGTTAAAATGAAAATGAAATCGTACAGGCTTAATTTTTTTTTAAATTCAGAAAGTGATGGCCCGATCCCTAGGCAGATTCAATTATTTTTTTTAAAAATGATTTCCTGAAAAAAAACATGTCTCTAGCCTCCTAAATGGAATGCGCTCGGTCAAATGAGAGCTCACGACCTGAGCTATAATAAAGTTAGACTTGGCTGAGATTTTTACAGAAGTATCTGTTTAACCTACCATTGGATGCAGCCAAGGGTTAACAAATAATTAAATGATTAAAACTACTTCCATTTTCAAAAGTGGGGTTCCCCCCCAGGCCCCCACCCCCCGTGCCACCGTCTGGGTGTCAATAGAAATATTACTGTCAATTGGTAAAATTATTATAAACAAATAAAAAGGAAAAAGGCGGCCATATCCAAATTACTTCAAACAGAAGTCCTTTACCCAACATCAGAAATCAGTCAAAAGCCAATTTTACGGTTGGACATTCTCTCACCACAAAGTCGGCTGTTTTGGGGTGAATCGATATTCTGATCGGACATGTATTTCCAAGTTAAATGGTTAAAGAAAAGCGCATTCGAATGAAAGAAAAACAGTGATCGAACATTTTTACTATTTATTCATGAATATCATATGAAAGAACACGCCAGAAAGTGTATATTTTTATACTGTACCAATGACCCAGACATAGCTGGTGCTAACTCTTAAAATATAGGGCCAAACACAAATTTTGCCCCCCAATCCCCAAAATTTGCATCTAAAACTAAAGAAAACATGTCCTGAGAGGCCCTCCACACTTCGCCCCTACTGCGCATGCGCAGTGTCAAGGACGTTCCGAAATTGGCGCCATTTATCATTCTAAGTTTGGCCCTTCATCAGTTAACATCTGACTGATCTTTGTGCTTTTAAATCTCAGTTTAAATGATGCCAGACACATAAATATTAGTGAAATGGTGATTCTAAGGAGGATAGAAAAGGAGGAGAGGAAAAGAATGTGTGACAGAATATTATCAGGGCTGTAACTTAAAATTTTTTAATGAAATTATGTTAAGTTACCTATTTTCAAGGCAGCAGCCATTTTGTTGTCATTCTGATTATTTAGTTACACTGTTTTTACAAGTGTTTTTCCTCTCTCCCTGTCCTTTAAGTTCCCCCTTGCTATTCTCCCATGCTTTTGGCATAATTTCTGTAATTATTATTACTAAAATTTCTTGGGAGTTTAGCTGAATAACAGAATGAATTCTGTTCTTTCCCCATGTTTACGTCTTCACCTACGGGTGGTTAGGCGTTGTGTTCTGCATCTACCATCTGATGTTCTGCAGTTTCTTCCCTGGAAGTCTCTGTTTTGCATCAGATGGTGTATTTTTGGTAACTGATTTCGGGCCTGGGTGCCTGGAGTCTTATTTTAGTGTTTTTACACTCATTGTTTACATTTACAACAGCCCTCTGTGTGAGGGGGGGATTTCTAAATAATAATATCTTTATGTTATTTCAATCATAACTAGATACATTATTATTGTTCGTAAGTGTTGAATAAATTGTTTAAAATATTTTTAAAATTTTTGTCCACACTTAGGCTTGGGATCCATTGGGGCTCAACGTTACTTTTCAGAAACTTGGGCTGTTCTGAAAAAATATTTTTTCAAAATATTTTGATTTCAATTATTTTTTCTATATTAATGGATCATATTATTATTATGTATTTTGATTGCCAGGGGTTAGTGCGAGTACCAGGACTTGTTTTCTTTTCACATTGAAAGGATATTGATCAATTGTTTTAAGAGGAAGTCTTCCTCTGACCTTATTATCATTCTATATGTGGTCAGTGTACTCGCATTAACTCCGGTTCTGTATCGTATGATTTCGATGACAATATGGGAAGCGTATGTCACGGTATGTTGTTGGGGATTTGGACACTCCGGTCCTTTCCCCGCAGGGTCACTCTACTTTATCAATTTTCAGACGCTCAAGATTAGGGTGATGTATCTGTGATGTCTTCCAACAGTGTGCCTCCGTCGTCACAATTAATGAAGGGCTAGCGGAAAAGTGCTCATGTAATACGCCAATTGCCTAAGAGGACCCTAGTAGGTTCGACGGCCTTTGACGTCCGCTAGCTCGCCCGGTGTAGCGTCCATTCACCGAATGGTTCGGCAGCCGGGTTCGTCCGTTGCGGTCTAGAAGGAATTTTGGGGTGATGCGAGCACTATAAAATTAACTTAATGCACACCCAGTGACGGCGGATCGGAGGGAGAACGGAGGAAGCCTTTTAGTCCGGTTCATAGCTCGTTCCGGTCCATCCGGACGGCAAGCGAGAGAGGCCCCTCTCTCGTTCAACAACATCTGGCCCCAGATGTTGTGGTACAAATGTGTCGTTAGCGGAGCATACGTCCGTCGCTCGGGACGCTCCGTTGTATAGGCAGTCCGCTGAGACTGCTAAGGCTTCCTCTTCTCGTCAGCGCACACGACCGCACCTTGGCTGCGTGACCGCCGATATATTACCAGCTTCGCCGATCAAGGATTCTTCGGCGACCAGGTCACACCATCCGGCAGCCAGGGATTCGAGACCGATGGACTCCGGACGTTCGCATAGGAAAGTATGCGGGAGCCATCTGATGCGGAGCTGCCCTCGGCGAAGCAGCGATAGACTGCGCCTCCGCAGGTCTCGACGCCGGACATTCTTGTGCACATAGCACAGCTTATCGCAGCATCCCAGCAGCCGACAGAAACGGTGTCGGATCGAGAATTATCCGACAGCGCTGGGTCGGTAGCTGGGGACTCGAGGCCTGCAGACTCCGGACGTTCGCATAGGAAGTATGCGGGAGTCAACGTACACGGAGCTTCCAGCGGCAATGCATCGTAAGTCCGCTACTGCACAGGCCTCGGGAACGGACGTGCTTTCATTAATAGCACAGTTTATCGCAGCATCCCAGCATCAACTGAATCTGTCGCATATATTTTATCCGACGATGCTGGGTCGGGACGCTCCGCGGAAGCGGGTACGGACGTCCGAAAGTTTCATCCGGTCCGACGGGATACCGAAAGGGATTCGGTGGATTTCAAGCTTTCCCTTTCGGAACAACATATGCTGCGATGCCGGATAAGAAACTGATAGCGTCGGTGGACTTAGAAATTTTTGGTTCGGTTCAGGGACATCGTCCCTCAGTTCCGACATAGTCCAATAATGTCACACAAACTTTCGAATTATTGAACGACGCTATATATATTATTATTTTATGCTTGCTATCCAAGCATTTATGGTTTCTTGTTCGAAGAGTTATGGAGATGTCTTTCAAAAGTGTGCCTCTGTCGTCATAGTTAATGAAGAGTTAGCGGCAATAAGTGCTCATGGAATATGTCTATCGCTTACGGAGTGACATTCGCTAGCTCACCCGGTGTAGCGTACATTCATCGAATGGTTCGGCTGCCGGGTTCGTCCGTTGCGGTCTAGGAAGGAGATTTGGGTGATGCGAGCACTTTAATTACTTTAGTACTCACCCAGTGACGGCAGATTGAGGACAGATCGGAGGAAGCCAACAACATAGGGGACCGCATGTTGTGGTTCAGATATTTTACATTCGGAGCATATGTCCGTTGCTCGGGATGCTCCGTTATATTGACAGTCCGAGAGACTGTCTTTAATGCTTCCTCATCCTCACAGCAGGGCACACGACCGCACATTGGCTACGTGACCTCGAGTATCCGATCAGTTTCGGCATTCAGTGATTCCACAGCGAATAGGTCGCGCCATCCGGTAGCCAAGGGACACGAGGCCTATACACTCCGTTCGCTCGCATATTGGAAGTATGCACGGGGTAACGATCTCGGAGCTTCCTGCGGCAATGCATCGTAAGACCGCTGCTCCTCAGGCCTCAGTGACGGACGTGCTATCCGAGTTAGCACAGTTGTTTCGCAGCATCCCAGCAATTGACGGTTTCTCGGTCGAATCAGGAATTATCCGACGGCGCTGGGTCGGTGCGGTCCGCGGTTGCATCAAGCTACGGACGACCGAACGCTTTATAGGGTCCGACAGGATGGCGAAAGGGATTCGAAAGATTTCGAGTTTTCCCTTTAGTAGTATCGGAAGATGCCTTTCATATCTTCTGGCATTTCTTCCAGTGATTATTTTTCGGACTTCATTGCTGCGATCTTGGATAAGAGACTTATAGCGTCATTGGACTCGGATTTTTCGATCGGTACAGGGACTTCGTCCCTGACTTACCGACGCAGTCCAATATTGTCATTACAACATGTGTTTTATTTTTCGACGCTATATATTTATATATATATACAAGACGGCTACTAAGCATGATAGTTTAGTTTCTTGTCCGCGTGGCTCATTTCTGCCATTTTATCTTTTTTTACATATAGTTTATTTTGGCAGAGCAGGGCATACCGAGAGTTCATATGCGTCTAGACGGTGTGATTAAAGACTGCTTATATTCTTTTTCACCGTTTATGTCTTTTCCAATTTCAATGTTGGGAACGACATTATGTATATTAGACTTAACTTAGACGCTTTATTATACGTAATCCGCCTTACTGAGGCGTTATCATTACGTCTTCAGGAAAAGATTTACGGGATATTATTCTCAATGTAATTTCTTTCGAGGGCAGTAGTTTGTTCACGTATAACTCCGCCCTTCAGTGGCTGATTGGAGTTGGTTAGACGTGAGGCAGCCCTAGCTACATCCACGCGTGGATAGTAGGTTAAGAACTCTCTCAGAGTCGCTTCGTTCTCGGAGGAGCTTCTCTTCGACGGCAACTTTCCGGCAATCCATGAATTGCTTGATTTATACATTCTCTTGTCTATCTAGTGTTACAAGAGATTCAGACTGGGGCAAACATTCGGTGGTTGACTCAGAGAGTGCCGCCGCAGTTGCCGGACCCGAGTGTGGCTGTTAGGACGGTTGCCAGTCAAACAGATTGGGATATATACTGATCCCTACGGATTCGAAGTGCCAGGGTCTTTGGGTTCCGCAGTCTTTTAGCTATCAGTTAACTTCCGCGGAATAATGTTTTTTTAGGCTTGCTTTATGTCATTGCATGAACATTATTCAGAAACGCATGCCCAAATTCCTGTCCTTTAATTTGACAGTAGTGGCGTATCTCCGGAACCAGGGAGGCACTCTTTCGTTTCCGTTATTCAATTTAATGGAAAGAATCCGTCTGTTGGTTATAGTACACCAAGTTCAGTTTTGGTCCGTCATATTCTGGGTCGTCTGATTGTTTTATCGCACTCCCGTTCTCTTACGGGTCGCTTGTTGCTGTCAGAATGGACTCTCAACAAACAAGTATTCAATCAGATTTGCTATCTATGGGAGCGCCCAATGATGTTTTATTTATGACACAGCTGGCTAATCAATTGCAGACGTATGTGTTGGCTTGTCCAGATCTCTGAGCTAATACTGTTAACGCTCTATTGATCTATAGGACAGAATGATAGGATACGCGTATCCTCCGGCGCTGTTGTTTTTAGCAGGTATTGCTAAGATAAACAACCACAATACATTTCTGTTGATAGCATCTCTATCTTCACAGAGATCATGAGTAATTTACTCTCTTGTCTACTGTGGATGTTAACGTGAAATCTTCCTCTATGTGAGGATCTTTTTTCACTGGGTAAATCGTGTCATCTTTATCACAACCAGCAAGGTCGCAACCTTCATGTATTCCGTTGTGTGGTCCGTATTGCATTGTAAGCACTGTACTGGACGAGCTTTGGACGCGATTTCTTACTATAGGAGATCCTCTTCTTCGCTATTCTATGCGACTAAAGTGGAGGCTCTTCCGTCGTGGTGTAGGGATCATTATGTTCATATGGTTGATCCCTCCATACTACTCATTGCTATTTTTTAGTATACTTGTTTCACAAGATCTACTGCAGCCTGTTGTTATTTAGGTTATAGGTTTATGTTACCTCATACCTATGCACTCTACGATAGTTTACAATTGAGTCTTTTGTCTCTTTATCTAAGTCAGTTAGTAACTTTTTGATAAATAGACTTAGAATCTTTAGATTAAATTCCTATACGGATTTTAACTTCAGGTTCTTATTTAGCTAAGTAATCATTTGAGCCTCTGGAAACAGTAGTTTTCAAATTCTGACCTTTTAGACAGTAATTCTGTTGGTTTCTCTTTTACTGTAGAGTCAGTGAGTTTCATGCACTATCGATGGATGATTTTCACTTTCATAGTTTCGGAATCAATACTTCCGTTACTATTTAGGTTGGATTGTTGCATAAGAGTTAGGCTCCTATTATCCGGAACCTATTATTTTAAGGTCCTTCCGTCTTCGTATGGGCATAGGCCTTTACTCTTTCCGGGTACAGTTTATGTATTTATAAACAGATATCTGTTTATTACAAGGGCGTAAGCTTCTTCTGTCTTTGATGTCTAGTAGAAGGACGTTACGCTCCATTTTATTGTTAATGGATTCTATTAACTAGCGTACTGCTTATGGTATATCATTGGCTTAGCAGTTGTGCTTAAGATTTCGGCTCATGAAGTAAGAGTTCTTCTACTTCTTGGGCTTACATTAATAGTGTTCTATTATAGATTTTTGAAGGCTGCTCATTGCGCTCAGCCATCCATTCATGAATTTTATCTCAGAAATATCGAGTCCATTTCTGGAGGCCTCTATTGTTAGGTCTATTATCTACTGCTCAGAATGTCATTCACTTAACAGTTGCTACTATAGCTAGGTAGGCTGTCTGTTTCGGCAGTGTCTCCGTTCGGCTGCCCTCTTCGCTCTGGGCTATTTGACCCAGGGCAAGAAAAAAGGGGGGGGGGGGAGGGTGTTCCCTTGGTCACCTGTTTTTACTATGAAAACAAGGGGATACCTCCTCCGGAGTTAGTAATTCTGAGCTGTTATTGGGATGGTTGTTTAGTGAGAAGTTTAAGTTTATAAAATTCATTCAAGTCTTAGTTTTTAAAGTATAGCTTTTGAATATTGCATATGTCAACGGACATGATTATGCAATTCTCACACACTTTTAGGAGTATAAGAGTCTCTATTCTCTAGACTTACTTTATTATTGGCTTACTTTAAAAATTATTAGTATAAGGATTATTGGATATTAATAGAGTACATGGATGTATGAAGCTCAATTTTTGGAAGGTGTTGTATCTTTCTAATTTATCATAAATAAGAAAGATACATGTAAGGCCTATTACTTCTTTTCCCTACAGGGGATGACTCTATTTTATTTTATTGAGCGTATTCCATTTTGCTCTATGTCCTTGGCCCTCCAGCCTTTTTACTATTCAGCTATGTCTGGGTCATTGGTACAGTATAAAAATGTTAAAAAATTTATAGTAATTTATATATTTTTTATACTTACCAATGACCCAGACGGGGATGGCCCTCCCAGGAGTTGGGAACTCTTGCCTCCCCGCTGAGTACATAGCGCTTACCAGGCACTGGTTATTAGAATGATAAATGGCGCCAATTTCGGAACGTCCTTGACACTGCGCATGCGCAGTAGGGGCGAAGTGTGGAGGGCCTCTCAGGACATGTTTTCTTTAGTTTTAGATGCAAATTTTGGGGATTGGGGGGCAAAATTTGTGTTTGGCCCTATATTTTAAGAGTTAGCACCAGCTATGTCTGGGTCATTGGTAAGTATAAAAAATATATAAATTACTATAAATTTTTTAACTTTTTGAATACGAGGGCATTATTTTTTCACAACTTTCAAACAACACGTGTTTGAGGAGTCCGACATTTTATCGTTTGAATGTTTTTCTCTCCGTACAGTTCGCCCCGACGGGTTAAATTAAAGTAACATAACTTAGTATTTTGGTCTACA